>CM053753.1:42311298-42361058 GCA_028658305.1 Pachyuromys duprasi | reverse complement strand
AGTTAATTGACACTTTGGTCAAACTCCAAAGCAAACAGATTGAACATCTGTCTAAGTGCCTGGGAAGCTAGAAGCCCACTTCCTTTGGTCTAGTTGGAAAGCTGCCTAGTGTAGAAGTCCCAACAGTGGCCTATGGGGAGGGGCCTGTTTGTGATGGAGCTGCTGCTCTCTGTTGCTCTTAGATGGAATGCAAGAAACCCAGATTTTGGGTGGAATGTGGTAGTGCATGCCTATAATCCCAGCTCTTGGAAGGTAGAGGCAGTAGGATCACAATTCAAGGTAGTCCTCAGGTATGTGTGTGATGGTTTCTGGACTCAACACCAATAGACATCCTTTTTTTTTTTTTTTTTTGAAGATGGCATAGCACAGCTCTGCTCCCCCTCTTCTGCCTCTTACATTCTTCTATGATGCTGCCTGAGCTTCAAGGCGGGGTGTGTGTGTTTGTATGTGTGTGTGTGTGTGTGTGTAAATACCCTCTTTGGACCAACTACTCAGTCATCGCTTAATATCAGCACCTTTAACAGTCATGATTCTGCATTCACCACTGTTACCTGCAAAGAAAAGTTTCTCTGATGAAGCCTGTGAGTATCATGTGTCTATGAGTCTAAACATAAACATTTGGAAGGCAGTTCGATTCCATGTCAGTTCAGCTACAAAACAGTAAGTTTCCCATTAGGGCTTATACCCTCCCCAACCATGGAGTTTTGACTGGGTTTACGGTACCCAGGCACATGTTTCCTGCTGCTATTCCAAAAACGGTTGGCTACCCACTGTGATGGCAAACCTTGGATGTCAACTGATCACATCTGGAATCAAAACCTAACCAGCTGGCCAGCCAGATGAAGAATTTTCTTAATTGGATTATTTGAGGTAGGAAGACCCACCCTGAATCTGAACTGAACCTGGTGGCATCCCACATAAAAGGACATGGAAGAAGGAAGCTTTTGCTTTTTGCAGCTTGCCCTCGCTCTCTCTGGCAAGTTTCACCTATCCTGTAACTGAGACATTCCTTTCACTGTATTAGAACGTACTTCTTCGAGATTCTAATGTGGTCTGAAGACCTACAGCTCTTTCAGAAAGAACTAGAAAAGATCATCCTGAGAGGTAACCCAAAACCAGAAAGACACGCATAGTATGTATGCACTTATAAGTGGATATTAGCCATATAATACAGGATAACTACACTACAACCTACAGACCTAACGAAGCTAAACAACAAGGAGGACCCTAGGGAGGATACTTAAATCTCATTCAGAATGTCAAACAGGATAGACACCAGAAGAAGTGGAAGAGGTAACAGCATAGGAGCTTACCATAGAGGTCCTCTGAAAGGCTTCACCCAGCAGGGGATTGAAGCAGATGCTGAGATGCACAGCCAAACTTTGGGCAGAGTGTTTTGGACAAAGGGGGGAGGTGGATAGAAGGATCCAGAGGGGACAGGAGCTTCACAAGGAGCCCAACAACAACAAAAAATCTGAGCCCAGGGGACTCTGCAGAGACTGATGCACAAACCCAGGACCATGCATGGAGAGGACCAAGACTCCCTGCTCAGATGTAGCTAATAGGCAGCTCAATCTCCATGTGGGTTTCTGAGTAAGGGGAGCAGGGGCTGCCTCTGTTATGAACTCAATTGTCTGCTCTTTGATCACTTCCCTCTGGCAATATGGCCTTGATAGGCCACAGAGAAAGAGGATCCAGGCAGTCCTGATAAGACTTGATAAGCTAGGGTCAAATATCAGGGGAGGGAAACCCCCTCTCTCAGTGGACTAGGGGAAGGGAGTGGGGGGAAGAAAAAGGAGGGTAGGATGGGGAGGAGATGAGGGAGGGCTACAATCGGGATATAAAATCAATAAATTGTAAAAAAAAAAAAAAAAAAAAAAAAACAATCCTCTGGAACTCCAGCACCAAAATGAGACTGCTAAAATATGTTATATGTTTTTGTAAACTACCAGATTCTTGGCCTTTGTCAGGAGACAGCCATTGCTGAGATGCCTTACTGAGACGTCAGCCTGTAAGCCCCTCAAATTTCCTACACTCACACACACCACACCATGCACACCTACCACGCCTACCTACCTCAGCTCTGTTCCTTTGTCAAACCCTAACTAACTCCCATGACAGTAATGTCACTGTTGCACCAGGTTGGTATTAGGATCTTAAGGTTCTCAGAAAAGCAAGACCACCAGTGTCATTTCTCTCCCAGCATTCTGCATAGCACATTCCAGCACTATGAGAACTTGCAGACAGGGAAGAAACTTTCAGCTCAGTTAAACCTTGATTTCTCTATATCTAGCATCCAAAGTGTACAGCATATTCAGCAATAGGGTCTTATCATCTGGTTCTAATGGGCATGCAGGGGCCTGCATTATTTTGGATGTTTCTGGATATTCCGGACCAACAACATATAGGGAGGTATACCATGTCTGGAATTTCTGTTTAATATACAATAGCTTCTAGGAGCAGCATTATGCAGCCATGCAGAACATTTCCCTTAGCTGTCTTTGTAAACACACACACACTTCTCTTTTTTAATTGGCTTACAGAGTAGTGGGTCTCTTCATACATGCTTTGTTTTGATTAGTCCCCCTCATCTTTCCAGTCCCTCCATCTTAACCCTTACACCTTTCCACTCCTAGCGTTCCCCACCCCAGTCTCTGCTCTCATATCACTTATGCTCAACCAGCTTCCCCAAGTCCCCTAAAATGAGCCCATTTCCTGGCCTCTACAGGTGCCCCAGGTCAAACATACAGATGTAAAGATTCAAGGCTAGGATCCATACATAAGAGAACACATAGTATTTGTTTTTCTGGGTCTGTGTTACTTCACTTAGTATAATCTTTTCCAATTTTATCCATTTACCTGCAAACTTTATAATTTTATTTTTCTTGACAGTCGGATGAAATTCTATTGTGTGTATGAGCTACACTTTCAGTATGTGTTCTTCTGCTGATGAACATCTGAGCTGGTCCCATTTCCTTGCTATTGGGAATAGTGCAGCAATAAACATGAAAGCAGAACTCTCTGTGGTTGTACCTTCAGTAGAAACCCAGGAGTGCATAGCTGGGCCACTATGTGGTAGTTCTAGCTTAATTCTAACTTTTTGAGAACACCCAATACTGATTTTCCTAGTGGTTGTTTGGTTTGCATTAGAGACAACAATGACTAAGTGTTCCCCTCCCCCACAACCTTACCAACATCAGCTGTAATCTAATCTTAATATTCATTCTGACTGGGTTGAGAAACTCAAAAATGAGTCTTAAAATTATGTGTTTGCTTTATGTGTACGCTTACCGCTGCACACGTGTGGAGATCAGTGACCAGCTTGCTGGAGATGGTGGATTCACTCTACTGTCTGTGGTGCCAAGGACTGAATTTAGTTCTTAAGGTTTTGCAGCAAGTACTTTTACCCCCAGGCCATCTACTAGGACCTTAAAGTTGTTTTAAATCATATTTCCCTGATAGTTAATGATATGAAACTTAAAAAAGAGAGATTTATTGATTACGTATACAGTGTTCTGCCTGTGTGTATACTGACATGCCAGAAGAGGGCACCAGCTCTCATTATAGATGGTTGTGAGCCACCATGTGGTTGCTGGGAATTGAACTTGGATCTTTGGAAGAACAGCCAGTGCTCTTAACCTTGGAGCCATCTCTCCAGCCCGATATGAAACTTTTTTTAAAAAGTGTTTATTAGTCATTAGTATTTATTTTGGGAGCTCTCTGCTCATTCCCAAAGCCCATATTTTATTAGTTTTGTTGTCGTTTTTTAGTTTTTTTGAATTCTTTGCATGTTCTAGATAGTAATCCTTCATTAGATTTCTATTTTCTCCCAAAGATTTCTATTTATTAGCTTCATTAAGTCCCACTGCCAGTTGTTGGTCTTATTTCCTGAGTACTGGAGTCCTATTCAGAAAGTTCTTATTTATCTAATATCTTGCCTGCATTCCCTGCTTTTTCCTCAAGCTGTTTCAGAGTTTCCAGTTTTATGTTGAGGTCCTTGATCTCTTTAGAGTTGCTTTTCCTGCAGGCTGAGAAGTAGGACCTAATTCCATCTTTGTACATATGGATGGCCAGGTTACTGCCATTCATTTAAGATGGTGCTGTCTCATAGGAGTTTCTGCCTCTTTGTAAAGAACCAGGTAGCTGTAGTTGCATAGCCTTTTGTAAGTCTATTCCATTGATCTAAGTATCTATTTTAATACCAGTACCATGCTCTTCTGATTACTACAGCTGTACAATAATTTTAAATTAGGTATAGTAATGTCTTTATATTGCCCAGGATTCTTTGGGATCTGCAGGGTCTTCAGTACACCATATAATTATTATTTTTTCTTTGAAGACTGTCATTGGAATTTTTGGGGGGATTACTTTGAATATTTGTTTTGGTAGGATGGTGTGCTAGGTAGTTTTAGGACTTGATTCAAGCTAGAGTGATTTTGAAGGAGGGAACCCTGAGAAAATTCCTCCACCGGATTGGCTCATGGGCAAGCCTGTCAGGAATTTCCTTAACTGATGATTGATGTGGGAGGGCCCAGCTCACTGTGGGCAGTGCCATTCCTGGGTGCTGTATGAAGCAGGCTGAACAAGCGATGGGGAGTAAACCAGAAAGTATCAGTCATCCACCGCCTCTTGTCATTAAGTGCCTATCTTTTTTATTTTTAGACAGGGTCTCTAGATCTGGCTGTTTTGGAACTTAATACGTAGTCCAGGCTGACTCCTAACTCACAGAGATCCTCTTGCTTCTGCCTCCAGAGTGCTGGGATTAAAGGTGTGTACCACCAGGAGACAGGATCAGTTAGCTGTCTTGAGTTCTTGCCCTGACTTCTCTCAGTGAGGGACTGTGATGTGCTAGAAGTTAAAATAAACCCTTTTTTCTCCAACTTCGATTTGGTCATTGTGTTTTATCAAAGCAATAAAACCCTAAGGCATGTGACCACTTTCACAATGTTAATTTTTATGATCCATGAGCATAGTAGGGCTTTCCATCCACCTTCTAGTGTCTTCCTTCCTTTTTTTCTTTCTTTTCTCTTTTTTTTGAGACATGGCTTCTCTGTTTCTCTGCATAGCCTGGGCTATTCTGGACACTCTTTGTAGACCAGGCTAGCCTCAAACTCGCAGAGATCTGCCTGTCTTTGCCTCCCTGAGTGCTGGAATTGTAAGGATTTCAGGCATGCACCACTGCACCTGGCTCCTGTTTCTTTAGTATCTTAAAATTTTCATTACAGAGGTCTTTGACTTCCCGGTGAGATTTTTGTTGTTGCTCATTTAGTTTCTTATCTGTTTTTTTAATATTTACTTATTATTTTATTTATTTGTTCTTGAGGCTATTTTGAATGGGATTTCCCTGATTTACTTCTTACTATGTCTGGTTTTGGTATATAGGAAGGTGTCAGGGTTACTCTTGCTGTGGTGAAACACCATGAACAAAAGCAACTTGGGAAGGAAAGTATTTACTTGGCTTATGCTTCCACATCACTGTTCATCATTATAGGAAGTCAGGTCAGGAACTCAAAACAGGGCAGGATCCTGGAGGATGGCTCTGAGGCAGAGGCCACGGAGGGGTGGTGCTTACTAGCTTGATCCAGATGGCTTGCTCAGTTTGCTCTCTTACAGAACCCAAGACCACATGCCCAGGGGTATCTGGCCCCTACCCGGCAACACACACATAATGAGCTAGGCCCTCCAGCAGATCACTTATTAAGTGTGAGGGCTAAAGTTAAGCGGTAGGCCCCACTTGCCCTAGGCCAGATAACTTTCTGGAACACTGGAGGCTGTTGTTGATGTAAGATAACAAGGTTGGCTGTCCCATCATCACAGGCTGTGCTTAATCTCACGGACGTGGGAAGGTAGTTAGGCAGGATGTACATCAGGGTCTATGCTTACCCCACATTGGACAGAGGTGGGAAGGCAGGGGCTTGTGGGTTCTGCCATAAGCACCTGACTAATTTAGGGTCATTCCCTGAGAATCCCAGGTGTGGACTTGGCTCGGTGTCTGTCGTCCTGGCGTGTGTTAATAAAGCTTGTTTTAATTAGACAATAGTGGATTTAGTCTTTTGCCTCAAATTTTTCAGGTTTTACATAAGAGAATGCCCTACAGTTTTACTGCTTATAGCTCAGTTTTCTGGAGGCATTTTCTCAATTGAGGTTCCCTCCTCTCAGATGACTAACCTTGTGTCCAACTGACATCAGACTAGCCATCACACAAGGGTCTGGATTTATTTCTTTGGGACATGCTCTTGTTACTTATCTCTGGCTAGTCTGGAACTCTACGTACGTAGACAAGGCTGGTCTTAAATCCAAAGAAACTGGCCTGTGTCTGCATCTGAGGTACTAAGATTTAAGGCTGTGCATCAACAGGCCTGGCACCTACTGATTTTTGTATACTAATTTTGTAGCCACTTTACTGGAAGAGTATTTTAGTTCCAAAAATTTTCTAGTAGTATTTTTAATATATAGAATCTTATAATTTGCTAACACAGATACTTGGATTTTTAATTTTTTTTCTATCTCCTTTTGTTGCTCTAGCTAAGGCTTCAAGTACTACACAGAGGAGTGGAGAATGGGTATCCTTGTCTTGTTCCCTGATCTTAGTACAAACATTCACCTTTTTTTTCTCACTCACCTATACACTTGTAAGTTGCCTTTATTATGGTTCATGCATCCTTCATCTCTTCAAGACTTTTATCGTGAAGGATTTTGATTTTTATCATAAGTCTTTTCTGCATCTGTTGAGATGGTCTGTTCTTCCCCGTTGTGTCCCTTGTTCAGGATCTTTAATATCTTTGTCCTTTTACTGAGATCATGCCTATCTTTGGTGGTTAAATATGTTTCTTGGAGGCAGAAAAGAGACCCTGTTCTATGATCTAAGCCAATAGAAAGTCCTTATTCACCAGCCAGCTGGGTGTTTAGGATCCCAATGTAGAGCCCTGAGCCTTTCTCAGGATCAGCTTTTAAACATAAAGACCGTATCCTGGGTTGACGTACCTCAGTTAACAAGAACACTTAACCAGAAACCAAAAAGGAAAGTTAGTCTATTTAGAGACCTTCCCAGAACTATGGACTTTGATGGATTAGGTTTTTGTTTTAGTTTTGGCAGGTGGTGCTGTGTCCTGAGTTTTACAGCCTGAATGGTACTGCCACCAAGGAATCAAGTTGTGCTAAGGTCTGAGGACCTGGGTTTGGTGGTTGTGATTTTTCAGAACTTGAAATCCATTCCTCTGTGCCCTTCTGGCTTTAGTGTTTCCATTGAAAATTCAGATGCTATTCTGATGGCTTGCCTTTTACATTGAATACATTTCCCCCCCCGAACATTTAGTGTTTTGACTATAACATAATATGGGCATTTTTTTCTGTTCCAGGCTATTTGATGTTTTGTTCACCTTTACTTTGATGGACACCTCTTTACTTGTATTTGGTAAGTTTTAAGTTTGTTTCTTTTTGAGACATAGTTTCTATGTGCCACTACTGCCTGGCTAAATCTAACATTTCCTTTCTTCTTTTTTCCCCCAAGACAGGGTTTCTCTGTGTAACAGCCCTGGCTGTCCTGGAACTTGATTTGTAGATCAGGCTGGCCTCAAACCACCCACTTCTGCCTCATAGAGTGCTGGGATTAAAGACATGTGCCATCACACTCTGTCCAAGTTTTAACATTTTTACTGAAAATATTTTCTATACCTTTGGCATAGAATTTTCTTTCAGTCCTATAATTTATAATCTAGTTATCTATCTGTAATTTGGTCTTTTCAAAGTATCTCATAGATCTTGTACAGCCCATACTTTACTTTTTTTTTTTAAGTGCATGTATGTGTATAGGTGCAGGTACCCATAGTTTTTAATGTCTAGGAGAGGATGTTGGATCCCTTGTAGCTGGAGTTACAGGTGGTTGTGAGTCACCCAACATGGGCGCTGGGAACTGAACTCAGGTCCTCTGAATAACAGCAAACACTCTTAAAATCTCTCTGAACTGAACAATCTCTCCAGCTTTTTCTAAAAATCTTAACTGAATGACTTACTTTCTGTACTTTGTCTCCAAGCCTTGATATTCTGTCCTCCAAAGAGTCCATTTTGTTGATGAGGCTTTCCATTGAGGTTTCATTTGGGTTTTTATTTTTTCAAGACAGTTTCTCTTGGTAACATGGGTAACGTCTCTGGTTGTCCTGGACCTCAGTTTCTGGCCTCAAACTCGGAGCAGATATTTATCTGCCTCTGCCTCCCAAGTGCTGATTAAAAGCATGAGCCAACATGCTCAGGTTCCATTCAGTTTTTATTTGGCTCATTGATTTCTTCAGTTACATTTCAGGGTTTTTTTTCAGTATCTTTTTGTTGAAGTGTATATTGAATTTACCTTCTATTTCTATTAAGTTACTTCTGTGTAGCTGACGTTTGCTACTTTGTGGCTGCTTCTTTCTTACACCCATCTCCACCCCTTTTCTTCTCTTTCAACCCCTAACATTAAATAAGAGAGAAAAAAAGGACAGAGGGGAAAGAAAAGAGATCCATGAATAAAGTCAGGGGTCAGAATGGAGGCAATATTACTTTTAGACTACTTCCTGCTGGTCAGGGGCATTGTACTCCTTGGGGAAGTTTGATACCTAATTATTTGTCCTCCTCCTCCTCTTTGAGGAAGCATGAAAGTAGACTCTTCTCACGCATTGTTTAAAAATCAACTCCAAATGAACCCAGGACCCAAACATAAAACCTAGAACTTTTAAACTGTTAGAGGGAAAAGTAGGAAATACACTTCGAGACAAAGGAACAAGTGTTTTGACTCACACCCTGGCTGGAAATCAGTTCTGTACAGGAGATGTTTTATTGTCAGTGCTCCTTGGCTTCTGAAACATGAACTACCATTTTTTTTTCTTTTTACCCAATAAAAGTTAATCTAAACTTTCAAACAGATTTTGGAACAACCTCTGATATTTAAAACAAATCACTTGTTCACATGGGTTTTTGTTCCTTTTTCCCCTCTTTTTTTGAGATAGGATCTCACTGTGTAGCTTTGGCTGGCTGGAAGCTAGGTATGTAGAACAGAGTGGTCTTGAACTTACAGAGATTCACCTGCCTTTGCCTCCAATGTGGGATTAAAGACCTGAACCATCATGCCCCAGGAGACTGGACTTTTGATGAGTGTCCCAAGAATGGAAAATGTGTCCAGTTGTCACAACAGATAAAAGGGCAAATGATCTCAAAGAAGTCAGAAGGATTCTGCCCACAAAGCAGCCAGTCCCTAGATAAAACTCACAGCAAAGCAGAAGAAAACAGCAACAGGAGAGAAGCCTTCATTTCTGAAAACTTCCACTTCTCAGGGATTGAGATTTGGTTCCCTGCGTGCACATGGCAGCTCACAACTATAACTCCAGTTCCAGGGGATCCAATACCCTTTTCTGACATCTATGGGTGCTAAGGTTCTTGAAGAAGCCAACACTCATGCCTTTGGGTATGTCTTGACTGAGTCCTGCCTTCTGGGTGCCTTTCTCGTAAACCTTACAGTCAGCTGTATTAACACATCTTTGTTAAACCCCAGCTCTGCTTTATAGGCACAGTTCCACCTCAACACTGCTACTCCAGGACCGTGGCTCAACACCCACCCATTCTAGTATTCTTGTTGGCCATGGCTTCCTCTCCTCAAATCACTTGTTTGTGTTCTGAGTTATTTTATGGAGATTCTGGTAAATATAAACATCTGGTTTCCCCCTTGTCCATTTTTACACTTAGGCATATTAAAACAAAACAATCTTAAAACTCATCAGATTTTTTTGGTAAACAAAATTTAATGTAACCATATAGTCAAGTAATGTTTAAAATTCATTAATTAGATACAACTTTAAAAAATTTAAACTATGAAAGTGCAATTAAACAAAAACATAAGCATTAATGTACTACAGCTGAACTGAGAACAAGGACATAGAAAACATTCTTTTCTCTCTGTGAAGATTCAAACTGAAAGCAACAGCTGTGAGGCAGTTACAGTAACACATTATACTTGTTCAATTCTGAAAGCCTTACCTCAGAGAGCTCTGGAGACTCACACACTGCAGGAGGGTCAGTAATGAAGAGGAAGTACTCTCACAAGAACAGCCTAGAGCAGAACTAATTACTGATATAAGGACATAACAGAAGTAACTACACATATTTTATTTCACTATTAAATATTTCAAATGACCTTTTTGAGAGCTTAATGGGTATTTATCTGAGTATTTTAAAAAGCACCTAGGTACCAAAAGTTAAAAATGTAAAACTCCAAGCAACAACCTTATTTAACATCCTCTTTCTGCCAAGCAACTTCACAGCTGGCATTTCAGAACAGCTGGGAGCGGTGGCCCAAGCTTACAATCCTAGCACTCAGGGACAGAGGCAAGACTGCCACTAGCTCAAAGCCAGCCCAGCAATATACTGTGTCCAGGTTAGCCAGGGCTACATCAAACCAACCAACCAATCAACCCACTCACGCCACAGACAAAAACCCACCAGCCAGGGGTGGTGGCACATGCTATCATCCAAGCCCTTTGGAGATACAGACGGAACGACTGGAATTCAAGATCATCTTTAGCAAAACAGTCCTAGGCCAGCCTGGGCTACATATGACCCTGACTCACTCAATATAGGCCAGCCTGGACTATATGTTACCCTGACTCAAGAGATATAACCAAACCAGACCCTCAAAACAAAAAGTAAAAAATAAAAGCCCAAACCAAAAAAAAAAAAAATGCATTTCTGGCGCAAGCAGCAGATATGAGGTTTATGTGCACTGAGATTTCTCAGACTGAAACGGCACCAGGACGCTTAAGGCACAAACATCGAAATAAAACTTCTTTGGAACAATAAAGTATGACTTCATTTTCTAAAACTTGTCATCTTTAGCACTACATTAAGTTTAGTATTTAAGGCAATCACAAAAGTGTAAAAGGTTCATATGCTTTAATGATACTCATTGATTTTTATGCATGAGTGTTGTGCCTGTACTGTGGCTGTTTGCATATAATGTCTGTACACCATGTGTGCCTGGTGCCTGTGGAAGTCAGAGGGTATTGGAACTCCAGGAACTGTAGTTATAGACACTTGTTAGCCACCATGAAGGTGCTTGGAACCCAACCCAGATGCTCTGCAAGAGCAGCAAGTGCCCCTAACCGCTGAACCATTTCGCCAACCCGCTTACAAATAGAACACTTTAAGATGGCTAACAGATTTTGAAATCCCTCTGGTATCACTAGTTTACACTCCTGGGAGTGGTTTCTGATGCCCAGCAGTGGATGCGGCAGTAAGCATGTTTACTAGCTAGTCAGACCTTACAGGTCAGAAAACTGCTTCATTCTGGTTATGTGGTATGCTGAATTAATCACTTAACACAATGCTGGGTGATGTAATATAATTCTAGCTTTTTGCATAGTATCAACCAACTCCATTAGTATTTTTGTCATGAGATTTAATGTGACCAAGGCTGGCCTCAAACTGGCTCTGTAGCCATGCCGTCCTAGAATTCTCCTGATCCTTCTGCCTCTACCTCCCAAGGGCTGGAATTACAGGCATTGCCACCATATTCAGCTATACGCCAACTCTAAGTTTAGCAAGGCCAAATCACATTAACTAGTATTACCTTGGGCTGACTTATGAAACAAGGCAGTCCACAGAAGCCTCTAGACATTATCTTATCACTTGGTACCACAGAAAGTCTGGAGTATGTATGCTTTCCACAAATAAATTTCAAGATGTTAAAGGCACATACAAATAACTCACCTCCCTTCCTCTCTGTATATGGGCTCCAAGTGATTTTTAAAAATCTATTGTCAGATCAGGAAAAAGCAGCACATGCCCAGTTTGGACACTGACAAAAGTAGAAAAAACACCTCTGTCTTTCCTGAGTTTCAAAATGGAAGTCTGACAGCAGATACATAAACAATTCATATTTGCCAGGAGAATGTGTCAGTTCACAAAGCATTGTCATCCTTCTAAGTTGAATGAATGTTCAACCACTGCCATGTGTGAAGCTTCTGAAAAATTTTAGTCTAGAGTCATCAACTGAATGGCTCAAGTGAAAGCACTCTGCACACCCCAAACAGGCAACAGTGACAAGCTAACGCCCTCCCTGAGCATTTACATCTTTTTAAACCTGATTCAAATGGAGTAAACACGTGGATCCCAATATATGACAAATGGCTACTAAAAATCCAATTCCTACAGTTAAGTCAGTGGAGACAGTACAGTACAAGAGGAGGAAGTAGGACCACCTTGTCACATGCATGGAGACTTATAAAAGGATTCAAGTTCATGAAAACACCCACACAAAAACCAACTGTAATTTTCTGTTGATCCACAAAACATATCTTCCAGTTCTTTCTGACTGGCTTCTGCAAACTTCTCTCCAGGTCTGCTTTCTGACCTTGTAACTGCTGTTATGCAGGTGCATAGGTCCTCATGACCAGATCTGTACTTTCAGATGAAATGATTATTTTAGAAAACGGGTGCTGGCTTCTACTACTAACTGCAGCACTCAGAAGGCAAAGAAATGCCAAGAGTTTGAGGCTAGCACAGGCTACAGAAATCCTGTCTCAATAGCAATGAGTACTCTAGAAATGTTCAAATTTAGTCTTATCCAAATGAACTGAATAAAATAAACTAATTTTTTACTTTATATATATTTCTGACAATTAAACTGCAAAAATCATTGGGTATTTGTGATGTATGTACACAACTATACTATCTACATATAAACACATACAAATACCAACTTAGAGGCTCATATAAACATCACCTACCAAAACAAACTCTGCCAATTATGGGATAACAGAATGAATATAGTCTGACACCAAGATGGTTGATATATCCCTTTTAATATACTAATCATACCCTATTTTTCTTAAACCAGGGCTTACCACCATTATCAATAATTAGTAAAGAAAGCTAAGTCACTAATGGTAGTTAAAATATCATTTGGGTAGCTGTAACAAGTTATTGTCTAGGATTCAAGATACTTTGTAGCGACCTTTAACATAATTTGTAACTACTCAATTTACGTGGTTTTAAATTACATAAAGAAAGACTAATTTGTTTAAATAAATTCTGATTTTCAGGATCTTTTTCCAATTAACTACAACAAACACAAGGATATATGAAAGATAAACATTACAAAATACATGTATATAATACTTTTACAATAGACAAAAATACTAAAATACAAATTTACTTTGAGTAAGTCTTTTATATAGCATATTTATGAATAGACATGGTCTTACAACTACACATTAAAATAACGATTATCATTTGTAGGTTCCTAAGCATTTACAAAACACTTTTGTTCACACACTTTACTATTATGAATTTCTGCACTAAACAGTTCCCATTATCCAAAGTATAATGCAGATATTTACTATAAAATTATAGTACAAATACCCTCAGTTGCACATGTAACTGTGTCTCAACTGACAGATAATTTTCTGAATTGCTTCTACAGTAAGCCCGTTACTTGAAATTTATGACTTGAACACAATTTCATAAGTGAACTTTTTAACATTTTTCTCAGAATTTAAATTCCAATTAAGAATGACTCAAACAAAACATTTTGATTTTCCTAAGATGAGGAAGAAAGAGTTTGCCAATGGCAGGCTTTTAATTTGAACAGAAATCTATTGATACTATTATCAACAACAAGGCGTATATTTTAGCGGAGACAATGGTGACGGGGAAGTTAAACACGGCCAAGTACCCCCTACAGCCTACGGCCTTGGGGGGAAGTTAAACACAGCCAACCACCTCCTACAGCCTACGGCTTTGTGAATCCTTACCCACCCACACAGAAATTACAACTAATCATACTAGTTCTTGCTGTATCCACTTATATTTCTAAGAAAAACTGTCACATTTCCTTTGGAAAACTGGTCAGTTTTATAAGATGAAGGTGACAAAACCTAGAGAAAAAAATTTGATAGAAAACTGAAAATGTTGATCAATACTTTATACAAAGGCTCCCAAATAAGAGATTTTTTTTCTTTTTTTTTTTTTCAAATAAGAGATTTTTCTCAGAAGACTGGGAACTGTTGCTAGCCAGAGTGGCTCAGAGCTAACTTACGAACAAGTGGCCCCACTAAGAAGAGTAGCCTCTGCTGTAGGCTTCTAAGGAATCAGTAGTCATTCCTAGGCTGGTAAGCTATTTAGAAGGCAGCAGGGAGGTTCTCAGCAAAGCATAGCACTATTAAGGTCAACCTCTGCTCGGGGCAGAGAACAAACCTGCTCTTAATTTCCTTACAGCAGTATTACAAAACACATTTTTGTTTTCTTAAGATTTATTTACTTACGTGTGCCTGTGTGACTTTATGTGTACCACGTGCCTGCAGGTGCCACTGGGAGCTAGATTCCCTGGGACTAGAATTACAGGTCTTTGTGAGCCACCCGATATGGGTGGGAGCCCGACCTGGTTCCCTGAAATAGTGAAGTGTTCTTCAACACTGAGCCAAACCTTCAGTCTTAATTTGGTTTCTTTTGATGTACCTTCCAGATTCCAGATATAGGTGTATTACTACCATGGCTGGGATACAGATCCCAAATACGTATGTGTACTATCTGCATGGCTTTGTAAAAGGGATTTCAGCTCCTCTGTTAGTTCTAAAGGAAGAACTTAGTTAGTGGACTCACAGATGATTCATTAAATACCCTGAGAACCAAAGTTGATCACATTTTTTTTTCTTTAATAGTTATTTTAATTTTTCCTTAGGAATTAATGTGTAATTTAAATCTCCTTACTTTTACATCCTACATAAGCCCACAAAAAAGTATCTAATATCAGAAAACAGTCTATAAAGTCATAAAATTTGGTATTTTATGGCAGCTGATTTGCCACTACATTTTTACAATTAACAAAAACAAAAAGTTTCAATGAAATTAACCAGTATGGATAAAATCAGTGACAGAGATATTTAAAAACTCATTTCTTCCTCTCACACTGAATTCTAAACATTTTCAGCATCAGGCAAGTCAACCTAAATGAAGATTCAGTCACACAGTTTTCTCTACATAATTGACAAAAAAAGAAATAAACATCCTAAAGGATGGTTCACAAATCCCTAAGAAGTTTACAGCTGGGTATTATTTCCTACCCCACATAGTTTTTCAAAGATGAAAAAGTATACTCATAGGCCAAATTATTTTTTTTTAAGACAAGGTCTTCTTCTGTAGCCCTTGCTGGCCTAGAACTTGTTATGTAGACGAGGCTGTGCTCAGACTCAGAATCCACCTATCTTTGCCTTCTGGGATTAAAGATGTGCATTGGCTGGCTTTAACCACCGTTATTTAAAAACCCCAATTACAGGACAGGATTTATTGCAGCTTGAAATATTGATGTTTTAGGCAGAAAGGCATCAGGATTATTTCTCTTTTTTTCTTTTTGCATATGGCACAAAGGAGATTCATTCTCACTTGGTAGTTTTTTTTTAAACTTTCCTCTTGGGTTGGCGTGGCTTCTTGTGTGAGGTATCCTGGGTTTTAGAGCTTAAAGCATTTCTCATTGTATCTATGAATAGTTACACAGCCATGATAGGACACTGGTCTGGGCATTGCAGCTACCCCTGTAATGATACTTGTCGAAGGATCGTAACAGAGGATAGTGTCTGTGGCTTCTCCATTTTCCCGTCTTCCACCCAGGATATAGATTTTACCATTACACACAGACATTCCACAGTTTTCCTGTTTAACCAAATATACAAGAAAAAAACAATTAAATACTGAAGATAAAGGATATGACAAACTGAAAAGGCAACAACATGACAAAAATGTATGTTTGAGTGCTGATATTTACATGACTGAGTGAGTGCTGAACGCATTGTCAGTGACAGAGGCTAAGGATGTGAAAGGCACGGCAGACTTGACAAGACTTAGCTTATTAAAGTGCAGGAAAGCTATCGTAATTATCACATCATCAAGGAACAGGGACATCAGTCCCTTTAGAGAGCCTTAGGCTGAAAAGTGAATGAGAAACAGGTTTTATTCAAAGTAACAAAACCTGTTACTGGAAGTCTTGGCCGGGACACAGAAATGGTACCAGTACATTTTATTCTACATAAGGAGAGTCTTTTTATTTTTTATTTACTACAATTTATTCATTTTGTATCCTAGCTGTAGCCCCCTCCCTCATCTCCTCCCGATCTCACCCTCCTTCCCTCCCTCTTCTCCTCCCACGCCCCTCCCCCAGCCCTCTGATAAGGGAGGTCCTTCTCCCCTCCCATCTGACTCTAGCCTATCAGGACTGGCTGCATTGTCTTCCTCCGTGGCCTGTCTCAAAAAACAAAACAAAGCAAAACAAAAAAAGTTAAACAAAATAAAATACTGCGAGTTCTAGGACAGCCAGGATGTTACACAGAGAGAGCCTGTCTTGGAAAAAAAAAAGAAAGAAAAAACAAAACAATCACTTCTTGGTCATTTGCGTAAGAACAAGTGAAAAAGTGAGCAAAGACATCAGAAAGTCTAGAATGAAGTGGTGAGTTTTAGAGTTTGTTCAGTAGACTTCCAGTCAAGAGGACATACTGAAATTTGTTAAAAAAGTAACTGGTAGCAGACTAGTTTGGAGAAGCTAAACTAGTGGAGGACAGGATCTAAGCACAGCTCTACTGTGTAAGATCTGTCTTTTTAGAGACAGTGAAAAACCTAGTATAGTTTCTGGGACATCAAGATAAGAGACAGCAGGAGAAAAGCAGGCAGACTGCCCTGTAGGTCTGAAGCTTGGAGCACCACAGGAAATGCCACACAGCAGGTGGAACAGGTGTCCGGAACAAGGTCTGTTCTGAGCAGCAAATGAAGTAACTCAGAGTAAACTAAGTCAGGGGAAAGAGGCCTAAGCGACATTCATCTTTAAAGACTGAGTATAAGACTGCGAAAATAACCAGAGATGACTACTAATGACCTTTAAGAATGTGTCTTCGGAGACTCTGGATAAATTTTAATTTTTGGATGGCTTCCTCTGTGACCTGGTAAGGCTATCCCCTCCATCAAGGGGAAATGATCAAAGAGCCAGCCACTGAGTTCATGTCAGAGACAGTCCCTGTTCCCCTTACTAGGAACCCACTTGGACACTGAGCTGCCATGGGCCACATCTGTGGTCTAGGTTATGCTACACACCTTTACTATCAGCATTGAGGAGGGAAAGAAAGAAGATCTGTGAGTTCCAAGCCAGCCAGAGCCACATATTGAGACCCTGTCAAGAAAGAGAGAAAAAGAAAGAGAATGAAAGAAAGAAAAAAGGTAAGGAAGAAAAAAAGGCAATCTAGCCAACCAAAGACAAAAAACAGCTAACCAGTCAAAGAAAGAAAAATAGGAAGAAAGGAGGGGGGAGAGGACAAAATCTAGCCAGCTAATAAAACTAAGAAAGTGAGACAAAATATAGCCAACCAAAGGAAGGAAGGATGCTGGATGAATGGATGGGTTGGTGAAAAAAACATTTCAGGCTCAGAGGTTAGGAGCACTTGCTTCATTTACGGAGGACTGGAGTTCAGTTTCCTGCACCCTATCAGGTAGCTCACAATCCCCTGTAACTGAAACTACAGGGCACTGCCCCCAATCTTCATGGTCTCTCTGGGCACACACTAACATGCTCTCATCTCCTGCAGCGACTTGAGAAGAGACAGAATTCCAATATTAGAAGCAGCATTTTGGTATTAAGAGGACGGTGAGCACAGTCAAGACCTTGGAAGCCTGGAGCCTTTCTGGAATAGCGGAGATAAAGGGGAGATGGGGTTTTAGGTGGAGTGTACGGATGAATGAGGTCAAGCCCAACCATTTCCTTTATAACAAAACAATCAATAAGCCAATAGAGGATAGCCAATGGAGGGCTATCTTCTCTTCTGAAATATGAAAGAGAAAGGACAAGAGATTGAAACAAGATTCAGAAAAAGGTGAAGGCTGATTTTTTTTTTTAAATCAAAAGCCTAAATACAATGGTATGTGTTGGGGTGATTAAAAAGGTAATTAGTTTACTAAGCTCTTCCTTGGGACAGAGCATGTAGCTCTGGGTGTTCACCCAGTGTTCAAAAGGCCTGGACCCCATCCCCAGCACTACACTGGTTCTGTTTGGACTCTGTGCTTCTACCTGTCGGCTGAACGTGTTTTGCACGTGCATCCAGTAGTCTTCAACCGGATCATAACAATACACCGCCTTGGTCAGTCCACCAGCAACGTAGATCAGGTTGTTTAAAGAGACAGCTGTTATGCACCTCTTGGCGATTGGGATAGCTGCACGAAGTAGCCAAGAATTGGTTTCTGGATCATAAGATTGAACCTAATAGTACAGAAAAATATGGAGTAAATGGTCTACACAAATATGTAAATCTGCCTTAAAATAGAAACATAGTTAAAATAAAATCTCAGTAATTCAAGTAATTAAGTGAGGTTAGTCTGTTTTAAAATTTTTATGAACTAAGAAAATTCTTGCTTCTTCATCAGGATAAAGCTCCTTTGTTTGAAAAAAAATTTTTTAAGGCTAATTTATTACCATCAAGCAGAAGACAGTGACAAAATACACATAGAATGGCTTCCAGGTTTACTTATACACCCTAAAAGTCTTAAATTTTTCTGAAACTGTTCTGTGTAAGTTAATTATGTCTCAATGTGAATATAGTTTCTTAATGAATATATATTTTTAGGGAGTGCTTACCTCAAAAAATACTATGCAACCTACCTTGAGTATATTTTTGGTTAGCATAAAGTCTCAATGTAACTTTATGTATTTATTGCCACAGTGTGCATGTGGAGGTCAGAGGACAACTTGAAAAACTGGTGCTCTCTTTCTATTGGAGGATCTAGGGATTGAACCCAGATCGTCAGGTTTGGTGGTAAGCACCTTTACCTACTGAGCCAACTTACAGTAACATATGGTGATATATTAACGTTTAAATAAGAAAATAAATTGCCTGATGAAATTTCTCGTCACCACTAAACCAATCTGCCACTGGATATTCTTTCCCAGAAAAAAAACAAGGTGTCTACTGAAACACCAGGATGGCACATGCTCCTCTGTCCCAGAGGTGGATGAATTGCAGCTACTTTGGGCCATCCTCTAATCATACTATTGAGACAATCTTTTTTGTTGTTGTAAAACAAAAACAAAAAAAGAAAACCAAACGGAACAAAACACCAACACCCTTCAAAGGTTTAAAGCTAATGATCTGGTTGGAAGCAGTATAATTAATTAGTACTTATTAATTTTCTGTGTTGCATTCAAGTTTAAAATCCTGTAGATGACACTGGAGTTTTAATCCTGAGATTGGGCCTTATTTCAAAAACATTTAATCCCACTTGTTAGAGCAAATCACTGGCTACATGATGGTGTCACTGTGGCAACTTGAAATTCAATATTTTTCCCTCACAAAACAGGATACCAGAGGATTTTTTAAAAATCTCTCACTTAATGACATAGCCATCTACCTCCTCAACAAACCATCTGTGTCTCCCTTTTGTAGTTCCTCTAAACATGTGGCTTACCTTATCAGAACAAGTATTATCATCTGGTCCTCCACCAATCACAAACAGTTTTCCTATACAGCTCGTCACTGCAGGAGAGCTTACTGCTTCCTTAAGCGGAGCAACTTCTGTCCAACGATTTGAAAAGGAATCGTAACACTCTACACTGCTAAGTCTGTTTTGCCCATCATAGCCTCCAACAACATACACCTATATGGAAAACACAGAGCAAAGAATCTTCATTAGCGAGTCTAAAATGTTTATCTGTTCCATTAAAATTTTAGGATCCCTCTCACTCAAGGCCTTGACAGCTCTAACTACAGGGTCGTTAGCTCAGTGTTCTGAGCCTTTAAAATTTTTTAGCACCCCTCTACTACCACTGCTACAGAGCCTCCTCTGGTATGTTCCCTTCAGTGACATTTTCATATCACAGGCGTAGTATGTATTTCTTTACTGTATAACTGGCGAACAATGACAGTGGTTTGTTTGGTTTTTTGTTTTCTTTTCAACCTTTTTGAAGAGCGAGATTCTATCATACCCATGGGAAGAAGGTTCTTCATGTTTTGTTCACTCAACAATGAGATATTTGATTATAAAGTAATAAAGTCATGCAACTACAACACCAGGTAAGGGTCTATAGTGTGAGCTCTCCAAAGGCAAGGCCCATCTTTCAGCAACTATATGACCCAGAAAAGTACCCAAGACACAGTGAATTAAAGAGCTTTCGCAACATTTTCTATGAATAATGGTAGGGCAATAGATTTACATTAACAGCTAAAACAATAAACAAGACATTTAGTAAATGACTTACATGCAAAACAGTCCCGTGTGCATCATGGGGTATATCAGAAACGTTTAATTACGCTTTCCCATTTCACACTCATATTTCTTTTAATGAACGATTATCATAGTCTTCCTGCCACATCTAATTAACTGTGACTGGGTCTTCCATCGATTTCTCACTTCTGCCCTTTCTTCTGTTTTCCATCATTACCATTTATCCAAGGGTCCATACGGTTTTACAGTTCTCAAAACCATATTCTAGCCTTCTTAAATATCATCAATCCTTTTTCCAGACCGTCAGTGCGTTGTGCTACACTTTACACTCTGTGGTGTCCACAATTTAACTGTGTGCCTCTGTGTCTCCACAGCAGCCAACACCACTTTTATTGCACACTACACATTTATCACATGTAATGTGATCTTGTCTCAAAAAAAAAAAAAAAAGTGAATATGGGGCTGGAGAGATGCTTAGCGTCAAGAGCTCTTGCTGCTTTTACAGAGGACCTAGGTTTTATTCCCAGTGCCCACACAGGGTAATTCCAGCTCCAGGGGCTCTGGCACCGTTTTCTGGCCTTCAACAATACACACATATGCATACAACTCAACACAGAACATATACCCACACAAAGTAAACTAAACATGTTGGAGAGTTTATTTTAGTTTTATCCTCTCTTGTACAAATAAAGAAGGCTAAATAATAACACTTAAGATAAACATTTATCTGCTTGATTGCCAAAGTCAGTCAAAGGGAAAGAGGTTGTGTAGACTAGACACTGGCCTGGTTTTATATCTGATATAATGCCTTTCTAGTTCTTCTTAAGCGTTTGGATTCCAATGTGTGAGAAATGTGCTGCGCTCCCACAAATTTGGAATTGGGAGAACAAAATATCTATTCAAAAAGCACAGTGTTATATTGTTTTTTGTCTTTCGTTTATCTTGGTTAGGAATGGAAGGAAATACCATTTGAAGCAAAAATACCCAGAGGGAGATGCAAGATGCAGCTGTGGCATTTCTTTTGGACATTTACCAGCAGTAGTAATAAAAGCCTTTTCTCTTACTTTACCAAGAAGGACAGCCATCTTGTGACGCCACCTGCCTTTATTTAGGGAAGCAACTCTGATCCAGATATTTAACTGTGAGTTATAAATCCAGACATCGCGGCTGTTGATTCTTCCACCTTCAAAGGTAAAACAATGCACATGTGGTAATGTCACTAAATATGACCAAGAGATAGGTAAAGAAAGCAGAATTTGCCCATTCAGTCCAAGAAGTTCAGAATCTGCTCAACAACAGAGTAGCAACCCTCTACAGTGTAATGGAAATAGTTGCACAGAACAGATTTAAATTGAGCCAAGTGTTAGTCTGAGAAAGAATAAGCTCAAAAATAATATACAAAAAAGTGAGTTTTACAAACCAGGCATCAGATAACTACAAATAGCAGGATTATTCAAAAAACCACACAAAATCAGATGTGTTTTGTACAGTCTTCTTCACTGGGTAGTAAAATAATAATCTGCAAGGCCAATCAAGTTATTTGTCAATCAACTTTTTAAAAATCATTTTGTCTGACCTTTAGGACTACATCATGTATAATAAATACATTCAAGTTAAGAATTTTACAAAAAAATTCTAATTAATAAACTTTGGGAGAGAATGTCAGAAAATAGGCACATTAATCGCTTAATTGTATGAATACTGCTAACTTTACAGTTTACAGTGATCCTTTAAAAAAAAGAAAAAGAAGGCGAAGAGGTGAAGTTAAGCTGCATTTAAGCTGGAGAGGCTGCCACTGCTCTGGAAGAGGACTCAAAGGTAGGCAGCCTATAATCCCCTACAACGCCAGCTCCGGGAGTTCGCTGAGTTCTTTTGGCCTCTGGAGGCATGTCTGTGTTCTCCCGGGCACACACATATGCACGGACACACAGTTAAAACACATGTACTCTAAGCGTACACAAAAGCATTTAAAAAAAATCATGACCAAAGAATTTTCTGCTAG
The DNA here is from genome assembly GCA_028658305.1 of Pachyuromys duprasi. Classification (NCBI taxonomy): domain Eukaryota; kingdom Metazoa; phylum Chordata; class Mammalia; order Rodentia; family Muridae; genus Pachyuromys; species Pachyuromys duprasi. The sequence goes on along the minus strand of CM053753.1, from coordinate 42,338,842 downwards.
ATATTTTGTAAGTTGTTCTGTTTTTCAGGGGCAAAACAGCTTTTCAGTTTTGTTATATAAACTGTTTGCCTGAAATATCCATTTCACTTTCAACAACATATTATTTTTTAAAAAACAATCTACATCCACATCAAAAGTGATAGCTAATGTAATAATTATTTATTTACCTGAAACAAGAATATCATTCCTTAGTGCACAGACAGCATACTCTGATTTGGTAAATTCTGGAAGCTTGGCCAAGGACTTCCACTCTCCTGTTACCGGATCATAGCACTCAGTGTATGGAAGATTAAATCCTCCAGCTCGTTCACAGCCTCCAACCACAACTATCACCTCTGAATAGCCAGTGGACCTAAAATAATTATCGTTAAGAATGCACACATGCTGTAAGTGATTCATTAAGATATAGTCAAGATTGTTCAAAGCCGTAACAACAAAAACACCATGACAGGTAGCTGAGTTTATTCTTGCAGATGTGCCAAATAGTATAGGCTGCCAGTTATTTACTTTGAGAACATTTATTAGTGACATCATTATGCCACAGAATATAGCCACTTTTTCATAAAAAATTTAGGTTTATGCGCATGAGTGTTTTGCCTGCATGTATGTATGTGCACCATGTATGTGCTTGGCTCCTATGGAGGAGAGAGGACTACACTGGATAGTGGACAGCCTGGAACTGTTGTTAGGGATAGCTGTGGGTCACTATGAGGGCGCTAGGAACCAAACCAGAGTCCTTTGCAAGAGCTCCTAACCAGCCTGTCCCTGCCATTAAATTTTGTCTTTGTGTCTTTAAAACACACACACACACACATAGTCCAGGCTGACTTAAATGTCATGATTATCCTGAAAATGGAAGTGAGTGAGAGAAGTGATTACAGCCACCAAACCTGGCTTTCCAGTTGGTTGTTTCACTGAGAGACAGGGTCTCACTATGTAACTGTGTAGACCAGACTGGCCTGGAATGCAGACCTGCCAGTCGCCGCCTCCTGGGTGCTGGATGCTAGAGCGAGAGGACACACTGGTTTCCAACGGTTTTGACTTTTGAAGTCTTCTATTCTGTTACAGTACTAGGGTCTGAACCAGGTCACTGGGCTACCAAGGCAAGAATTCTACAACTTTTCATTGCCGCTTGTTCTAAAAATAAATTTACAGTCTATGTACTTAAGAGTGTTTCCTCAGAAAGAAGTTATTTTTTGTTCAAGGTCCTTATGTTGTCCAGCTAGGAATATATGAAATCAAACAAAGAAAATTTAAAAAATATCTGTAAACCAAACCATTATAATACCCATGCATGCATTACAAAGGAGACTTTAAACCTTAAAGAGACAATTTTCAAGTCTGTATTATCTAAAGAAAAGAAGACAGCACTGACCAGACCTAGAAGAAGTGAGTAAGTGAACAAATGAGTAGAAGAACCACAGGAGTATTCAAGTTATTATCATAGCAAGGGTGACGTGAACAGCACAAGTTCCTTGGCAGGAAAGTTTTTATGGTGGGTGAGAGTTTCTTAAGCTGCTATTACCTAAAGGGACCCAGCTCTAAGGCTCTACCAACTTCCTGGACAGACCTGACTATATCGACATTCTGAGCAGGTGGCACATTTAATCTGCTTGCTGATTCTCTTTTCTTCTCTCTCTTCATGTGGAACTGGCTTCGAACCTAGGGCCTTGTGCATGCTAGGCAAGTGTTTGGCCACCAACATAAATTGTCAGCCTGTTAGTGTTTTTGAGACAGGGTCTCACTATTGCTGCTTAGGCTAGCCTTGGGTTGGTTTGTCATAGTTAGATCCATCCCTACAGACTATCTGATTTTATATTCTAAAACCTGAAGAGGACATAGTCTTGAGTCTGTGCACCAGGGTTTGCTGCTGGGAACCACCCCAAGCAGACAGCTTTTATAAGGAAACAGATGTAGTGATAAAGACTCACAATGTTTACTTTTCATAGGCAGCAATTATCTAAAAATTTACCACTAGAACTAACAGATACACTTAAATACTGAAACACAATGATGTTGTCGTGAGGTGAAGGTAAAAAGCTTCAAGACAACTTAAATGAGTATGAGGGTGGTAATGATCACTGTACATAGATTTCATGACATGGAAACATGTTCACTACAGAAAGGGTACTAATCATGTAAATGGACAGTAAATTCATAGATTAAAAAAAGACATCTGCATCACATGCTTCTAATCCCAGCATTTGGGAGGCAGAGGCAGGAGGCTCATAGGGAGCCAATGAGGCTCTGTTTCAAAAAAACCAAGAAACAAAATGGACACGAGGTCAAGCTGCTTTCTAAGTATCTGTGTTTATATGCAAAGTGCTGCTTGCTCTCAGCCTGTGTTAAAATGCTAGAACAAGTGACTGGTAAGTGCAGTACTCCAACTGAGACAATTACCACTCAATTCCAAGGCTCAGAGAGCACTGCCTACGAGGGACAAAGAATCAACAGCTAGAGGATGCGGACAGTGGTATGTAATACATTCTGCAGACATGCCAGGCTATAAGTAATGAACACAAAGCAGCTGTTGCCACCTGTACAGATTGGCCCCTTCAACACTCCATCATGGATGGAGGAGGGGCTCAAGAGGCTCTGTCCTTCCCTGAAGTGCTATTAGCAGTTAAGTCATTTTCCTGAGAAGTGTAATCACTGGTAAATTGTCCAAGTGCCAGTATATACTACCCCACATATGCTTTTGAACACACACAAACTTATGAAAGTAGAAGGGCTAGTTGAGAAGGGTCAGCAGAAGTAGGAGAGAATAAGTACAGAAAATCAGGTAGTGAATTATATACTCTACATATACATGTAAGTATGTATTGTATATTTATATATATGAATGAAATTGTCAAAATAATAAAGAACACTTAAGACAACAGGACTAGAGAAATAACTTTATGGCAGAGTAAGCCCTGGGTTCTATATCTGGTATCAAAAAACCCCAAACCCTAAAATAAAAAAAAACACTTCCCTCTCAAAACAAACAACCAGAAGTAAAGGTGCTTGCTGCTAAGGCCTTGATGAACTGACTTTAATTCCCTAGGAGAACGTTTGACTCCCAACTGTCCTCTGCCACAGTGCATGCATGACACATGAAAACACACAAATAAATGAAGTATTAAAAAAACACAAAAAAACAAAAACACCTTTGAGTAAACATTCACAGACACCTCATACGAGCCAAAAGACAAAAACAACCAAAATGTCCATTAACTGATGGATGGTAAACTCAATGGAAAAAAAGAATTATGGGCCAGGAGTGAGTGGTGGCATTTACCATTATTAATGCCAACACTAGAGGCAGAGGCAGGCAGATCACTGTGCATTCTAGGGCAGAATGGTTTATACAGCAAATTCCAGAACAGCCAGGGATACACAATGAGATCTTTTCTCCACAAAACAAAACAACAAGAAAACTTAATTATCCCCTATCCACAAATAGAATACTATTCAAATATTGCTTAAAAGAACAAAGTAGAGGCAGTTGGAGAGATGGCTCAGTGCTTCAGAGAACATTCTGTTGCTGCAGAGGCCAGCACATCAGTGCCCAGTACCTCATGCAGGCCTGTAACAACTCCTCTAGGAATCTGACACTCTCTTATGGCCACTATACTCACATGCGTACACACATACACACATGAATACACAACACACACACAGGCACAAACGCACACACAATTTTAAGGAATTGAAAGTAAACTCTGGAGAACAACTTAGGAAGTTTCTCTAATAATACAAAAAGGAAAGATCTGTACGTGGTCATACAGAACAATTTCAAACATAGTCTTAAAGCTCAGTGGTAGAGCACTTGCCTAGCATAGGTGAAGACTTCGGTAAGACCTCAAGTATTGACAATAAAATAAAGAAACCAAAAAAGTGTTAAGTGGCAAAAGCAAGGTAAAGAACTGTAAGTGCAGTAGTGTACCATCTGAACAGAATGTCCAGAAGAAGCATGTCCACACACACTTCTTTACAGAGAATATTTCTAAAAGAAGTCAAAACTGGTAACAGAGGTATCCTTTGAGGAGGAGCACCAAGGACTGCCTAAGGGTGAGGTGGAGGGAAACTCACTGTGAATACTTTTTGTAAAGTGTCCGATTTTAAAGCAACTAAACGCATAATAATGGTGACCCATATGTCCAGCCATGTGGGAGAGTATCTTAGTTAAGACGCAAAGGAACAGATATGCAGAGCACTGAGATCCTGGCTCTGCTGCCTATTTCTGTGGCCACAGTAAGTCAGTATCACAGCTGTATTGCCTATAAAATGGACTTACTAAATAATCATTAAGTAACACACACACACACACACACACACACACACACACACACACACACACTGTTTTGGGACAGTCTCACATAGCCCAGTTTGGCCTGGACTACGCTATGGAGCTGAAGAGGAGCTTGAACTCTTTATCTTCCTGCCTCCACTTCACAAGTACTGGGAAAACAGGTTTACACTGTAAGCTGCCCAAGCTGCAGCAAATAACCTTCCATCCAAACACAAAGACACGAAGCAAGAGGGAACCACATAATGTCCAGCAGTAAAATCCTATTTCTTAAGAAAAATATATTCAGAACTCCCTTATTCCTTGGATCATCAGACTTTGATAATGATGACATTATCCTAATTAGGTTCTCATATTCATTATAAGTAACTGCATTATCAGAATGGCTGGGTAGTACATAGCTTCACTTCTAGTACTTAGGAAGTGAAGCAAAGGCAGCTGAATCTTTATGAATATTAGAAGAAATAACTATGTAACTTTTTTTTAACAAAAATCAGCATACAGGGGCTGGAGAGAGGGTCCAGTGGTCAAGAGCACTAGCTGTTCTTTTAGGACTTGATTTAATGCCCTCATCTTTCCTCTGAGGGAGTTGAAACCATATGGTGAACAGACATACATGCATGCAAATCACCCATACAAAAAAAAATCAGCACACAAGTAGGTTTCATTATGATGTTTTCATACATTTTGTTCTGTTTGACCCTCCAACCTCTACTCCACTCCTCAGCCAGCAGAACCCTTCTGTGTTCTTTCGTTCTACTGCTCTTCCCAACCCCCTGACTGAAAACCCCCTTTCTCCTCGTGGTTCCCTTTTTAGTTTCAGCACCGTTACCTGTACTTACTTCCATAAGAATGAACACATGTAAATGTTAGAAGTCAGGATTCAAGTAGACAATTGACTGCTGATTCTAACCTCAAAATGATGACAAACTCTTAGCTGTTCCCACTGTTCAATCCCCACCCCACCTCATATAAGCAATTTGCCCCATAGGGCCATTACATCAGCAAACACTTGTCCAGTTCAATGTTATCCATGACGTCATTTTGTAGGTAGCCCAGTTCTACCAAAATAAAGAATCAGCAAGTGCCAGGGGAAATTCCAGGTAATCCCTATGGTAGGGACAATCTGGCAGCATGATGCGAAAACTCAGACGCAAACTTCCCAACAAGTAGTAGTTTAAGTCTAGTATCCTATAGGGCTGGACACACCTTTAGTGCACTCAGAAGCCAGAGGCAGGTGGATCCGAGTTTAAAGCTAGCTTGGTTTACACAGCATGTTCCAGGCTGGCACAGAGACCTAGTTAAAAAGAGGAAAAAAGGCTGATTTGCAGGATGGAATGGCAAATACAAAAATGAGGATTTGGGCTAGGATAAGAAATTGAATGTAGGCTGGTGAGATGGCTCAGTGGGTGAAGAACTTGCCATACAACCTGATGACCGAGTTTGAACCTTGGAACTCCCATAAACGTGAAAGGACAGAATTAACTCCACATAACTGTTCCCTGACCTCCACATGATGTCCCCCCACATAATGCACATACACACAGCAAAACTTGACAAAGAAATCCAAACCAAGTGGTGGTGTATGGTGTTAGTGCCAGCACTGGGAGGCAGAGCAGGTGGATTCTGAGTTCCAGGACAGCCAGGGTCACAGAAAAATCTTGTCTTGGAAAACCAAAAAGAAATAAAAAAGAAGTACAGTACAGGTCTGAATTAGACTTAAAAATAGGCCAGGGATGTGATTCATCACAACCACCAGATTTGTGAAGAAGTCAAAGATGTGGCAGAGGCCCATCACACACAGAAGTCACTGTTCTCCAGATGAAACACTCTGAAGGCCAGCACTTAGCATGTAAGGATGGCACATATTTAGATAAAATCTGAACTGTTCAAGTTGATTACTAGATGATTCTTCAGAGTTCAAAGGTACTGTCATGCAGGGTATAATGGTGCATACCTACAATTCTGGTACCTGGATAGCAGAAACGGGAGAATCTGGAGTTCAAAGTCAAAGAATCAGGAGTTTGAAAAAGGCTCTGACTTTATAGCAAGTTCACCACTCTATACATAAGACTCAAAAAATAAAAACAAAAAGCTATAGGGAAAAAAATTATTTCGAGGGCTGTCACCAAGGTTCAGAGAGTAAAATGGCCTGCCAAGCATGATGACCTGAATTTGACCCCGGGCCTACATGGTGGAAGGAGAGAAGCTACTCCACAGGTTATTCTTTGACCTCCATACACATGCCATGGCTTGTACTGTCCTATGCACAGAAAAGGAAGAAGAAGAAAGAGGCAACAACAGAAGTTTCAAGTATTTCAAGCCCAACCTTGTGTAATTTTTTAATCTTTTCCTTTTTTGTATCACACAGGTCTTGCTATGTTCCCCTAGCTGGCCTGGTAGCACTTCTATAGCTCAGGCTGGTCTCAAACTCACAGTGATGCTCCTGCCTCAGCCACCTGAGAACAGGATTACATGTGGGTATCCCGACACAAGTGTTAGGGTTTCCACACTAATATTAAGCTTACCTCCTGGAGGGCAGGAGAGGCTCAGAGGTAGGGTAGCTGCCTAGCATGCACAGGCCCTGTGTCAATTCCCAGAATGCAGCAACATAAAAAAACCTTCCACCTTGGGGACAAGTTTCCTGTCTGTATTAATACTTAGAGAAGAACGGTAGGGAAGAAAGGAAGCTAGGAATGTTATGGGCATAGAATACAAGCAATCGCTGGTATGGTGGCCCAGGTCTATAATCCCAGTACTGCGAAACACTGAGTAAGTGAAAGCACGCTCAGAAGTTCAAGGTCAGCACTGGCCATGTTAGAGATGGAGGCCAGCCTGGGATATATGAGACACTGTCTCAAAAACAAGAATAAGAATATTTAATAAAGTCCTATAAAGTACAGTATCATTTTTATGAAATGCCTTTGAAATAATTCATATTCAAAAGTTACTAAGGAGGCAGTGGGTGTACTACGAGAAGTCAGAATTTACTGTCAGTAATTAAAGTACTTCTCTGAGCATGTGTATAATAGTACTAACTCATAGCTATTCTTTAACTTGAGTGAATTTACCTGGGTTATGGTACAAAGAGCAGTTCCTGGGACTGAGTTTTCTTTTTATGGAATAATAGTTGGAAAGATGATAATATGCACAAGTCCCTTTTAATAAGCAATGTAATGTTCATATCACTTAGAATCAATTCTAGCCCCAAATATCTAACTAACGTCCATCAAGCAGAAGTTTGTAGAGCCAGCTTTCACTTTCTAGGAAGCATATGTATCTAAATACAAATAAACCAAGACATAAAGAGTAGTTAGAAGAATTTAAAAGGTGAGCTATTATTTTAAGCAATTTTTTTTATCAAGTCAGAAATATAAAAAAGCAGTTATTTGGAATATAAGAGACTTCTTAGAAACAAACAGCTATAATAACAGATTCTAGACCCAGATATGGTAAAGGACAATTTAGATAAATAAATTGATTATTTATACATCATTCTGTCTGCACACCGAAGATGGCATCAGATCTTATTACAGGTGGTTATGTGGTTTTTAGGAATTGAACTCAAGATCTTTGGAAAAACAGTGTTCCTAACCTCTGAGCCATCTCTCCAGCCAAATGACAATTTAGAAGTATTTAAATATGGATTGGGTTTTAACTAAAACTATTACCTTTAATTGTAAAAGTTGTTTTGCTTATGCTATTATAAAAGATATGCACAATCAAGTAGAATGTATATAAATTAAAAAGAAATTATATAAATCATATAAAACAAAAAGAAGTAAGGTACAGGTTATTCAAAACTTTAAAAGAAATATGAATAAACAAATGAGAAAACTGTGCTAAAGATTCATGGTTAAAGCTGATGAATGCATTTCAGGGGTAATGAAAACCATGATCTAGATGAGATAAACTCACCCAGGAGAGTAAGTGAAGCAAGACAAAAAGACGCAAATTGACCAGATAACATTACAGACCAGACACAGGAATCAGGACTGTCAGTACCGGCAGACAACTGGTGAGCAGAAAGCTAAGGATGACAACGACTCCAGAATATTCCAGAAGCCAACGGACTTTCAAGGTAGATATGGCAATTAATGTCAAACCCAGGCTGAGGGTGTGGCTCAGTGGTAGAGCATTCACCAACATGCACAAGGCCATGAACTCAATCCTCAAGACCAGAATCAACACAGTTCACACCCCGAAGAGAAATCAAGCTGGCTCCAGACTAAAAGGAGACTAACAGAACAAGGTCTGTGACAGCCTGACTAGAGGAGTTTCATGACTGAAGACAAGCTGAATTCATACAAGGGGCTGGAGTTAAACAGTAGAGAATGTATAGGTTTGGAACTTCCCAGAAAGATAAGAATCTATATAAAATATTATATAATATCCAGCTAGTTCCTAGTAATTATTGTAACAATACAGGACAGGAAAGTGCTAAGCGATGGAAGGACAAGAGGTTGATAGTGGAGGATCCTCTCTAGAGTTTCAGGTAATGACCATTTGAGGGAAGTACTTGCTACTGCATATACAACACCCCCAAGTTTATTAAATTCTACTTTAGTTCTTCATGCTGGTTTCTCAATGGGGTGCTACTGTAACCTGACAGATACATACGTTTCTCTGTGAGAAATGGACCGGTTCCCTTAAAGGTCGACTGTAACACAGGGCTGGGGAGATGGCGCAGTGGATAAGAGCGCCGGCTCTTCAAGCATGAAGAGCCAAGGAAGGACCTGAGTTGTAATCTCCAGCACCAAGGTAAACCAAAAGACACGACTGCACTTGTCTGTAACCTCAGCAATTGGCGATAGAGATGAGTGGATCCCAAGAACCAACTGGCCGGCCAGCCTTGGTGAAAAGAACTCCCAGGTTGGTGAAGACTACACTTCAAGGTGTAAGGCAGAGGGCAATAGAGGACACCTAGTGTTCTGCTCTGGCCTACACAATGTGTGAACAAGTACTGCATACTCATGTGCCTACACCACACACACAAATTTGGATATAAGCTGGGTATGGTAGCATATACCTGCAAAATTCTACCTGTAACAAGGATATTAAGCTGGAAAAAATGAGTGACTTCCTTTTTGGAGAAAAAGGAAGAAAGTACTGCAAGAGCTGATAATTCTGCTGTCCTGAGGCTATTCAGCTTTCTCAATATAGTCAGGAAACCTTTCCATATTAATCATGATCCTTTAGGAAAGGCAAAATAGGCATGGTAGCTCATGCCTATAATCCCTATGTTTACAATCCCAGCACTTGGGAGGTGGGGAAAGGAGAATTTCTCAAATCTTAGCTACAGTAAGACTCAACAAAACTAAAGAAAAGCCCTACAATTACTTAACTAAATTCTTCTACTTAAAAGTAGTCTTACCCTAAAATAAGAACTATCAGGCATGGTAGCACATGCATTCAATCCCAGTACTCCCTATGAGTTCCAGGCCAGCCAAGGCTACACGGTGAGACCCTGTCAGAAGAAGGGAAGGAAAGAGGAAGGGAGAGAAGACAGGAAGAGAGGGAGGGAGGAACAGGGGGAGGAAAGAGGGAAGAATGGAGGAAGGAAAGAAGGCAGGCAGAGTAGTAAAATTTTATGTATTAATAATTACCAAATTCTGTACATAATTTCTAAAAAAGTAAAGTCTTCCAAATACTGGAAATTTTTCTTTTTTAAAAGAAAGAAGGCTTAATGAAGATTAAACATCAGCTTTAAGAAGAACATACAGGACATGCAGATGACACATGGACAAGAGGCACTTGCTGCCAAGACTGACCTTAGTTTAATTCCTAGAGCTCACATAGGGGAGAACTAACTCCTGCAAGTTGTTCTCTGACCTCAACATGCAGCCCCTCATATCCACACACACATACATATAAGGAGGAAAAAAAACATCCATCTAATAGTTTCAATAGAAACTCTGAAGACAACACCATAATCCTTATTACATATACAAAAGATGAAATCTTGTGACAGCTAAACTATTGAAGATTAAAAATAAACCAACCTATCTATTTCATATGATGAATCTTAAGAATATTCTAAAACAAAGACAATCAAAATCAAAAGTAAAGGCATGATTTTTGTGAGCTGCATTAAATTTACATGAAAAATGGGGTAATACAGAAAAATGCTGGTTCCACAGCAATAACAGTGATACCTGTACTGTTGAAATTGGGTGTAATGGTAAATTTTATGTCATGTACTTTTACCACAATCAATAAAAAGTGAATCTATGTCCTTCAGGCACCAGGCATGAACACATGCAGGCAAAACATTTATACACATAAAAGATAAAAAGATGGGGCTGATGAGATGGCTCATTGGTTAAGAACACTGGTTGCTCTTCCAGAAGACCTGGGTTCAATTCTCAGCACTCCCTGGGACTAACAACCATCTTTAGCTCTGGTTCTAGAGTGTTCTCTATGGGTACTGCATGCATCTGATGAATTATATGCAGGCAAACAAATACCCATACACATAAATTAAAGGAAAAAAAAACTCTTTTCAAGGGCTGGCAAGATGGCTCAATTGGTAAAGGTGCTTACTACACAAGCCTGGCGACCATTCTATTCCCAGAACCGATCAATGTAAAGCTGGGAGAAGAGAGCTGACTCCACAAAGTTGTCTTCCGACTTCCATACACACATAGGTATGCAGTGGGCACCTATACAGCTATACCCCTGCCAAACAAATCTATGCCTTCCATTATTAAGGCATGTATATAATACCAATATATGACATATGGAATACCAATAATCACATTTCACCCCAAATGTAAGCTCACTTAAATATTCTCTAACATGGATGTAACTTTCAAATTCAGACAAAGGACCCAAGTTGGGAATGGTGGCACATGCCATAATCTTAGCACTTGGGAGGTAGAAGCAGGAAGATCAGAATTTCAATGTTGGCCTACATAGATTTTAAGGCCAGCTTGGGTTACACAGATAATGTGTACACTCAAAAAGCAAAAACACCAGAAAAAAACCATTGGAAGTTGAGACTGGTATTAAATACAGATTTGAAATGTAGGTTTTACACATGCAGGTGACAATAACCTTTAAGGCTTCACCTGTCTCTGTGTGCTTACAGTATGTGCCACCATGCCCAGTTTGTCCTCTACAAACTAAGCTACATCTCCAAGCCTCCAACTACATAAGTCTCATATAAAATATACACGCAAATGAGTATGTGGAGATTGAGTCAGGTGTTTAAAACATGTATTTAAAACAACTATTGTTAGCTGTATTTGTAAAGCACCGTCTCACCTGCGTGGCCTAGTCCTTGGGGACATCATTTCATTGCCGAGTATGTGGTACCGTCTTGCTTCATGAAGCAACTGATAACACTCAGGGGAATTCTGGATCAACTGGTCCACCTCAACTGTCTGAACAAAGTAGTTAGGATGCAAGAGAGGGAGCCTGACATGTGTCAGCAGCTCATGTAACAGTGGTCTTCGCAGATCAACGGCTCGGTAGACCCAGCGCATGACGGCCTCAAAAACCATCTCTTCTTTACCAATCACAAGCTCATCACTGCAGATATAATCAATAAGTTCATCTTTGTCAAGCTCAAGAAATTCTTCATGCTGGGACACATCCTCAAAAGTCTGTAATGCATAAGTCTTGCATTTTGTGAAGAGAGTCTTGAGTGAGTGGGTGTCTGCAAAACGCTGGATTCCTAAGCAATTGCAAGGATCAAGCTGCTCCTCTAAGAACTTGGCACACGCATCCCGAAGAACACTGATCTGAAAGAGGCTGGAGGTTTCAAAGAGATACTGGACATTCTCTGTTGTGATCTTCACCTTCCCAGTGTACACATACTGCAAAAAGCATTCCATAGCTTCAGCTAAAATGCCATTGATCTCAACCAGCATTTCTCGGCTCTCCCTGTGGTCGTTACAGAACATGGCTCTGAAGTAGCTGCTACAGGCTGAGAGAACGGCTCGATGGCACGGGAACTCTTTTCCTTCTACACAGATGATAACATCTGTGAATAAGCGGCTGTCTCGGAACTCATTAAATATCTGGAGTATGTTTTCAGCATGGGATGCTCCTGAAGAGAAGTCAAAATACTCATGACCTGTCAGAGATTTGGGGTCCATTTCAAAAACTTTTCGCTTAGTTGCTGGCGAATCACGCACCCCAAGATCCTCTCTATTTAGTCTGCGTCCCAATATTAGTACCATTGTTATATCAGTTTACTATATAATTGTTGAGAAATGGCTCCTAGGACTCTTCTTTATGTGTCTAAAGAAAAATAAAAATCAGACAATTTCACTTGCATGTAAACATAACAAAGTCACATGATTAATATATTCTACAATATACACTAGCTCATTTTAATAGAAGCTGATGAAAATTTGTATTTGCAGGATTACAACATGAGAGTTTGGGGGATCCCAGTGTTCCTCAGCTCAAGGGGGTTATACATATTCTTCCAGATGATCAATTTCTGCCCTCTCCTACACAGCAGAGAGAAGACAGCACAGAGAACTGGACTATCAATCTTTCAGCTGTTGTTTGGTTTGAAGCAAGGTCTTCCCTATATAGCCAAGGACGGTCTGAACTCCTCCTGCTTCAGCCTCCTAGAAGCATGCTCCACTGAGCATGGCTTACAGCCACAGTCTTAAAGTTATTTTCATAATATAGCAGCTCTAGAATTTACCTATCACTACTGGGGGCTGGAAAGATGGCTCAGAGGGTAAGAGCACTATCTGCTCTTCCAGAGGTCCTAAGTTTAATTCCCAGCAACCACATGATGGCTCAAAACACTGGGATCTGATGCCCTCTTCTGGCGTGCAGATGTATATGAAGACAGGGCACTTATTACATTAACTAACTAACTAAATAAAATCTTTTAAAAATACATAAGCTGTCTGACCAGCCTCATTTTTTACCATTTTCTTGAAGAGATGATCAGGAATTTGTGAAACCATTTACATAGATGTTCAGTGTTGTACTGACAGAAAGTACTTATGCCAAGCTAAAGGCCTTTAAACCACAGGATATCTTCATAATGGAATAATTTATTATAGCTATTAAAAACCATATGGACTTGAGTGGGGGCATAGCTCAGTTGGTAAACTGTTTGCCTACTATGCCATGAAGCCTGTGTCTGGTATCACGTAAACTAGGTTCATGGTACCTATTTGTAATCTCACCACTTGGAAGGTAGAGGCAGGACACTCAAGAGTTCAAGGTCATGCTTGGCTATGTGATGAGTTCAAGGCTAGTCTGGTCTACCTAGAGAGCATTAGCATGCCAACTAAGGCTACCTAAATGAGATCCTAACTCAAAAGAACAAAAAGGAACTGTCTTTAGTTGAGTGACTAAATCCTTTGGTTGCTCACTCATAGCCATCTTTGAGGGACTACAACATGTTTCTTAGTCATAGGTGGGAGCTGTTGTGATGGCTCGGTGGATAAGTGTCCTTGTGTACAAGCCTGACGATTTGAGTTGGATCCCCAGAATCCATGTAGTAGTGAGGACTGACTCCTGGAAGTCATTTTCTGACATCCAGATACATTCTATGGCACACATGTACCCTCCGGCATAGATACATAGATAGACAGACAGATGGATAGCTATAGATAAATAAATGTGACAATAAAGAGCAGAGCCTAAATAACAGGCACATTTAACAATATGAAATAGCACTACCTACTTGTAATGGAAATTTGAAAACTGTATTAGTTAGGGTTACTATTGCTATTATAAAACACTATGACCCAAGCCAGGCATGGAGGTGCATACCTTAATCCTACCACTCAGGAGGCAAAGGCGGCTTTGAGTTTGAGGCCAGCCTGGTCTATTAAGTGAGTCCAGGGCCCAGGGGGGCTTGCGGGGACTGAAGCACCAACCAAGCACTATGCGTGGACTGGACCTAGGACCCCTACACATATGTATCCAATGGACAATGTTGGTCTTCATGTGGGTTCCTTAGTAAGGGGAGCAGGGGCTGTCTTTGACACTGACCCTGCTGCCTGCTTTTTGATCACTCCCCCCTGGCAGGGCTGCCTTGGCAGGCCACCATGGAAGAGGATGCACCCAGTCCTGATTCAACCTGATGTGCTGGGGTGGGGGAGCTCCCCTTTTCTGTGGGGGAGGGAAGAGGGATGGTGTAAGAGAGAGAGAGAAGGTGGGGTCCAGAGGAAAGAGGAGGTTATTATTGGGATATAAAGTGAATAAATAAATTAATTAAAAACAAACAAAAAACAAAGTGAATCCAGGATTGCCAGGGCTCTGTTACACAGTGAAATCCTACAAACCAAACAAACAAAAACCAAAAACACCATGACCAAAAGCATGAGAAGTAAAGGGTTTATTTCAGCTTGCAACTCTCAGAGTCACACTCCATCAGTGGGAAACTCAGGGCAGAAACCTGAGGCAGGAACCGAAGCAAATGGCAAGAAGTACTGTTTACTGGCTTGTATCCTATGTTGTGCTTAGCCTACTTCCTTACACCCTCAGGGCCACCTGCCCAGGACCTCTATGTGGCCTGGGCCCACCTATGTCAATCACCAAAACATTGTCCTACAGACTTAACTACAAACAATCTAATGGGAGTACTTTCTCAACTGAGGTTCCTCTTCTTTTGTGTAAAGTTGACAAAAAACCCCAAAAACCAAAAAAAACTAACCAGCACAATAACAGAAGCAATAAACGAGTACCTCCTACTTTCTAACCTTAGGTGCACTAATACTGTTATCTGCTTTTTAAAAGATTATCTGGCTAGTACATCTAGTCTTTAGAAGAGTTCAACAGTGCATAATTACAAGATGATACTGCATGATAACGTAGCACAGACAAAATGCCAAATTAGATTCCTCCTTTTACATTAATTTTTTTAAGCACTTAAGATCCCTAAAATAACTGAAGAACATAATATTCTTTGATTTCTTCTGAGAATGTGGAGGACAGGGAGGATCAGGAACAAGTAAGCACGGTACATCCCTGTAAACATAGCACTTGTGTGGTAGAGGCAGGAGGGTCACCAGTTCAAGGTCATCCTCAGCTAGAGAAAGTTCTAGGTTACCCTGATGTACCAGACTCTGTCTCAAAACAAGCACACACACAGAAGTGCTATGACATGGCAAATAATTCACATTTGAATTTTTTAGAGTCTAGATTCAAATTAGACTGACTTAGTCAAAAGTCAGTTTTCTAAATCAAGAATTTAGGAAATCAAGAATTTATTCTTTGTATCAGCTCACCTAGTTTATCACAATCATCACTATTGTATTTCAGGCTCAAAAAGAATCACATAAGCCACTGAACTTTGAGTAGTGATATAATAAAAAGTCTTTAAGCTGGGGGTAGCAATGTATGCCTACAGTCTCAGCCTCCATGAGGCAGAGGCAGGAAGATGGCTATAGGCTTGAGGCCAGCCTGACTTACACAGAGACATACTGTCTAAAAACTCAAAAATGAATAAAACAATAAATGAACCAGCTAACAAGGACAACAGAAGCGCCACCTTAAAAAACACAAAACAAAACAAAAAAACCAGACCTTCACCTACTTGACCTTTCTGGGGCCATAACATCTGCATTTCCTTGATACTTACAGGAAAACATGTGCCTGCTTTCTGTAGCTAGTGCAATGTATCAAGTATTAGGTAAATTTAGGGACATAAAAGTTTATTAAAACTTGCTAGTGGTGCATGCCTTTTATCCCAGCACTTGGGCGGCAGAGGCAGGTGGATTTCTCTGAGTTGGAGGCCAGCCTGGTCTACAGAGCTAGTTCCACGACAGCCAAGTCTACACAGAATTCCTGTCTCAAAAATTAAACAAACAAACAAACAACAACAAAAAAAACACCTTGCTGTCTCTGGCTTTCTAAGAAAATTCCATTAACTAGCTTTCTACAACAGAACCAAATAAAAGTTCTTACTGTTTATCCCAGGGTAAATGATTTGCACAGTCTTCCAATATGACATGCTTTCAAAGTAACTTTTGATCTTCTATTTATAATTAACCAGCCTTTGCTTTTTCCATTTTTACAAATAAAGTATTTGCTTAATTAAAAAATAAACTAATAATAGTTTATTTAACTAGTAATTGTTAAAAATGTAACCATGTTTACTGAGTGTTGGGATTACAACTGCACCTAAAAATACTCAGCCCACATTCAACCCGATTCTGTTGTAAAATAGAATTGGTCAATGTTATTCTGACTAGCACCAAATTACCCCAGGTTAAAGAAATAGAATGGTTTAAACTAATAACAATGTTTAAATAGCTAATAAACACAAATATACCTTCTCAGCATTTGTTTGACCAAAGCCCCAGGCAGAATACTTGTGTTGTTTAAATTTCCACACCTAAAATAGAGAACAACATATAAGTCAGATGCTATCAGCTCAGGTACGCTAGTAATATGTTGAAAACAGTTCTTGGTAAATTCCAGTTTCTTCTTGGAAGTTCACTTTTACACAGATCTTTAAAAGTAACACTTTCTTGTGGCCAGGTGTGGCCTGTGGCAGTGCATGCCTTTAATCCCAGTACTTGGAAGGCACAGGAAAGTGACTCTCTGAGTTCCAGGAAAGCCAGGGCTACATGAGAAACCCTGTCTCAAGAAAACAAAAACAAACAAAAAACCCCAACTCCCCCAAAGTAATATGTTCTTAAAGCAAATTAATAGTTTATATGCAATTATATTCAAATTTCTTTTACTTTTTGTGGTAATAAGCTAAATTTGACAGTAAGATGAAGAAATGTACATACTGTAATAACTGCATCTGAATATTTGAAAAATACCAAAAAAAAAACTGACTTTTCACTCAAATTTGATGAAATTAAGTTATTGTATAAGAGCTGATGTACCAACATGACCAAAGTAAACAGTTTATTCACTACATATCACATATAACTATGGAATCAATTTGAGAAAACCCACCCACTTTTAAGCTTTTGTTAGATACAGTTTTATATAGAATCTTTAAGCTTATCAAATAATTAATATATAATTCTGCTTTATTGACTCTTATAGTTAATGTCTATGAAACAACTAATTCAGCACAATCTCTCCTCTATGCACGAGGGCAACATGTGTGCATGAGTGTGAGAGTATGTGTGTAAGAGATGGAGAAGAATGCTTAAGAGAACCACCAGGATTCAGAGCAGTGAAGAGGACAGCAATTGTATTTAACCACAAGTGGTTGGTTCTGGTTTCTGATCTAGTCATCCATAAAGGGAACTTGTAAATTCTTAAGTTCAGGCAGATTCAAAAGTTGCTATCAACATAAATAACAAAAAAAAAGTATATATATATTCACATCTTTATACCCAGACCACACTATGATTAGGGCATGGATACTATCTTGTGTGTCTCCTTACTTTCATGAGGCAGTCTAATTTGTGTGTACACTTAATGAAGAATACTGCATCTTAGTCAAGTCAGGCAACAGTTAGTCCTACCTAATTAAGTATTCTTTACCAGTAGTTATTAAGGCCCAAAGAAATGAAAGAGAGTCCCACTTGTGTCTGACACCAGGGTAGCAAATGTTAGATTCAAAATCATCTTTAGGCACTGTAGGATTGGCTACAATCCTAGAAAAAACCAAAAACTCCAAGATTAACAGTAAAATGGATCCAAATTTTCAGCATTTCTCCAGCAGAAAACTCAAGCACAAATTGGAATTCAGCCTCTCATGATTCGTTTGGTGTAGAATTAAACCATCTGAACTTGAAAATAACTCATCCAGCAGGACTGTCTACAGGACTTTTAAGTAACACTTTAGCTTTTTTCTTTTAAACTGTTATTTTTCTTGTTTGAGACAGGGCTTCTCTATGTAGCTCTGGCTATCTTGGAACTCACTATGTAGATCAGGCTGGCTGTCTCTGGAATTAAAGGGGCCAGAAGGCACAGTTAGGTAATCCCGAAGATCCAACTAGGTAAAGGGCAAGGGACATAGGTGGTCAAGGTGCGCAGTCTGGAGGAGCTATTACGGTGTGATCTACAGTGTGGTAGCACAACACACTTTGTCTTCCTTTGAAAGAACCCTCTACACAGACGTTACACACTCCACCGACCAACTAGGGTCTCCCAAAGACCAGGGGACAAGAACTTAAAGATACTCTACCAGTATAGTACCTACAACTTGCCAACCATCCACGCCATCCTGTTCCACATTACATTTCCCTAAACTGAACCATGGATGGATAAAGCAGAAACAAGAAAGGGTAACTGAGAAGAGACTTATCTTTAAAAGATGTAAAAGAATGCTAACAAATGCTTCCAACAGACAAATCCTTTACAAAGCACTATGCTAAACCAAGCGACCAAGCAGGTTTTTACATATTTGTATAAATTTCACAAGCTTACATAAAATATAAAACATACAAAATACATTTAAAAATATATGTGTTTCAGGAATTTACACTGTCTAAAAAGCTTTGCCTAAGTTATGCTCCTCAGTAGACCTGACATGGAAAAGATGTCATTTTGAAGGGTTTTGTTTTGTTTTTAATCTCCCACCCCTGTACTTATTGCAATTTTATTTAAAAATGAAAGGCCAAGCAAAGAGTGAACACCTGTAATCTCAGGACTCTAGAAGCTGAGGTAGGAGGATTCCTGTGAATTCGAGGCTATTCTGATTAACTAGCAAGTACCAGGCCAACCAGGGCTACAAAAGAAGATCCTATTTTGAGTGGGAGGAAAACCAGAATTTTGACAGTTAATTTTTCTGCTACCAAACTTAGTTTTGGCTTACTACAACTAAACCATTAACAACCAAATGCTCTGTGACTTGGCCTTTTAATACACAAAACCACTCAGAAATCACTGATTTTTATTTAACATAGTTCTGCACAAATTATTCAAAAATAATAAAATTTAATCACTTTGCTTTGAGACAGTGTCTCCTTGTGTACTCCACTTTTGGTGCAAACTCCAGACTCCCTTGCTGCAGTTACAGGCTTGAACTCAACTCCTAACAACGTTTTCATTCTCTTAATTTATTTTACAATGTTTTAGGTCTTCTAAGACTATCAGCCAACTGGGGAGAACTCAGTGGCTAGCGTGTGTGAGAACACCCTTAGTTCAATCCTCAGTATCAAAGGAAAGTGGGGGAGGTGGGTGCTGAAAGAACTGCAACTCTCAAAGTTAACTCCCTGGTGTTGCCTCCCCACCCAATGGTCTACGCTGTCCAGGCTGATCTTCAACTCCTGGGTCTGCTGAGTAATCAGTTCTCTTGCCTCAGCCTCCTAAATAACTGGAACTTCCCAAAGGGGACTCAACTTGTTGAGCCTTTCATAGTATGAAAAACAGAGATATTAAAATACCCAACTGTCTAGTGTCACTGTTGCAGTCACAACAGATATGAAAATCATGTTTGTTTGTTTTTTTTTTTTTTTTTGTATAAATGCTTGGGAGGACATTTTTCATCAGAGTCCACACCTACATATTTGATCAAAGAGCTGTCCTAAATTTTTGAGATAAAAGTACACACAAGAATAAATGCTGCAACATATTTGCTAAGTATTTCTTTACCAAAGGCTTGACCCTTGACTCTTAATGAAATGGCAGGAAAACAAGGAAGTTAAAAAGCACACTGAAAAAGCATTAAGAGTTTAGCAACTTGGACAAAAGCCAGGAAAGTTTAAGATACAACTGATAACTTAGACTATTATTTTCTTCTTCCTGTTTTAGAGACTAAGTCACAGGCTTTTTTTTGAAAAAAACAAAAACAAAAAACAAAAACCCTGCTTATCAAATGGTAGTTTTTATTAAAGTATAGTGGACTGAATTTGTATATATTAGGGTCTATTAAATACTAGTGATTATATGTTCTGATGAGACAGCTTCTTGAATCTTTAATATGAAGAGGGGCTAGAGCAGTGGTCCTTCTGCAGAGGACCCATGTTCGGCTCACAGCACCCAAAAGGCCGCTAACAACCTGAGCCACCTGTAACTCCAGCAGAGCTCACACCCTCTTCTGGCCTTCCTCAGCAATGAACGAAGGAGGTGGATACACACTGACGAAACACCCACACGGAATAAGTAAACCTTTTAAAGTATTACAAAGACTGTATAACCAGTAAGGCCTGCTTCATTGAAGCAGCTCAGTTTGTCTGCTATACGATGACAAAAGCTAAGTGCCCACCAAGAGCTTTAATATCCTCTGGCTGAAAACGACTGGCCTTTCAGTGATCTTAATTTACAGCTTTCCAAAACACACCTTCAACTCGCTCTTCAGAAACTTCTGAATTACCTGGAAGATTAATACAAGAAAGTATGTGTACTGAAATCCCCAAACAAGGAAAACTGGAAAAGCGCATTCTAAAAAACAAAGAACTTTAACTTTTAGGAAAGTAACTTCAATTTCTCTCTCTTTTTTAAAAAAGGTAAAAGGCAACTTTTAAGTCTTAAGTGGCAAGGGGCAGGTTTTAAATCCGAATAAAGAAAAGCAAAACACCAAAGCCTAGTCAACCACCTGGTGGATTTGCCGGGTATCAGCTGCAAACCCTAACACGCTGTTTAGAAAGAAAGAAAGAAAAAAAAACTGAGTTATGGTTAAAACCCCCTAGAACTTACATTAAGGCTTCCCCAAATGTGGCCTGTGGCTCACCCTTTACTACTTAAGGCTGGACAGAGCAGGCAAGGGCAAGTTCGCGGCACGCCGTCCTGCGCACTGTCCCAGCGCTGCTCGCCTGGAGCTGCCGGCTCGGCTCCGGGTTAGCTCGGGCCTCCGCCGGGCACGCCCCCAAGCACTGCGCCCCTCCCGCGGCGCCCGCGTCCTCCAGGTCACCTTCAGGCGAGGGCGGGACTGCCCGGTGCGGGCCACCCAGCCACCAGCCCCCGCCAATAAAAACTCGGAATTCGCTGGCCCGGTCTCGCCCGCAGCGCCCAATCCCGGCCGCCCGAACGGTCTTCTCCCCGGGTGTCCAGGACTTGGGGGCGGGAACATTGGGAACTAAATTAAGAAGCAGAGCCCGGAGAAGGAAGCGGGCTGCGGGGCGGGGGCTCCCCCGGGACGGCCCGCAGCCGCGCTCCCGGTAAACAAAGGCTCGGCGGGGGCGGGTAACGGTCAGGTGACCACGCCCAGCAGGTTTCGCAACCGCGCTGCGGGCAGCGGTGGCCCCAGCAACCCGAGCCTTGCCCGTGCGCGGCGACAGCACCCACGGTCGCCCTCACCCCACGGAAACGCCAGATCCGAGGCCGTGGCACTCCGGACGCCTCCGCCCGAAGCGCGTCGCCGCCGCGGGGTGGTCCCCGCCCGGTCCCCACGCCCGAGGCCGTGCCGGGCTTCTAGCTGCCGGGGGCCTCGCCTCCCTCCCGCAGGTGCTGGTGGTCAGTGCCGCGGTCGCGGGCCGCCTGGAGCGGCCACCCTTGGTACCTCTCGGCGCAGGCTGGAAGCGGCACGAGCGGCGACCCGCTGTCTCTGCTGCGCCGGCGTCTCCTCGAGCCACCAGTCCCTGCCACTGCTCACAACAAAGGAAACATGTGACCGTCGGGCCAAAACACTTAGCGTCACTCACCCTTGGCCAATGGGGTTGCATCCCTTCCCGGAGTACCATGGGAGATGTAGTTTTTACTGTCGCTGGGTTTCCCGGCCACCTGGGTTCGCTGTGGAGCGAAACATTTATCTAAGGTAGAATCAGGATAAAGGAATGCATTTTGAGCAAGGCCCGAGTGGTATGTTGACTGCCTTCGGAGAGCCCTCTACATGCCAAAGCACAAGACCAGGACTTAGCCGATGCTAGAGCTTGGAATAAGGCTTGTTTGTTGTAATTAACACTTTCTAACACACTTGGGAAACCATAGGGCCTGAGGGGCGGAATGGGCTAGTTCTATGGTCACCCAGCGCGGAGGAAGCTTTCTTTGTAAATATGCTAAGGTCGCTTGTGTCAGAGCCTATGTTGCCTTTTGTTGTTGTTGTTGTTGTTGTTTTAATCAGATGCAGGAGTCGAACAAAAATTGTAACAAAACTATTTTCCAAGGCACAGATCCTCCTCCAAAATGTTGTTTTGGTTTTAGGAGATTATCTTTTAAGGATGACTGTCCTCTGCTCTTGAAAACCATTTGGTTAGTTTTAGCCTCTGATAAAAGTTATATTTCTTCCACACATGAAGAGAGTCGAGCTCCGCTAGAAGAAAGGAGACGAATTGCCACAAGGTGGAGATATGAGGAGAGTTGACATGCAGGCCATTTAACATGCTTTTAGGCTGCCTTTTTACCGCCTATTAACCTTGAAAAATGGCTATTGAATACTTCCTGGGGGAGGGGAAACATCTCTTGAGTTTCCTAGGGTTCATGGATACGCTTGCAATAAAACTGCTTGCCGCTCTGGCTTGACCAGTTGCTGCTATCAGCTTTGAGAATCTGTACCTTTGGTTGGCTCTTGTCAGGACACAGATTCATTTGAATCTACTCTTCCCTCTCCCTCTTCTCCCTTCCCCCTCTCCCCTGCTGCCCTTCTTTCTTTCCCTCCTCTTCCCCTCCCCTCCCTTCTCCCCTTCAAGTTTATTTAAACAAGCCACTTAACTCGAAGGAAAGCTATCCAGCATTCATTTTTTTAATTGTTTTTATTATTGTTTTTAATCCTTGAATGTGCGTGCCTGTATTGGGTATATGCATCTGAGTGTGGGTGCTGGTGGAGGTCAGAGGCGTTAGGAGCTAGCTACCTGATGTGGGTGCTGGGAGTGGGACTCCAGATACAGCAGTGAGTCCTTTAACCACTAAGTCTATTTATTTAAATATATTTGTTAAGGTTTTATTTTCTGCGATTGTTTTGCTCGCACCTGTGTCTGTGTACAGTGCATATGCATGCATCGCCCATGGAGGCCAGAAGAGGGCACCGGATTCCCCAGAACCGGCGTTACAGAAGATTATGAGTCCCGATGAGGGTTGCTGGGACTGTAGCCTTCATCCTCTGGGAAAGTTTTCAGTGTTATTAACCATGGAGCCATCTCTCTAGCTTCTTTATTTGTTTTCAAAATAGGGTCTTAATATTTCTCAGGTTATCTCTGACTCACTTTTTTTTTTTCTTCAGGGAGGGAGATTTGGAAGAGAGGAGCTGAGTCTAGTCATTTTTCATGCAAGTGATTTCTTAATGCTGCAGCAAGCAGCATGGTAGGAGCCCAAAGTAAGAAGCTCAGTTCCATTCAAAGTAAAAGACAGTGTGTCTCTCCTTAAAGGTTTGTGAGGGAAGAGGGATCTTACATTGTAAGGAAGCCAGATCAGTTAATATGTGCCAGCTAATATGTGCCTATGCTATATGGACAAGTGGAAGAATGGAGCTTATGTGACGTGGACTACATAAGGTCATGAGATCGCTCTTTCTATGGGTAGGGGGTTATGGCTTGGTTAATATGTGACCTATGAAATGTGCCTTTAACTTTTAGATGACAGTGGGGCTGGAGTAGTCTGCCTTGATTGCAGCTCGGGGTCTGGTTTTAGAAGGCGGGGGTTCTCTAAAAGCAGTGCAGCTGAGGACACCATTGAACTGCTAATCCTTCTGCCTCCATCTCCTGAATGCTAGGATTATGGGTATATGCAGCCATGCCCAGCTTATCCAGTTCTGCAGATGGAGCCAGGGTTCCAGGCATGTTAGTGTACTGTACATTGGTAAATTGTGTGCTGTTTGAGCTTCCTAAGAAGCTGGCTTTGGAAGTGGTGTTCTTTCCCTCCCGACTCAGACCCAAGCGTGTGTATCTCAAAGTGTCCTTCAAGGTGCCTTATCTGGAAATAAATTGCTCTGTGACTCTGTGGCAGGGAGGGAAGAAAACAGCCCAAGAGTAAAACATAAAAATTATTGTGTTCTTGAAAACAGCTAGGAGGTTAGAATGGGAAAAAGAAGTTGGGTTCAGCCATAGGAACCTCATTCATGGAGAGAAAGTTCAAGATGTAACACCAGCTGACTGCCTCAACTTCCCGAGTTGGTTTCTTCTGGAGATTGTGAATGCTCAATATGATGATGTTATCTCTATCTGCTGCTATTCATTCTGATTTTTAAAAAATTTATTATGTTTTTATGTATTTGGGTATCTTGTCTGCACATGAGAAGAGGGCATCAGATCCTATGGAACTACAGTTATAGATAATTATGAACTGCCATTTAATTAAGGACATGCTTACAGTTTCAGAGGGTTCAATCATGATCATCATGGCCGGGAACATGATAGCAGGCAAGCAAGGCGTGGAAAAGTAGCTAAGGGCTCACATCTGATCTGGAGAGAGAGAGAAAATGAATGTGAATATGTGAATGATAACTGGCTTGCCAGCCCTTCCATTTGCTTTTGAAACCTCAGAGTCCACTTGCCTCCTCCAACAAGGTCACGCCTCCTAATCTTTTCTAAACAGTTCCACTAACCTGGGAACAAGCATTCAAATATGGCTCTATGGGAGCCATTCTCATTCAGACCACCAGAGAGTCTGCTTAGATTTGTGTTCCTGACCCCAGTTTCTTGCTCCAGTGCCCTATAAAGGCATGTATTAAGCTCAGCCTGATCTGCCATGCCTGGCACAGTTCTCCTTGAAGATGCAGACAAGTTCTAAGA
This sequence comes from Pachyuromys duprasi, assembly GCA_028658305.1. Lineage (NCBI taxonomy): Eukaryota > Metazoa > Chordata > Mammalia > Rodentia > Muridae > Pachyuromys > Pachyuromys duprasi. Next base: position 42,314,050 of record CM053753.1, on the reverse strand, counting down.
ATTTATCTTGTCCATTTGTGGTCCCAAGGTTGTATTTCTTTTTTTGCTCCATTACACAAGCTTAGTGCTTTGACAGCTGCATCCCCTATCTCAGTGTTTGCTTTATAGTTGGAGGCTTGGTTCAAAAGTTAGCATTGTTTCCTAGTATCCACATATTTGAGTATCTTTCTCAGCTTGTTTTCTCATCTTCAAAGTGAGGATAAGGCTGGGAGTGGTGATATGTGCTTGTAATCTCAGTTCTTGGGAGGTTGAGACAGGAAGATCAGGAGTTTAAGGCCAGCCTAGATTACTCTGTCTCACCAAACAAAAATAAATAAATAAATTTAAAATATAAAAATAGAATTAAGGCCAAGTGTGGTGGCACACACCTATAAGCCCATTACTCGGGGAGTCAGAGGCAGGAAAATCACTGTAGCCCAGGCTGACCTTGAACTCATTAGAAACCCAGGCTGACATTGAACCCATGAGAATTCTCTTGCCCCAGCTTCTAAAGTGCCGGGAGTTACAGGCATGCGCCGCCTTGCCTAGCTTTTAAAATATTCTTTATTTATTTTATTGTTTCTTGTTATGTATCTCAGGCTAACATTAAAACTCATAGCAATCCTCCTGCCTCAGTCTACCAAGTGCTGGGTTTATAGACATGTACTACCCCACCAGGCTTCTGTAGATCCTCTTTAGACTTGTTCTATATTATACATTCCTGCACAAAGGACATTGCAGAGGGGATGGTTTATTCTTTGTGTTGGGGGAATATAAGTTGTTGTAAAACTATACTACACTTAGAAATGTTGAGAAAGATTAAAAATAGCTGGAAGAAAGATAATTTGATATACTAGTATCACAGAAATAGGCTTTACAAATCTTAATATCCCTTCTGAAAACTATGATTTATGAAAATATAATTTAAATGTTTCAGGAATTGACAATGAAATAATAAATGACTGATCTATAGATGTTGGTATATTAAAGCCACTTTAATTAAAAATAAAACAGACAAACAAACACAAACCAGCCCTCCAAACACCCGACCAGAATCCTGTCCTCTAAAGGTCTATGAAAGTGTCTCTGCCCCTACAATATTGTCACACACAGGTGACATGACAGCTTAAACCATGGTTTACTCTGAGCTGTGGGACACAGGTCGAAGAGTCAGAGGTTGAAGAGAACTGTTTCTTCTAGTAATCATTTGACATTAAAAAGAGAGAGAGAGAGAGCTATTGTGTGCAGGGAGGAAGTACCAAACTAATACCTGTGTTTATCCATTACTCTCAGTGTTGAGTGTTGGAGTCTGGAGTCTGGGGTAACACACAGCTGGGCTAGGTGAGTATTTTGGTCCTGGGCTTACACCTCAAGCCCCTGAATGTTTCTTTTAAAGGTTTTTTTTAAAGGCCGTGTCTATCTGCTTTCAGTTCTAGATCACTCTGTAACTGGCCTAGAAAAGGCTGAGGTCTCCCAGGTTACCAGCACACAGGCACAGAGCCTGGTCCTGTGGTGACAGCATTGGGAGCACATGCCTGGCATAGTTTGGAAAGCCCGTCTTGTTCTATTACTAGAGCATGGACGTTTTGCTCCTGTGGCAAATCTCTAAATTTAGACGCTTTTTAGAGTGAACTGTGCTTGACCTTTGTCACAAAGATTAGTGACACATTAGAAGGCACCTTGCTTTTTATTCATGAATTTGGACGCAAAAGTTGGTACTTAGAAAGCAAGGCTCGTGAAGGTTACTATATCAATGGAAAATGAAATAGTGATTATCTAAGGTTTCTCCTTCACGTCTCTCAGTACACGTTTACCTTGTACTTATTTATTTGTGGAGATCAGTTCTCACCTTCCACTTGGTCAGGAAAGGCCTCTTTTCCATCTGCTGTTCCAGCTGGCCCGTGAGCTTATGGCTGACTCCTAGCTCTGAGAATTGCAGATGCTTGCCTCTGCAGCTGGCTTCTGATGTGTGTTTAGAAGCTTAAGTGTAGGTTGTTAGGCTTGTGCTGGTAAGACTTTTATCTGTGTAGCCTTCTCTCCAGCCCCTTCCCCTAGATGTAAATCATAAAATAAAGCCCCAGGGTAAACTTATTTTCCAGTATCCTTATGGAAGTCTCTGAAATTAATATAACTTAGCTCTAATATGATGTCTCAGTGCTTAAGTTTTTTTTTTCCATTTAAAAAAAAAAGACAACTTCACAACTAGAAGTGTCAAACACTTATAAGCTTGGAAAACTAAGGCAAGGTGATCTCAAATTCAAGGTCAACCCTTTGTTGACCTTTGGCTTCTGAGAGTAGAATTATCTTCCCATATAGGGAACCTCTGTTCAAACTCTGTCTGTTCAAACTCACTCGCTCTTCCTGACTCTGTCTTCCTCTCTTTTTGAGATAGGGTCTCTCTATTGTAGCCCTGGCTGTTCTGGAACTCTTTCTGTAGACCAAACTGGCTTCAAACTCATAGAGATCTGCCTGCTTCTACCTCCTGACTGGTAGGATTAAAGGCGGCTACCATTATACTCTGTTCTCTCTCTTGAAAGATTTATTTCTATTTTATGTGTATGGATGTTTTACCTGTGTGTATGTCTGTGCACTGCATGGAAACGGTACTCCCAGAGACCAAAAGATGGCATTGGATCCTTTAGAAATATAGTTATGATGGTTGTAAGCTTCCACGTTGGTGCTGGGAGCTGATCTGGGGTTCTCTGAAAGAGCAGCAAATGTTTTTTAACCATTGAGCCATCTTTCCAGCCCCCTGTTCAAACTCTATAAAGAA
>CM053753.1:42286064-42310798 GCA_028658305.1 Pachyuromys duprasi | reverse complement strand
ATTCCTGTTAAACCTTCTCCTGGTATGTCTTCTGTCCTTTCATATCACCTGTACTCCACTGTTCCTCCTCATTTAGGGCATCTGGCTCAATGTTGGCCTCTTTCTAGATGCCTGGCTTGTTCTAGTTTAAACACATACAAAGCTCTGAAGCTAAGGCTTACAAATGAAAGAATACACAGTGTTTGTCTTTCTGGGCTTGGTTACCTCACTCAGTATAAATCTTTCCAGTCTGTTCATCTCATAATTTCATTTTTCTGTAGCACCGAACAAGACTCCATCATGTACAATATGGAATCTTTTTTTTTTTTTTTTTTTTTTTTTGATACAGGGCCTCATGTAGGTTTGGCTTGCCTGGAACTCAAAGAGACCCACCTGCCTCTGTATCTCAAGTGGTGGGATTAAAGGCAAGCACCACCGCACCAGGCTTCTTATCCATTTTTAAGAAAGTGACAGTTTGGCTTGTTTCTTTACTATTTGTAGTCTCTTTTTCAACCAAAACTACTTAATAAGAAAATGTACTTAAGATAAGAATTCATATATCAATATGAGTTTAAACAATAGAGGGAGGTGTTTTGGGGTATTAAGGAAGTTTTGGATAGTGTAAGGTTTTAATTAATGAGTTGTTGAAATTTCATAAGGAAACGAAACTCGATTGTCTGGCTTTTACAGGTGTTTGTACATGGCTGTTGATGATTGTACTGTCTGGCAAGGCTGGTCAACATTTTAGTTAAATGTAATCGTGTGTTACTGGTAAATGAATGGGGAAGTAAAATGTGGAACAGATGATTACCGGGGACAAAAAGCAATAGAAAGGCAAATCAACATTGTTCTCCACTTGGCCCTTTGCATTATTATTATCTTTTTATAATACAAAATGTATATGCGTTAGGGCACTGTTCTTTAGACCACCATTTAGTTATTCAGCAAATTATTGCTGATATAGCTCAAGCCCCAAGCAAGGACCAAATATTTCTGTTCCTGGGTGGACAGGTCCTGCATTTTGAGAGAGTTTCGTATGACTTCAGGTGACTAAGAAAGTGAGAGGACTCTGGCTTTGGGGCCAGGCTTCTCTGCTTGTGTGTGGCTGTTTTGCGCCTGCAGTTGTGTAATTGTGACGTAGAATGGTGAAGGAGCATTATGTAACAACAAACTTGCTGACTTGTAGCAAGTATGTAGCTCCCGGTGAAGTGGGCTATAGAGTCAGATGCAGCCAATAACTGCAAAGTGGGTTCCTGGGTATTGTGGCAGCTCTGGGTTCTGAGTTACTCTTCAACTCTAATTTGTGTGAAACCATGACTTTCAGGCTGGGTCATGTCCTGAGTTTTTACCAAAGCTGCAGTTGGCTCATTTCCGAGTACAAATAGAAAGGCAGAATGACTCCACATTTCATTTGTGCCCATATACACAACCACATATCTAGCAATAACTTTTTCCCACCAGTGTCCCAACCATAAAATTAAGGAAATGGGGAACATATGTCACATGGGTATATTGTATCAGTGCAAAAACACAGCTCTCACCTCAAAGGAGTAAGAAATAGTTTATTTTGGAGCTGATCTGGGACATGGATCAGGTTGCTTCAAACACCACTGGGTGGTTTGAATAGGAATAGCTCCCATAGACTCATGTGTTTGAATGCCTGGCCACAGTGAGGGGCACTATTAGGAAGTGTGGCCTAATTGGAGGTAGTGTGTCTCTGAGCAGGTGGGTTTTGAGGCCTCCTGTGCTTAAGCTCTACGCAGTGTGACATTCCAGTCTTCTCCGGGCTGTCTTCGGATTAAGATGTAGAACTCTTGGCTCCTCCCGCACCAAGTCGGCCTGCATGATGGCGTGCTTTCCACCATATCGACAATGAACTGCACCTCTGAAACTGTAAGCCAGCTGCAATTAAATGTTTGCCTTTATAAGAGTTGCCTTGGTCATGGTGTCTCTTTACAGCAATAAAACCCTAACTAAGACAACCACATTCCAACATGGTAACTACATGAATTGTTTTATAATTATAGCAGAAAAAGAAGTCATAAATCAAGGCACTTTTCAAATCTGAGAGTGGGAATACCAGGTAGATGGGTGTGGTGGGCTAAGTCCCCAGTTGCTGAATTACTTGAGATTGGGAGATGTGGCCTTGTTGGAGGAGGCGCGTCACTGGAGTCGGGGCTTTGATGTTTCAAAAGCTAACACCAGGCCCAGTCTCTCTCTGCTTGCTGACTCCACAGGATATAGAGCTCTCAGCTGCTGTCTACTTCCCATCATGGTATAATGGACTAACCCTCTGTAGTGGCTTGACTAGGTATGGCCCCGATAGACTCATGTGTTTGAATGCTTGACCCGTAGGGGGGAATTATTAGGAGGTGTGGCCTTGTTGGAAGAAGTGTGTCATCGTGGAGGTGGGCTTGGAGGTCTCCAATTGGTCAAGCTATACACACTGTGGCACACAGTCTCCTTCTGCTGACTTCCGATCAAGATGTAGAATTCTCGTCTTCTCCAGCACCATGTCTGCCTGTATGCTGGCATGCTGCCCATCTTGATGACAGTGGACTAAATCTCTGTAAGTCAGCACCAGTTATTTACTTTCCTTTATAATGGTTGCCTTGGTCATGGTGTCTCTTTACACAGTAGAACAGTAAGTGAGAGGGTGGGTTACAGAAAAGTGGGTAAATCTCTTTCCTGATGATATTTTTAATTTGGAGACAGATGGGAGTTAGTGGTCTGTTAAGTTAATATAGCCCAAGGTATTTTGATTGTCCCAGTATTGCTAAATGTTGATTGGGATAATGATGTTACATGAAACACAGGGGTCTGTTGTGGTCTCCGCAAACTCCTGTGCCAGCAGAGTGTCAATCCATGTGAGGTAAGACAGAAGCCCGGGTCAACACAACTCAGTAGCCGGTGTTGGCTCAAACACTGAACAGTTTATTTTAGGCAAAATTAAGCACAACACAATTTGGAAAAAAAAAAAAAACCAAACTTTCCTGGAGATAATTAACTCAAGTCTTGTGTGTATAACAAAGCTTAAGACATGATTTTGCTGAAACTCTCTGTAATGTCCATGTGCCTTCTTCCATAAAGATGGGTTCTCTAGATTGAAAAACAATGCTCAAGATAAGGGTCTGGAGAGAGTGACTGTGGTGGTTGAATGTAAACGGTCCCCATAGGCTCAGGAAGTGGCACTATTAGGAGGTGTGGCCTTGTTGAAGGAAGTGTGTCAGTGGGGGCAGGCTTGGAGGTCTCAGATGCTCAAAACAGGCCCAGTGTCCCTCTCTCTTCCTGCTGCCTTTGGATCCAGAGACAGAACTCTCAGCTACTTTTCCAGCACCATGTCTGTCTGCATGCCACCATGCTTCCCACCATAAAAACAATGGACTAAAGCCCCGAACTGTAAACCAACCCCCGAGTAAATGCTTTCCTTTAAAAAAGTTATTGTCATAGCACATGAGCAGTAGAAACCCCAGCTAAGACAATGACTGAAGTAAACGTAATGGTCTGAGAGAGGTGGGTGTGACCTGGCTATACAGATAGCACAGAGCTCACCAGACTATCAACCACATCCATTCCCAGCCTTCTGGGTGGAAAACAGGTTATACAGCTTTTCCTCTGTGCCTTCCACAGAGGTCAGCAATGAATGGCTGTTAAAGGGGCTAATGATAGCTCAAGATATTTTGGGTTTGGGAGCTTGAGAAATGGCTCAGTGGTTAAGAGCATAGAGGACCTGGGTTTTGTTCCCAGCACTCACATGGTCCACAGTCTTCTGTAGCTCCTGTTCCAGGGTATCCAGTACTCTCTCTGGTCTCTGCTGATTTATGGGATACACATACATATACATGTCAACAAAATGCTGATATGCATAAAATAAAACTAAGTAAATAACTTGGGTCCAGATATACAACATTCTACTCTCTACCATCATGTTGTTTATTCTCTTTTCCTTTTCTTTCTTCCTTCCTTTTCTGTCTTTCTTTTCTAAGATTTATTTATTATTTATACAACATTCTGTCTGTACATCAGATCTTACTATAGATGGTTATGAGCCACCATGTGTTTGCTGGGAATTGAACTCAGGACCTTTGGAAGAACAGCAAGTATTCTTAACCTCTGAGCCATCACTCCGGCCCTTTTTTTGTCTTTTTGATACAAGGTTTCTCTATTATGCAGCTTTGGCTCTAGAACTGTTATGTAGACTAGGCTGGCCTTGAATTTACAGAGATCTGCCTGTCTCTACTGGGATTAAAGGCTCATCTTAGTAGTTCTAAGCAGTTAATTAGACTGAGAATCTTTATCAGGTGTGGCCTCTGGAGGAGGGACTCTCAGTTTATAGTTTCCCTTGTTTTTCTGGCTTCATATTTTGTGCATATATGTTCCAAGGTTTTAGGAAGGATCAGATTCCTAGAATCTGTAAAGATGAGACTGAGTGTTCAGGAGAGTAGTCATTAGAGAGGTGCCATTAAGTAATAAATCCTTTTATGATATTAAACTTATCAACCGTCATGATCTGAGTATGAATTTTAGATAGAAAAGACAAAGGAAAAAAAAAAGAGAAAAAAGCAGTTGTATTTTTTCTGAAGCAAAGAACATGGAGGAACGCTGTCTATTGACTTGTGCCCCATGGCTTGCTTAATTTGCTTTTGTAATACAATCCAGGACCACCTGCCCAGCAGGTGGCGCTGCCCATAGTGATCTACCCTCTCCCCCATCAATCATTGATCAAGAAAATGTCTCCTAGACATGCTTACAGGTCAGTTTGATGGAGGCAGTTCTTCAATTGACATTTCCTATTCCCAGATGACTCTAGCTAGTATCAATCTGACAAAAAACTAGCCAGCACACTGTCAACTTTACATTACAAACACATCAAAATTGAACCATAACCTTTACTTTCTTGGTTGTCCCAAAGGTCTCATGTTAATATTAATATTACAGTATGAAACACAGCTCAACCTTTAAAAGTCCCAGTTTTAAATAAATTTTGACACTTAGAGCTGGGCAATGGTGGCACACACCTTTAATTCCAGTGTTGTGCCCTAATCTTGATACCCTAAAAGACCACCACCAGGAGTTGAGTCCATTGCAAAAACACATGAGGATCTTTTTATTACAAATCATTACAAGCAGCAGCTTGGGCTCCCCCCCCCGCCCCTCCCCCCCCCCCCCCCCTGCCGCTGAAGCGGTGAGAGCCCCTGCTCAGGTTAGCTTTGGGTCAGCATGCCCAAAGCAGGGGTGATTCCTGCCTGGCAAGCATCTATTGGTCGAAATGCAAAAGAGATGTTGCATTTTGAATTGATTGGCTATAGGAAGGTCCCCAAACCATTAATGGTCTGGAGTCCCTCCCTGGGGGGGATAGGCCAGTTTCCTAGCAACTTTAACTCTAGTGGGCAGGAAAAGAAGGCCAGTTCTTCCCCTCAGGGCATTACTGGACATGTCTCCACCTAGCTAGCCTTCCTTCAAGCTTTAAACTTTAAAATAATAGCCACCGATTTTTAATCTGTTGGTGTCTCACCAGCATTTTGGAGGCAGAGGCAGGCAGATCTCCAGGTTTGAGGCCAGCCTCATCTACAGTGCTAGTTCCAGGACAGCCGGGGCTATACAGACAAACTAAAACAAACACTCAAAACTAGTTCTTAGAAATCCAAGATCTCTTTAAAACGCCAAAGTCTCTCAATTGTGGTTGTCTATAGTATAAAAGCAAGCTAAATACTTTCTTAAGAGTGTCTTAGTCAGTGCTCTATTGCTGTAAAAAGACACCATAACCATGGCAACTCTTATAAAGTAAAGCATTTAATTTGGGTTTGCTTACAGGCTTAGACGTTAAATTTATTATCAACATGGGCAGCGTGCAGACAGACATATATTAGAGAGGTAGCTGAAACTTCTACATCTGAATTTGAAAGAAGCTGGAAGACAGAAAGACACTAGGCCCGGCCGGGGTATTTGAAAACAAAAAGCCACTCCCAGTGACACACTTCCTCCAATAGGGTCACATCTACTCAACAAGACCACACCTCCTAATCCCTGTCAAGCGGTACCACTCCCTAAATACCAAACATTCAAATAAATGAGCCCATTGAAGCTGTTCCTAGTCAAACCACCACAAGGAGGGAAGTAACAGGGCAAAGTTACAATCAAATCAAAGCAAAACTCAAATTCAACAGTACAAAAAGCTTAGTGTCAAAAAGCTCAGTGAACAGGGAGAGGTCAGCTGGTGCCTGCCTACCTAGAGCCTTCATCCCTCTTGACTATTCATGATACTAGAAGGTACTCTGCTGGCTTCCAGAGGGGAATGTAAATACCAACCCTGCCACAAACCCTTTGATATATAACTGACCTGCCTGCAAAGTACACTTTGTGCAATAATGGTACAAAACTTAGGAGGACAATCAACTAATATGTGATTTGATGGAAGGACCTCTTCATGAGATGGAACCCATTCTCAGCACTGCTCAGATGTCAAGAACCTGAGAACAGATAGGCCAGGGACCTAGGAGACATCTACTATTGTTCTGCTACAGGAATGTAGTGATAAAATTACTCCTAACATCATTCTGCTATCTTCAGAGATAGGTGTTTTTCTCAGGGGAGGTGCAGGGCCTGCCTTCCTGAGTTGCAGCTCATAATAGTCAGGGCTCTCATGACCTCTCTTTCTTATGACCCCAGAGCTAGGGCTCCCGCCGGCTGCAGGTGGCAAGGGATGAGGGTGGGGAGGAGGGCATTTCTTCCCACCGCTGCACAGCAGACAAAGAGGTGTGGCTGGCTCTCCCCCCCAACACCCAGGGCCAGCTCTACTGTGCTGCCCAGGTGAGGTGCAGGGCCTGCTCTTCCAAGTGTCCACAACTATTTCTTAACATGTTTATTATAACAGTAACACAGTAATCCAATTGGTTGGGCTCTTCTCTTCTTACTTGGAAGAAGTTTAGTTTTAATTCTAAGAGTTTGGATTTTAAAACAGATGTACCACAAAATGAATTCTTCTTGGGAGATTTAAAGTAAGTCTTTGCCAATTTAAAAAACTGGAATTGAAAATAGTCCAAATGATACTGAATAATGAAAGAATTTTTTATGAAACTAATAAAAAATTTGAATCCTCTTAAGAACACTCTATTCAGATAAGGATAGTAAAGTATTTTTAACAAAAACATGACTAATGAGAAGATGCTCCTCACTACTAAATGTTAGAGAGGCTTTTAGTCTGCTTGCTAAGGTGCTCAGTTGATGTAGTTAAAGCTCAGTGGCAGGTTCTCCGATGTCCATATCAGTGTTAGGGTTTGGGTGGAGTGGGATGGTTTAGAAGACTATGAGATGGATCACTATGGGATGAATTGCATATTGTAAGAGTTGTTAACACCATGTACAGACAGAGAGAGGGACAATAGCATGGCAGGGGTGAGGAGGATCACAGGAGGGTTCAGGCCCCAGGACCAGCCACAGACACCTGGGAATCAGAGAGCACGTGACAGAAGTAACAGTCTCTTCTTACAGCCCCCTGGAGATTGGAGGGGTTTCACAGCAAGAGCCAGCAGCTGGGTCTCAGGCCCAGGTAGGAGGTTGGAGCAGATGGGTTTGGTACCAACAGTCAAAGGCTTACTTTCCAGGTAAGAAATCCTGCATTTCAGCCAAGGATTCAATGCCCTAGTGAGGTGCCCTATGCTGACCTTCCATTCATACAGCTGTGTTCTCAGAAGAAGCTGGCCCAAGTCTGAGGTGTGAAATATAAATCTAAGAGCTCATCTCCTGAAGTTTTGCTGTACAGGGTCAGTTAAAAGTACCTGATAAGATCCATTTCTTCCAGGACTTTGATGCGCTGTCTCTTTTAATTGACAAAACCATTCAATTTTAGCTACCATTCCTCTAGTGCTTCATATGACAGCTCACTGAGCATATTCTGTAGCCAGTTCCCAGTTTTTAAAGGTCCCCTTTAAAAATATAAAATACTCAAAAATTTCGAGCCACTTGTGGTGGCACACGCCTTTAATGCCAGCACTTTCGTTTTTTTTGAGACACGATTTCTCTGTGTAGCCCTGGTTGTCCTGGCACCTGCTCTGTAGACCAGGCTGTCCTTATCACAAAGATCTACCTGCCTCTGCCTCTTAAGTCCTGGGATCAAAGGCATGTGTCACCACACCCAGATTTGCCCATTTTTTAAAAAAAAAATAGAATGCCCAATAGTTGTATAAGAAGACTACAGGCGTTTTTAGGAAAAGGGATGGGAATGTCTTTGGCTAAGGAAACAGAAAGCTTTAGACAAATGTTGGCAATTTCTTAGAGCCACATGTTCATTTAACCACCAGTCTATAGGACTTAAGGTCATAGACACAATTAAACATTCATATAGGTGGTCACATTTTACAGATATTTGCCCACTAAAATAAGTTTTAAGGTATGACTTTCATAACCTGTTTATCAGGTACCTTAACTTCCAGCTGTAGTCTCATCTTTCCTTTCCCATTTAGGAAAAATCTTTTACTTTAGGACAAAACTAATTTACAATCTAAAATTCTTTCTTATCAAAGAACATATCTATTAAAAAAATCTTGGGGCTAGAGAGTTGGCTCAGCAGTTAAGAACATTGGCTGTTCTTGCAGAGGACCCAGGTTTTATTTCTAGCACCCACATGGCAGCTCACAACTGTTTGTAACTCTAGTTCCAAGGGATCTGATGCTATTTCCTGGCCTCTGCAGGCATCAGGCATGCTTGTGGTACACAGACATACATGCAGTCAAAACTCTCAGATATATGTAAGAATTATCAAAACATGAACCTTTTCTACCCAACACTATAAAACTTATGTTTAAGACAGAGAATTAAGATCTTTTTGTTGGCTGGTGCATTCCTGTAATCCCAGTACTCAGGGAGGTAGAGGCAGTTGGATCTGTATGAGTTCAAAGCCAGCCTGGTCTACAAAGTGAGTCCAGGACAGCCCAGGCTACATAGAGAAACCCTGTCTCAAAAACCAAACAAACCAACCAACCAGATCTTTTTTTTTTTACCTTCACCATTTAAGACTTGAAAAGTTTTAATCCATCAAGGAAACCCTTTGTTTACTCAAAGGCCCACTGCTCTAGGAATTTGATGGCCTGGGCAGTGACTTCTTTCCCTTTCCACCTTCACTTCCTATGCACCAGTTCTTTTTAGACCAGCCAATTGAATGAGACTGTGAGGTTGGACCCCAGCAACCTACATCAGAATAAAAACCAAATGCACTTTCTGTATTAGTATGTGTTTGCTCCAGATCAAGAGTAAAGTGTGGAGGCTGGAGAGATGGCTCAGCAGTTAAGAGCACTGTCTGCTCTTTCAAAGGCCATGAGTTCAATTCCCAGTGACCACATGGTGGCTCACAACCACCTATAATGTGAACTGATTCCCACTTCTCGCAGATGTAAATGCAGATAGAACACTCATGTACATAAAATAAATAAATCTAAAAAAAAAAAAGTAAAGTTTGTCCTTTCTACACACTTCTGTTAGGATGGTGGTCTTTTGTTTTCTTTATATTAAAAAAAACTCTTAGCAAAAAATATATATTGTAATTCTTATATCATTTTCTTACCTGATAGTTACTATTTTTCTTATAAAATTTAGAAAACTTCTCTCATTTTTTAAAGATTTATTTGTTTATTTGGTGTTTTGAGACAGGGTTTCTCTGTGTAGCACTGGCTGCACTGGCTGTTCTGGCCTCGAACTCACAGCAATCTGCTTGTCTCCCTGAGTACTGTCTCTCTCCTTTCTTTTTTCTTTTCTGCCTTTTTTTTTTTTTTTTTTTTTTTTTTTTTGAGACATGACTGTCCTGGAACTTCCTATGTAGACCAAGCCGGTCTTAGACTCTCCTAACACAATGACTCTGTTTTCCAATGTGAACTCAGGAAGCTGTATATGAAACAGACAAAACAGGATCTCATTCGGGCCTACAAGGCCTAAAGTCTGATATTTCCACCTCCACTCCTTTTCTATCTTCTTCGCTTTTGTGTGCTGGACAGTAGGCGCCAGCCATAAAGAATAGCTTAGCCCCACTTTGCCGTTCAGTTCACCTGGAGAAAATGAGATTCCCACATATGGAAACCAACCCACTTTGCTTGGTCAGCCACAGAAAACTGCTGTAATTTCCTGGTAGCTGTCTGCGTGTACATGTCCCAGCCTCTCTAGAATAGCTTAGCCTTCACACTGCAGAAAGGCTGGGGTCCCTCACTGTTCCAATAAACCACTCCAGTCTGCTTCCCTGCCTCACTTTTCTTACAGTATGTCTACTTATTTTATTCTTCTTTAAAGCTGAAAGCACCGTTCAGTTATTGTCCTAAGTACATTGTAAAAAGGGGTTAAGTTTCTATGTATTTATGTCAGAAGTAAATAAGGATTATCTTCTCATATCAGTAGGCTCTAAGGTTCTTACACTCTTTCCAATACTCAAGGTACCTTTACATAGACTTGAGTTTACCATATCACAAATAAGCTGGAGGCACTGGGCTCCTTCCTGTCTTTTCTGGCAGCTGGTGCCTGCCTGCCTAGGTGTTTTGAGTTTATTTTAGCATTGAAAATTGCTAACAATTTTAAAAAAGAAATGAAGAGGAAAACATGACTGGTCTTAGGTGTGTTGTAGGAGAAGGTTTATTGTAGATAAAAGGAGAGCGTAGTTAGAGGCATAGACAAGACATCTGGGAGAGTCTGGAGTGGTCATGAGCAGACTGAGCTGTGCCACGTGTGAAGGGGAGGGGGAGAGATGGGAACCAGGTGTGGCAGCCAGGAGGCCCATAGGTACAGAGAGCGGGTAACCACATTGTTGGAAGAGTTCGGGGTAGGGAGGAGGGTGTGGCGGCCGGGAGGGTTCTGTGCCAGGTAGGGGCTGAGAAACTGGGGGAAGAAATTGGTCCACTTTGCTGTGTTAAATAGGCACCTCAGCCATTTGGCTCAGGTTTGAAACCTAACATCATGAACAAGGGAAGTAGATATACATTAGATAACGCAAACTGAAACTAAGTATAAAATAAACAAGTAAATTGAGTCATTTGAGGAGGGTGTTATGCCAGATACCAGGAAGATTCTACCACACTGAAGTCCCTAGCCAAATGGAAAGAGAAGGGGCAGGGAATTGCTGGTAGGACAGTTAACAATCACTTTTGTGCCAAGTTTTTGTGGGTCAGGCATTTTTGCCTTTATTTGGCTGCATTTGGACCCTGATGCCATTGACTCAACAGGCCAAGAAAGAAGTTACAGATTTCGCAGGGGTGACGGAGCCTGACTATCAAGAAGGAAAGGGACGCTTTTCCACAATGGGGGCAAGGAGGAATATGTCTGGAGTATAGGAGAGGCTTTAGGGTGCCTCTTGGTACACTGTCTTATAATTAAGGTAAATGGGAAGCTCTAACCCAAAGGATAAGTGACCCGGATCCTTCAGGAATGAAGGTATGGGTCACGCCCCAGATGAAGAACTAAGACCTGCGAGATATTTGGGGAGGGCGGGGAAAATAGGAAACAGATAACAGAATGTCAGCGGTTAAGACCATCTCAGGCCACACGACAAACTAGATCCTAATTGCCATGAATGTTTCTCTTATTTTATTAATGTTTATATATTAAGCAGATATTTGTGTTTTATTTCTTGTGTATAACATTTAACAATATTATATAAGTAGGTTAAGTGATGTGAAAACTACTATTTTAACTTATTTAAAGACTAAGATATTTAAAGACTAAGCATTCCCCAAGGGACTTTATTATTGTTTGGGGAGAACTGTGGTCACAGTTGCATTAAGCAGAATTGTGACTAGTTATTTTCTTCATTTTAGAAATCAGAATGACAAACACGTGGGTTGACGAGACTGAATACAAATGAGGACGCGACTGCTCCTAGGTATGGTTGAGAAGGGTTTTATTGTCAGTTTGAGGAAGAGTACAACCAGAGGCATGTGGAAGAGTCCAGACTAGGCAGAGAAAGAGGTGGACTAAACATGAACAACAGACGTAGCCATAAGAGGAGAGGGAGAGAGCAGAGAGAGAGGAGAGGGCAAGGATCAAGAGGCCAAGAGTGAGCCAAGAGACCAGAAGAGCATGTGGGCCAAAATGGCTGGTTTATATTAGAAAGAGAAGCTGGGAAAAGGGAAGCCAAGCTCAGCTTTTCTTTTAATATGAATGAGACTTGCTGTTGCCTTCTTAAAAGGAGATGATCAAGGAACAAAAAGCTTTTTGGATCAATAGTTTCTGCTATATCCTGGTAACTTCCAGCTGCTCATGTCTGGAATGGCTTGTACTTTGTGCTGTTGAGACTCGAGCTAGGACTCCAAAGCTGTTTCCTAATGGCAAGAAGTTCTCTCATCTGTCTCTCTTGGACATGCATTCAATAATCAAATGACCCTTTTTATCACATCGTCTACAAACTCTGGTTCTTGCTGAGAACCCAGTACTGCCAGAAGTGGTTTGCTTCCCTGGCGGAACATTATCATACAGTATTTTTCAGATTTAACACACTTGCCATTTTGAGCTCTGAGGCTTTTACAGCTTGGTCACAATTTCTTTTCAAGTAACCCAATCTGCCAAATTGAAGCATCAAGCATTTTGACATCTAAGGCTTTTGGTGGCTACTGGGAAAGCTAATGGTGGTAATCTCTTAATTTGAGGTTGCTCCATTGGCAGCTCAGTTTGCTCAAGATTAACCCCTTTTCTTGAAATGGGCTGTTTCTCTTTAACCGTTTCGCCCTGTACCACTTTCTGCTTTTTACAGGAGCTACGGGAACTGGACATCAAAAGTGTGGAGCAGGGCAGAGTGGCAATCTGCCTTCTAGCCTACTTTGCTTCCCTCTTTCATCCTGTGGGAAATTCCCACTTTCAGTTACTAGGTGTTCACCCTTTACCAGTGACACTTTTTGCTTTCCAAGCACTTCAACCTCTATCATCAAATTCTTTAGTTACACTGCCAACTCCGCAATCCTTTCTAAAATGAGAGAATTCAGTGAACCTTCTGATTTTCCTATTTCATCCATTTTTTTTGTTTGTTTCTCAAACCCCTACATATCTACTTGCAACTTTTCAAATTGCTCAACCATTCTCCCAACCTTTTTAATGAAATGCAGGAAGGCAATGAAGCAAAACCAGAGAATCCCCTCTGGGAGTAAATCAGGAAAGAAACCAGCAGTAGCAGCTGCAATGAACCTTTTGCTGATATCCTGAAACAGTGTGTTCGCTTCTCTGCACCCTGCTGTCTTCTCTATGACGTTAGAAACCCAGTTTCCCATTATTCCAAGCCAGATGCCCAGGTGCCACTTGTTGGGTAAATTTTTAAAAACTATTGGTTTTTTAATTTTATACCTCTTCCTATCTTTTCTACCCCAATCCGTTTCAACATCCCAACACCAAGTAGGAGAGGAAGGTTAGTGGGGAGAGGGGCCATAGTTCTCCTTAGCTACTTCCTGCTGTTTAGGGTTGTTGGGTTCCTTGGGGGCAAGTCCAACCCTCATTTCAGGATATTTCTAACCTTTCATCACACTGCATCAACAGCAACCAGGACAGCAAGGAGGAAGCACCAGCAGCCTTTTTTTAAAAATTTTTTTTCCTCAGACGCTCTCTGGTGTCTGGCCTTTATTCCCTCTTCAAGCCCTCAGAATTAAACTACCTGAAGCTGGCAAAGAGCCCCTCTCAGAGGCTGCACAAGGCAAATAGTTTGCTGCTGTGGACCATCTGAGTCAGTTCCGTATCTCACACCTGGGACTAAAACAAAAACATGTTTACATAACATAACCCGAAACTTCCACAGCAAAGTGGAATCAACCTAGATGTTCATCAGTAGATGGCTGGATAAGAAAAATATGGTACATATACACAATAGAACATTACTCATCTGTAAAGAAAAAATAATACGATAATCCACAGGTAAATGGATGGAATAGGAAAAAATTAACTGAAAGTGATAATTCAGGTATAGAAAGACAAACACTGCATGTTTTCTTCCATATGTGGTTCTAATTTCAAGCATTTTGTTTTGTGAAATTAGAGCACAAGTCACAAAAGGAAAAAAAAAAAACGGGCCTTCAGTGAGGGTGGGGGTGATAAAGGAGTGGGGATAGCATTACAGGTAAAACAAAAGTATGAAGGTGGATTCCTGGGGGCAGGAAGGCTAAAACAGGAAAGGGGATAGAAGTATGGAGGAAATTAGGGGCCGGGGGAGGGTAACCCAAAGTGAGGATGCATGAAAGGCCACATGCAAGTCCTCTATCTCACAATCAACTGAAATATAATTGAAAATAGAATACATGGATATAAAGGAGAAGGGGACATGCTTGAAACTAAGGGATTAAACTAGAATGGGGTGAGAGGATAAGAGAGAAAAGGTGTGGCTCGTGGCTTAACCAAAATTTAGGAGATATGTAAAACCCTTATGAAAACCCACTAATGATTAACGTAATTTCAAAACATGACTGTGAAAAGAAAAGGGTTTGAATGGAATTAACCTGAATGGGAATAACACACGGATTATTAAGTTAAAATTGTAGTGCAAGACATGGGTTACCTCCTAAGGAGTTGTTGTTGGGGAAGGCTTCAGAAGTAGCTGAAACTGTGCTGGTTATTGCCTTTGCTGTCAGATACATCCCATCACCACACATTAAGACCCTACCGCTGAAACTCCTGCACATGCTGAATGCAGGCTGCATGGAAATCAATCTCAGTCAGGCTGGGAAACTTCCTCGCTTTTGGATAGCTTTCATTGTGCCTGAAGATACTGTGTAGGCTTCTGAGGAAAGAAAAGGAATTAATAGTCTAACTCAGAGCTGTCATACTGTTGACGTGACAGACAAGATCCACCCACTGGCAAAGAGTGGTACAACTGTCACAGAGCAACTACTACTGTCTGATTGGATTTGAGTCCTGGAGGAAATTTCACGTCTGCCACTGTGATTCTTGCTAAATTTCTATGTCTGGGTAGAACCTGATATTCTTAATTCACTAACTAGTCAGGCTGTTAAATTTCCTTTTAAGTATTTATGTTTTTACCCCTGAACTTGAACTTCTTCCAATCTTGGTCAGAGAATGTTGTTTTTGCAGTGGGCAGTCAATGCAAGATACGTAACTGGTCAAAGTGCTGAGAATAAGAGACTGAGTGCTCAGCCCTAAATCAGATATTGTTCTCTGCTTCCCTACTCCATGAAGGCTGAGGAACACTGGAGGAGAGGATGTGGGAAGAATGTAGTACCTGGAAGATGTGTGAAATACTGTCTTCAAGACGTGACACGGCCAATGCACTCACGATCTCACAGCAGCTGTGGTTACTGCACATGACCGGAACGTGACCAAAGCAGTCAAATCCTGGCATAGATGGGGAGTTGCTCTTGAGGACTCACCCCTTCCTGAGGAGATATTGGCAATTGATAGCTGCTGGGGAGGGAGAGTCATTATGATGCCATTTTGGTGATGTCATCTCAGGTTGCAGGAACAGATCCATTTTATCTGCTTATTTAAAGAATAAAAAGGCAGGAGAAGCAAGGTCTCAGCTCTCAGCCAAGTTTTATTGAAAGCAGAAGCACAGACAGACAGACAAAGCACACAGAGGGACGTACTTCCCTAGTGGGGAAGGGGATCTAGATCTGGAATCCAAGTTTGTTTGGCAGAGCCCCACATTTGATAAGTTTGAGGGTGTTGTAAATTTTCTTTCCCCCCTCAGAATTGGCTAGTTTGGGATATGGTCGGGGGGTTGGATAAACCTGACAAAGAAAGATGATTGATTCTCACCATAGGAGCCTGCTCAACCTCACCCCCCATGGGAGATTTGACAGTTCTCTAAACAGTACTCTCCATCAGGAAACAAACAAACAAACAAACAAACGAAAAACCAAAAAACACTTAAGTCTTTACCTTGGAGAGAGAGGAAAGGAGGAGAGAGGGAGAGGAATCCAATCAGGAACTCCCACATTTTAATGTTTAAGTGAAAGAATACACGAACATAGCAAACTGGACAGAGGAAAATCCAGGAGGCCTCAATTCTACACAAAGAACATAAGCAACTGAGGAAAGCTGAGAACAGGAAAGGTGGCCTCCCCCAGGGAAAAGCACACCAATTGGTTGTCCAGTGCCAAGTAGCCAGCTCTGAGAACATAAATACGTTTAGCATTATCTGGATTGAAAGGTTATATTTTAGGAATATATATATATATATGTTCCTAAACATATATATGTATATATGTATGTATATCCATATACATATGTGCTGGTGTAATAACAATTAACAAAAAGAAACTAAAAGAAAAAAGGTCACGATTTGAAGGAGAGGGGGGAGAGTATATGCAAAGGTTTGGAGGAAGGGATGTTATAACTAAATTGTAACCTCAAAAATAAAATTTAAAAAGGACACGCATCTATCTTGAACCCATTCTCCTTGTCTGTCTTCCTACCTGGGAGCTTTCTGAGTCCTATGCCTTCATTCCCCTCTGTCAGAGGTCACCCTAACTGCTTTTAAGGTTTGGGAAGACAATTCTTGGCTACTTTCTGCTATGGAAGGCAACAGCAGTCAGGATGTCCTTGGAGATGGGCAGTCTAAGAGGCTGCAGGAGAATTTAGTGGTTAAGGCCTGGGATGAAGAGCAGCTATCTGATGACGGCATGATTCCTTGGGTCTTTTCCATACCATGCATCTGCTAAATACATGTAATAAAATGGTAGCCCTGTCAAAAGTAGAATCAAAAGAATTTTCCATCCTGTCTTGAAGAAGCCCATATCAAAGGAGGGAAATATGAAGGAGATACATCCAAAAAAGTCTGATGTAAATTGTCCTATTTATTGACAAGTTGTAGATATTCTCACAGCCCTTTTACAAAGGAATTGTATATTTTATTATTTATTTATTTATGTATTTATTTATTGTTTTTCAAGACAGGGTTTCTCCATGTACCTTTGCTGTTCTGGGACTTGTTCTATAGACCAGGCTGGCCTCAAACTTACAGAGATCTGCCTGCCTCTGCTTCCCTGAGGAATGCATATTTTTAAGGTAATGGATTTGTCTGCTTTAGGAGTTTGCAGAGCTTTGTATCTGTTAGCTTGAATTTAAAAAACTGACCATTGGGTCTCAATAATCTTAACCTCAGATGGAACATTGAGGGAAAGTCAGCGAAATGGTCTGTTTACTTATTTTTTTGGTTTTGGATTTTGGGTTTTTGAGACAGGGTTTCTCTGGGTAGCCTTTGCTGTCCTGGATGCACTTTGTAGACCAGGCTGGCCTCAAACTCACAGCGATCTGCCTGCCTCTGCCTCCCCAGGTGCTAGGATTACAGGTGTGTGCCACCATGCCCGGCTGAAATTTTTTTTTCTATATTCTGATTCACATAAGTTTTGTTTGACACATCAAAGTGTAACTGCAATTTCTGCGTAATCAGCTGTTCATGACATCGTTCTCCTACATGTGAGAGCAAATTCCTGAAAACTATAAGGAAAATAAAATGAAATAATAAATTTTATTGGCAGTGCCCTCTCTGCAATAGGTGCCCCTGCCAATGTACCAAGTTGACACTATGGGCCAAACTTCAGTGAACTCTAGATTTCATTCTTGTTGAGAGCATAACCAGACGTCAGCATCTGAGAGAGAAATATAATCCCTTTGGTGTTGTTTTGTAAGATATCCCAGAGACCCACCACCATTTGGGTCTTTTGAAAAGTTTCTCACAGTCCTCCAAGCTTGACAACAATGTATCTGGTAGCCTCATTTAATCAGGGAACATGGAGTGTGGGAGGACATGATGTAGCTGTGAGAAACTATCTTTCAGAGAAAGGGTGTTCCACAGTTGACAAATGCAGTTAGATTTGGCCTCAGTGTTTAAGTGGGTGGACCTGTTTTACTCAACTACAGGTAGGTGTTCCAGTGTTGATCTGTGCCAACATCATAGTATCTTATATTTGTGCTGCATTTTCTTATGAAGAAGAAAATTATTAGAAAGAAATAGCTGTCTAAATAACATCTCATATAGAGTTAAGTCTAATGCCTCGTGTCTAGAATTGGGCTTTTTTGTTGTGAAGAGACACCATGACCAAGGCAACTCTTATAAAAGAAAACATTTCGCTGGGGCTGGCTCACAGTTTCAGAGCTTTAGTCCATTGTCATCACGCCTGCAGCGTGCAGGCAGACATGGTGCTGGAGGAGGAGCTGAGAGTTCTCCATCTTGATCCCAAGTCAGCAGAAGGAGATTGTGTGCCACACTGTGCATAGGTTGAGCATAGGAGACCTCAAAGCCTGCCCCACAGTGACACATTTCCTCCAACAAAGCCACACCTACTCTAACAAGGCCACACCTCCTAATAGCACCACTCCCTATGGGCCAAGCATTCAAAGATATGAGTCTATGTGGGCCAAACCTATTCAAGCTACCGCACTTGGGGAGTATGATTCCCTAAACTGTTAAACATGTCAATCATTTAAATTTTGGGTTATACCTTTCTGTTGGGTGTTTAACACCATGAAGTGGCCAAAATTAATGATTTTCTTTTTTGTTGTTAAGGTCAGTAGAGGAGCTGGTCTTCAGGGATCATGTGGGCTTGAGAGGAGGCAGAGGCTCCTCCAGCTGGCCTTCTTTTTACCAGTTGTCCCATCTATGTGAGGATAGCTCAAAGGCCTCAGAACATCACTTGGAAATGTGGAGGAAAAATTTCTGTGTTGACCCTCCTGATAGAATGGACACTGGGTAGAGTGTGCCCATGGGGTCTCAAAGGCCTCCTTGAACAAGAGGAAAGATGACTCACCAGAGCTGCAGGTTATTTTCAGAGATGTCTCATAGTTCAGTGGGTTTAGTTGATCTTGGATGCTGTGGTGGCTATTCTTGGTTGTGTTGTCAACTGGACTATACCTGGAGTTAACTAAAACCCACCTTTCATCTAGGCTATACCTTCTGATGGTAGCCTAAATAAAGAACATGGAGGGAAGCTTTTGCTCCTTTCCCTCTTGCCCTGTTCTCACTGGAAAAGTCCATTCCTTCTTTGGCATTAGAGCCTATTTTTTGGGATTCTAGTGTATGCTGAAGACCATCAGAGAAATCCAGCTTGTAGGTTGAACAACAATTGGATTCTTGGATATTCTATTGGTAGACAATATGTATAGATCAGGCTGGCCTCAAGCTTACAGATATCCACCAGAATCTGCCTCCAGAGTGCTGGGATTAAAGGCATACACCACCACATCGGGCTTAAATTTTATTAAAAGAAAGTTGAACCCAAACTGCATATATAACATAATGACATAAATTAATGATACAGGCATGTTGAACTATGAGGTTTTGTAAAGTTTCCCGATAAGCCTAATGAAAAAACACAAGTCAGTCTTTTTTTTTTTCTTTATACAGTCCAGAGAGTGATCTACCTACAACTGTGATTTTTGAATGAGTATAAATAGCAAATGGAATTGGCAGATACATAGGAGAGTGCTCAAATCTGTGTTCACAACATACCCCAGAAATCAACTAAGAAAGCTCTGAGAAAACTTATAGAAAGTTACTGGTTGAGAGACTTTTAGTCAGTGAGCTTATACAGAGCAAGAAAATTTACCAATTTACCAATGTATGCACAAAAGGTGGTTTTCTCTCTCCATTGCATGCTGCTACTTGATGTAGAGTTGTGGAGGAGTCCAGTGGCTAGACCTATGTGGCCTCCTAATAATCTATATTGATTTGTCCAAATGAGGCTTATCACCTGCTGGGACATGAACCAGGAACTGGAGTTGGCAAGAGACAGAAAACGTTTTTGTTTTGTTTTGTTTTTTGTTTTCCTTTTGAAGGAATGTTATCAGAAATACAGCACTTGATTTTGAAGGGTCACCTTCTTTTTTAAAATTTTCATTTTAATTTTTATTAATTACACTTTATTCACTTTGTAGCCCTCATAAATCCCTCCCTCCTGTCCTCCCAGCCCCATATTCCTTCCCTCTTCTCCATGTATGCCCCTCCCCAAGTCTACTGATAGGGGAGGTCTTCCTCTCCTTCCTTCTGATCCTAGTCTATCAGGTTTCATCAGGAGTGGCTGCATTGTCTTCCTCTGTGGCCTGGTAAGGCTTCTCCCCCCTCAGGGGGAAGTGGAAGGGTCACCTTCTTATATCTCCAAACATTCTAAGGTCATGAGTAAGTAGCCAGCCCCTATGATCAAGCCAACAGAAGTATATGCCTTTACCAGTGTCTAACCTGATATCCTCATGGGCTAGACTTGGGGTGACTAGACTTCAGTGTACCCACAGTCAGTTTGTGTGACTTGCAAAGGAAAGCAGGCAGTGTTTTGAAAAATGTAAGTACCTTCTTTCCTATTAACAACAACAACAAAATCCCAGAACCTTTCACTGAGGATCTAAATGTTTCCTGTTATACAAGAGAAAGGCTAGGAGGGAATCAGGAACATCTTGAACCTTTGCTTTCTGTCTGAAAGCAAGAGGGAGAATTCAATCAGGGGTACCCCTGTCCCCTCCACATTTTCAGCCTATTGTCTTGAAGGGCTTTTCAGGCCTATTAAAAAGGAAACCTCCTCATGGCTGGATGTGATCTACTCTCAGGTTCTTGGGCTTAGATGCTGAGAGTTGTCTGTGTTCCCCCATGGCCTGAGGCTCTGGTCTCTGTTTTTCTTACACCCCAAATTTCCCTAATTCCTTCTGCAAAGCAAAAACTGAGAATGGGAGAGATGAATGGTAAGAGGGCATCTAGCCCTGCTCTCAGTCTGAGAAGACTGGTCTCTCAGTCCTCTGCCCAGAGAGCTGGCTCTGACTGAGGAAGGAGGTGACTGGCACAGGCAGACTGAATGTCCCCAGGGATCAGTCCCCAAGATGGAATGGTTCACTCTTACCCAAGCCCATGGACGAGTCTTTGCTATTTTTGCTTATAAACTGGATATCTTCAATGCCTCCATTCCTGAAGGTATGTTAACTCCTTTCCACGAAGTGATTGACCAGTGTAAGAAGAGCCTGATGCTTGGGAACTAGACATTTTTCTCTTTTCTCTTAGGGAAAAGAGACTTAGGGATTCGATAAAGAATTTCTGGAAAGAAATGGCTGTCTGCAAATGCTGTGTGATTAAAACTTCTATATGAGTCTAACAATTTGTCTTGATCTATCTTTCACCTCCTGCATAGCCACTTCTTGTCCTCCTCTGTGTTGGACCTAACATTCCCTGACTAACAGATAAAAATCACTGACCAAAAGGCTAAATGTCACTGATACAGAGCCCCATAGCTGAGGGCTGGCAGCTTTTCTGGAATCATATGCTTAATGTTTGTTTCCACCACTCTTCTTCAAAAGTGCTTTGACTTATGGCTTTATTTGTTCTGTTCTATAAAAACATCATGAGACTGCTTCCACATTGGAACATGGAATTTGGAGTAACTTAGCTTTTATCTATTTCTTATTCTACTTGTGTTTTCATGTTGATAGAGCCCTATTAGTTACGGTTCTATTGCTGAGAGAGAACACCATGACCAAGACAACTTTTAAAGGAAACTTTTAATTGGGGCTCACTTACAATTTCAGAGGATTAGTCCATGGTCAAAATGGTGTGGAATGTGTCGGCAGGCAGGCCTGGTGCTGGAGCAGTAGCTTCGAGCTCACATCTCCTCTGCAGGTTGCAAGCAGAGAGGAAAGCTTGGGCCTGGTGTGGGGTTTTAAAACAACTCAAAGCCCACCCCCAGTGGTATACCTCCTCCAACAAGGCTACACCTCCTAATCCCTTCCAAACAGTTCTACCAACTAGTGACCAAGCATTCAAATATATGAGCCTATGGGGACTATTTTCATGGAAACTACCACCCCCACATGGG
Organism: Pachyuromys duprasi; assembly: GCA_028658305.1. Taxonomy (NCBI): domain Eukaryota; kingdom Metazoa; phylum Chordata; class Mammalia; order Rodentia; family Muridae; genus Pachyuromys; species Pachyuromys duprasi. Next base: position 42,289,064 of record CM053753.1, on the reverse strand, counting down.
AGATTTGACACTTGCAATGAACAATTCCCCCTAGCAGGAGAAAGCCCACCACATCTTTATCTTAGAGAAGGAAGAGTATCAGGGGGATTGCATCTTGAACGTTCCTGTGGAAAGCACTTTAATCTTCCTAGAGTGTCTTGCCCTATCTGTCTGTTGCTGGGCAGCTGTCTGACCACTAGTTCCTGCTTTTATTTATTTTTTTCCCCCTGAGGATGTGGCCATTGGTTGGATTCCTACCACATGCAGGCAGTACTAATCGATCATAACTACATTTTTTTACAGGGAAGTTTGGAGGTAGACATGCTCTTAGGGAAATATGGAGGGAGTTGGAGGGTGGGAATGGGGAGAGTCGATGTGATCATATTTCATTGTATGTGTATGTATGCAATCCTCAAGGATAAAGAAAGCTCAAATTTAAAAATATGTAAGTTTCTACCGTGCCCGTTGTTACCAGCTCTCAGCAGGCTGTGATTAGGCAATCTTAACAACTTGGCTGGCCTGTGTTCTCCAGGAGTATGACAGCAGTGGAAAGCAGAAACTAGTGGATGCTGGGCTACCAACGCAGGGATCTTTTGAAGAATAGCATCTCGGAGCTATTCCAAGCCCAACCTGGTCTCATGGCTGTTTTACACCATGTTGCCCTGTTTCCGGTTCTCACTCTTATCTTGCTTTCGGACAGGGACCTGCTTCCTACCTGTGACAGCAAGCCAGAAGGGCTCTGTTTGGAGTGGATTACTAAAGCTTTTCACACCAAGTGCCAATCCAGTGTCTCCTTTTGTCCACCTGTCTCATGTCAGTATTTTATCTGATCTTTATTCATTACTAAGACCCTTGATCCTATAGTAGGCCTTTTGATTTTAATCTTTAGCTGTGTCCCATGATGACATCTAGTTGATGCTCTTTTTCTCTGTAAACTAGGAAGCCCCCAAACCAAGATAAAGAATGGATTTTCTCTCCTGCTTTACAAAGTTCTCTGCTTTCTTATGCTATGGAAAGTAAAATGATTCAGGTACTCTCTGTTTCTTCTACTAGCTTTTAATCACTTTCTCCCAAGGTCCCTTGGAGACTCTGTCAGACTGTACCTGGGTGTCATCTACCAACTTCTTCCCTACAATTGCTCTTTGATAAAGCACCTGATATAAGCAATAGTCTCGTTTTGCTCTTCTTTGGGCCTTGCTAAAATTTTTTCCCTTCAATATTCAAGACCACTGTACTTAACTTAGAGTGGACGATCACAGGCCATCAGAGATTACACCAATTCTCTTTAAATAGGGTTCTTTATATAATTTGACTTAGTTACGGTTTCTATTGCTGTGATAAAACATCATGACCAAAAGCAGCCTGAGGAGGAAAGGGTTTATTTCACCTTATAACTTGTAAGTCTATCATGCAGAGAAGCCAGGAAAATAACTCAAGGCAGGGTCCTGGAGGCAGAAACTGAGGCAGAGGCTATGGAGAAGTGGTGTTTACTGGCTTGCTTGTTCATGGCTTAATCAACCTACTTTCTGATATGACCCAGGATCACCTGTAGAGGGGGTGCAGCACCCACAGTGATCTGGGTCCGTCCATATCATTCATTAATCAAGAAAATGCCCTATAGCCAATCTTTTGGAAGCATTTTCTTGATTAAGATTCCTTTTCCCCCCATGACCCTAACGTGTCAAGTTGTCATCAAAACTAGCTATCACATAATTCTAACCCATGAGTATCTCACAAACTTGTAAAACATGCATCTGGAAGGACAGTAAAGACAGCAGTTAAGGAGCATACACAAAAACACTGTGTATTTACTTCTGCTGATTACTCCCTCCACTCCCCGCCCCCAATCCGCTGCTACAGTGGTAGTTGCAGAGAGTTGTAATTGGTCAAGATTCTAAGACTAAGTTATTACTGCTATGGCATAGTGGCCAAATGCTTAGCTGCAGGTGGAGGAAATACTCAGCCATCTATGCCTTTAGTGTGCCCTCTAAGGCCCAGAGAATATCCTGGAAGAGGGCATCAGGCAGAATACAAGAACCAGAGGAAAGCATATAAGACTCAAGAAATAGATGAGACTTATGTGACTCAGGTTGCTTAGAAGGTCACAAATTACAAAGTTTATAAGATACATGCCCAAGGTTGTGTAAGCACTTCTGGAGAAGAGACACTCTCTTGAGCTGAGCTGCCTGACAAAATGCCTCCATCAGATATTTATAGGCAAGCCTGTGGAACACTTTCTTGATAGATTGATGTGGATGGACCCAGGCCCCTGGGGCAATGCCATCCTGGGAAGGTGGTCCTGGGTATATGAGAAAACATATTGAGAAAATTATGGGGAACAACCAGGCGAGCAGCATTCTTTCATGGCCTCTGCATAAGTTTCTCCAGGCCCCTGCCTTGTTTGAGTCCTGCCTTGGCTTCCTTCAGTGACTGACTGTGATCAGGACATGTAAGCCAAATAAATTTTTTTTTTTTTTGGTCATGATATTATATCACATGAATTGAAACCTAACTAAGGTAAGTATCATTCATGCAGCTTTTCTAAGTCATCACCTTCTATGGTTAATCTTAGTTGTCAATTTCACTAAATCTAGAATCAAAGAAAGCCCAAACATGTGGCCATTTTCTTGATTGGATCATTTGTTTTGGGAAGATTCATCTTAAATCTTGGCCATATCTCTAGAGGCAACATATAGGTATGTTACTCCAATTCACATATCGAGTGACTCGGAAGCTTTGTGTGGGGCCTGGAACATAAAGCTTTCCAATGGGTCCAGGCTGCTGTGCCCATTTGGACAATGTGATCCAGGAGACCTGGTGGTATTTGAGGTGACAGTGGCAGACAGGTATACTGTTTGGAGGCATTGGCAGGCTCCTATAGGTGAATCACAGACCTTTGGGATTTTGGAGCAAGGCTCTACCATAATCTGTAGACAACTACTCTACCTTAGAGAGGCAGCTCTTGGCCTGATATTGGGCCTAAGTAGAAGCTGATAATGGGCCACCAAGTTACCATGTGAC
>CM053753.1:42254499-42285964 GCA_028658305.1 Pachyuromys duprasi | reverse complement strand
TTTTTTTTTTTTTTGGAAGGAGAATTGGTCAGATATGTGATTGTTCACTGATTCATGGTCTTTAGCTAATCAATTGGCTGGATATTCAGGGACTTGGAAAGAACATGACAGGAAAACTGATGAAAAAGACACCTAGGGAAAATATGTAGGTAGATTTCTCCAAATGGGCAAAGGATGTGAAGATACTTGTATTTCATGCAAATGCTCTTCAAAAGGTGCTCAGTTCAATAATCAAGCAGACAGGATGACTATTCTGTGGGCAGTTAGCCTCTCTCCTAGCCAACCCTTGTCAATGCCCACTAGGCCCACGAACAAAGTGGGTATGGTGGCAGAAGTTGGGGACTATGCATAGGCTTGACAATATGGACTTCTACTTAGCAACACTGACCTGGCTACAGCTACTGCTGAGTGCCAGATTTGCCAGCAGCGGAGACCAATTCTTAGCCCCAGATAAAGCACCATTCTCTTCAGGGGCCAGCCAGTGACTAGGTGGCAGGTTAACTACATTTGACCACTTTCTTCGTAGAAAAGGCAGTGTTTTGTCTTTTCTAGAATAGATATTTATTCTGGTTATGGATTTGCCTTTATTGCACATAGTGCCTCTGCTAAAACTACCATCCATGGGCTTATAGAATGCCTTATCCACTGTCATGGTATTCCACACAGACCAAGTAACTCATTTCCAGAGAGGGGTGGCAGGTGAGCCCACCCTTATGGGATTGGTCTTAGCATGTCCACCACATCTTAAAACAGCTGGCCTAATGGAGCAATGGAAATTGCCTTTTGAAGACACAGTTACACCACCAATGAGGTAGTAGCACCCTAAAAAGCTGGGACAGGGTCCTCTTTTAGAAGGCAGTATATGCTTTGAATCAATGACCAATATGTGGTATGATTTCTCCCATTAGGAGTCACAGTTCCAGGAATTAAGGGGTGGAAATGAAAATATTCCCTTATGTACTATAATCCTGTGACTTTAAGTTCTGTTGGCCTAAAATTTGGTTCCAGTTTGAGGAGCACTTCTGTGGAGAGACACAGCAAACATTTCATTGATCTGGAAGCTCAGACTCACCCTGGCTACTTTGAGCCTCTGATATCCTTAAACCAACAGGCAAAGTAAGGAATAACAGTGGTAGGAGGGGTGACTGATCCAGATTACCAGGGGAAGTTAGATTTCTTCTGTACAGTGGAGGCAAGAAGGATTATGTCTGGAGTGCAGAAGGACCTTTAGGCCATCTCTCTTGTTATTATGTCCTATAGTTAAAGTCAATGGGAAAGAAAGTACAACAACCCAGTCCAGGAAAGATAACAAAGCACACAGACCCTTCATGAATCAAGATATGGGTAACTCATCCAGAAAAAGAACCAAGACCTGCTGAAGTGCTTGCTAAAGGTGGAGGAAATACAGAATTGGTAGTAGAGGAAGGAAGGATAAATACCGCCAAAGCCATATGACCTGCTGTAAAAAAGAAGAATTTTAATAGACACAAGTGCATACATACATATTTACATACATATATATACATATCTTAAACACATATCTGTGTATTTTCTTCTTTATTTATCATGTAATGTAACATATTGAGATAATGCCAGTGGTCACTATCATATTTAAGCTATGAGACACTAAAAGACCACATCAGTACCTATTGTAAAATATATAATGCATTTGCAGTTGTATGTGGAATAGTTGTATCATGTCAGGCAGAATGATAATCTGGTTATTGTTTTCGTTTTGAAACTAAACATGACAGAGGCTGTTGTATGTCAAAATTTGACAAAGGGTGGACTTGTGATGGCTAATTTTTGTTGTCAAATTGATTATGAATTAAAACTCCGGTGGTTAGGAATGCCTGTGAAGGCTTTTGTTGGTTTGATCATTAGCAGGGGGTGGGGAACCCACCCTAAACTTGGGCCACACATTCTGGAGGCAATCCATTTAAAAGTACATTGAAGAAAGAAGCATTTGCCTTTTGTCTGCTTGCCCTCACTGTCACTGGCAAGTTCATCTATCCGGTGCTGAGGCATTTCTTCCCTAGTGTTAGAACCTACTTCTTTGGGATTCCAATGTTGACAGAAAACCAGCAGCTCTCAAGGAATTTTCTGGGGCTCCAGCGCCACATTGGGACTGTTGAGACATCCAGTTTCTTGGAGCAAATACCTCAGGGATTCTTAGTCTTTTCTTGGAGAGACAGTCATTGTTGGATTATTCAGGCCACAGCCCGTTAGACACTGTAATCAATCACAAACTTTCTCTCTCTGTCTCTCTTTCTCTCCTTCTTCTCCCCCCCCCCGCACCCTCATCATTCTATCAGTTCTGTTCCTTTAAAAAACCCTGACTAATACAGTTGTTTGAAGCCTGTGCTGGTCTGTCTCCTCTCTGACCTGGACTGACTCTTAGCAGTCTGCTGGTCCCTCTGAGCTTTGCCTGACTTTACCCTGTAACAGCTGCTGACTCTTTTCTGGCACAACCCCAGCTTGGGGTTGGATTCCAGCTGGCTTCATGGGACTAGCAGTGAAGGGCCTGAAAGATAGTTTCTGCTGGTCGCTAAGGAGGGACATTTTCCCTGGTAGCATGGCCTCTGGAACTCATGCTGGCAGCAGAACATCTATCTATCTATCTATCTGTCTATCTATCTATCTATCTGTCTATCTATCTGACTTCTTTGTTTCAGTTCACTGTGGCTAGAGATACCTGGAGGAGTGGAACATCTCACATGAGGAATGCATCCTTGGATGTAGATCATTTTCATTAGGCAGGAAACCAAGAACACCATCCATTCTTTCTCTCCTGAGAGCCATAGGTGTGGGATTTCCAGTTTCACGAGGAGACTGAGAAGCTGCCAGGGAAGGGCTGCAAAAAGGCCTGAAGGCAAGGAGGGGCCTGCTTCTTGCTCCGGAATCGGTGTTTGGGACACTAACTGAGGCCCATTTCCTGAGCGCTCCTGTCAGAGCCTTGAGACTGCAGTAATGCTGAGAGGGCCTCAGCATTTTAAGGGGCTGGAACAGAGGATCCAGGGAGAGTGGGTGCTTCTAGGAGCAGGATCATAGATTTCTGGTGTCCAGGTGACGTTCTCAGAATTGGAGATAGTTCTACTGAGCAGAGGGAGCCATGGCAGGATGATTATAGTCAGGTCTGCTGGAAAAGGCTGTTTCATTGAAGCAGTAATACGACCAAGAAATAGAAATAAAATTTCCTCAAATTAAGAAGTGTAAGTAGAATGGAATAAAGCAGAAGGCACAGGCCAAGATACTGGCTCAAAATGAAGGCTGTGGACATCTAGTTTTTGAAAAAGTTTCTTGCCCGGTGAGACTTATGGATCTAAGGGTGATGGAGGGCTAAAAGTAATCAGATAGAAGGCCGAGCCTAGAAACTGGTGGAGATTCTCTCAAGAATTTAGGACTACAGAACCACTGGATAAATCATATACTGATACAACCTGTGACTTTATGGTTCTGTGGGAATTTATTTTTCATTCTCGTTATTTGTGGTAAGGAGATCAAACTGTCCTTATGTGAATGTACAGGAGGTTTTAAACCATACAAACAACCTCTCTGCACATTGAATGTTCTACAGGTCTGTATTGATGCTGAATCATGATTCGTCCCAAGAGCTGAAATGCTGGAGTCAGACTCTGCCATGGTTACTATTGTCTCTGACTCACAGGTGAAATGGCAGTTGCTTTGTTGAATGCTTGCCCTCCTTTCTCCACAAGGTCATCATTTTTGTTGTTGTTTTGATATCTGATCAGTGTGTTCTCTATGAGAAGAAAATGAGTCCCTGCAAGTCATATATGGTTTTAAAATTTGCTATATTTCAAACAGAAGCAAGTCATAGAGAGCTGTAATAAACATGATACATTTTTTAGGAATATCTAATTATTTGCTAGATACAAGAAAATAATAGAAATAAGGGACATGTCAGAAAAGGGACCTGGGTTTTTGTTCATTTGAGTTCTCACCTCTGAAGTTACTTGGCTTCTTCTGGCCTCATCTACCAAATCAGGAAGTGACTATATCAGTGCTTCCCACTTTCAATATGCACATGGCTCACCTGGAAACCCTGTTAAAGCAGATTCAGTTTAAGTCTGAGGTTCTCCTCCATAATATCATTGTCCTTGGTCATATTTGAATAGCAAGGGATTTTGAGTATTTCCAAATACCTTTAAACTTGTATGAATGTCAGAACTGCGTTGGCAACTGGCAATGTACTCATTATGAAATATAGAGCCCAGAGCTTACCTCATAGAGAAGGACCCAGCTGGCTTGGAAGGGGTCCTGGACATAGATCTTTCTTAGAAAGTTTTTTATGATGATCTTATAGACTGTCATGGGTGAGTATCACTATACAGAGCTTTGGGAGTCTATTGAAGGTGTGCATGTATACACATGAGCACATACCTGTGCATTTGTCCATGCATGCATGTGTATGAATAATAAACGCACAAAGGGTTATTAAGTGTTGAAAATGAGAGTCTCCTCCATTTCTGCTTTTGATATGTGTTTGTGGGGTAGGGCAGAGAGGTTGGCAATTGTCTTCTACAATGCAGTGTTCCTATGGCAGGCTGTAAAACACAGAGAGGGGTCCTAGCAGAACTCATGCTACAGCCCGATCAGTATTTTAAACTAAAATATTTCTGCTTTTAAGCCTAAGTTCTTAGTATTATAAATCACTAAGTCCAAACCAGCTGGTAGTTACTAACTGCAAGACTTTCCAAGCTTAAGAAGCTGAGTGTTCTATCATCAGTACATGCAAGAAGACAATGTTCTCTGAAGAAAAGGGTTCTTGTGCCTGATTTGTACTGTACATTTATCAAATGAGCAAAGAGAAAATGGTGTGTGAAACAGCATCTATCTGCAGAGGATGAGTGCTGTTAAAAGAAGCCAACTATGAAGTCAAGGAAACAAATGGCTCATTTGTTCAGTAAAGAATCTGAAAGGATTGGCCTCAGGAAGTTTGCCCTGTGAGACTTGGAGAGACAAAGTTAATCGATTTAACCGAAATCATGAGGAAGTTTGGATCTAGAGGTTGGTGGAGACTGGGAAGATGGGAGAGAAGAGGATGAAAGAGACAGCGACAAGATCAAGGTACCCTGGGCTTGGTGTGGGTAGCGAGAAGCGCTCCCTGAATGGCGTGCAGCAGTTTCTTTTGAGGTTAAAACCTTCCCTCTTGGAAGAAAGCTTTTTTAAGACATAGGCTATTAAAAAGATGGGTGTGTGTGTGTGTGTGTGTGTGTGTGTGTGTGTGTGTGTGTGTGAAAAAAAGCAGGGACAGGGAGGTGAAATAGATTGTCTAAGAAAAGGTGAAACAGTCCACCCTACAGGGAAGTTCATTAAGTAAACAACTCAAAGAAAACAACTCAAAATAGCTTCAGGAAATTCCTGAAACTGACCACCAGATTACCTAGGTCTCTCCCTCTCACAGAGTATATTAGGAGTAAAGACTGCTGTGAGTCACTCTCAGGTATAGAAGAGGTTTAGACGGTGCAATCTGGAAGAAGCAAAGACCAGTCAAGCATCTCTGAAGAGACACTCTCTGAATGTTTAGCTGCCTGCAAGCTGTACAGTGAGTTCTAAGTTTCAGCTTTTGTGAGCTGTTTCTCCTGCTGAGATGGGCTTTGGTGTTCCTGTAAGTAGCCCTTTATCATATTCCTGTAAGGAACCCTAATAAAACTTACTGGTTCACCAAGTTGGACTTTGATGGATCCTTACTTTGGTCAGTCAGCAGTTCCTTATCTGGGCTCAGTAGATGTTTGTTCTCATCTGCCCAGAAATAGTGTCATCACACAACAATGACAAAGGGACTTGGAGAACAGGTAGTCTACACAAGTGTCAGAGCTGGTTGCAGGGAAGACTCTATGGTGGCTTCCTTCCTTCTAGGGTTACTAGTGAAAGAATCTGTGGCACATGCATAGATTCCAGGACCAACAAAAAAGCAGCTTCCTCAGGAAGCTTACTTACTTGGAGCTCAGATTGAGGAAGGGGGTGGAAGGAGTGTGGGTCCAATCTTTCCTACTGTTTCTTATTTGCATAAATCTCAGGGAGAGCCTGGGACTTTCCACAGGATGCAGAACTGGTACTGGCACCTATCAAGTCTGTATGAAGGATCAAGGCTACCCAAGTTGACTTTGGAGTTAACTTTCAAGTCAGATTCACTGTATGATATAGCGGAGGAATCATCTGTAAATATTATGTCTATGCTCTGATTACTACTTTCCAGGCATTAAGAGGTAATTGAAGGGGCTGGAGAGATAGCTCAGTGGTTAAGAGCACTGGGTGTGCTCTTCCAGAGGATCTGGTTTCAACTCCCAACACACACATGGTTATAGGTCACTACAGTTTCAAGGTATCCAGCACTTTCTTCTGAAGGCACCAGGCATGCACATAGTGATGTAATACATACATGGGGGCAAGACACTCATCATACATGTGATATAAATAATCTTAAAAATTTTTAACAAGTAGTTGATTCTAAAGAGTGTAGAGAGTGGCTTACTTTAGTATAATGAGAAGCTGGGATTTGTAAACCTAATTCTTGAAAAAACCTGACTTACTGGGAATTTGAGCTGTGAGATGCAAAGGACACTGGGCTGCATTTCCTTAGTTATCATCAAATTCTGGTGGCCAGAGAAGCATGTGTCTAAGACATTTACCATTGTATTTATCATATTTTATGTATTAACGTATACGTCAGACACAAGTATAAAGACACAGTTCTTGCCCTCACATTAAACATGGGTGTAGCAGGTGAACAGTCACCTCAACAGGTATTTCCAGTAAAGAGTTCTAGGCAGGGGCTAATATAATAGGAGACAAATCCAACCCAACCTGGATAGGGTGAAGGAAGCAAGGCTCCAGGGGGAAGGGGCTGCTTGGATCTCAGGAGAGATCCTTCTGTACAGGATGAGCTCTGGCTCCCCTCTCAGCCTTCCACAGTATGGGCTACGTTAGTTTCTGTCCAGGATCAAGAACCCTTCCTCCCACAGAAAGCTGTTCATGCCGAGGGAGAGCCCCCGCCTGGAAAGCTTTGCCACTTCCTTCTCCCAAGCTGTTACTTGACTCAATACAGAAGGCAATGGCACTTCACTGAAGTCCCTGCCTCCCTTACAGGCCAGCATCATCACCCCAGAGAGCTTCGTGCACACTATGGCCTCACAGACATAGTATGCTTCCATCTTTCTGCATGGAGATGTCTGAATTAAAAACAACCATATGTTGAGATGGCTCAGCTATGGTTAGGAAATCTAGGCAAGGATTCTTTCACTAAGATACATCTCCAAAACTCTGATTAAGAAAACTGATTTATGTCATAGAACTTAGAATTTTTCCTTTAAAGAATAAAAATTTAAATAATATTTATTTTGCTTGTTACTGTTCAATTTTGTGTGGAGCAATAAGACAGAAGGTCATTGCAAAAAAAGTTAGGGCCCTCTATCCTGGTTAGTGGGAGCATTATAATAAACAAAATTTGGGACTGGAGAGATGGCTCATTGGTTAGGAACACAGGCTACTCTTCCTGAGGACTGAGATTTATTTTCCACCCAGCACCCATGTGGTAGCTGATAACTGCCTGCAACTCCAGCACCAGGGGATCTGATACTCTTCTGGCCTTCCAGGTCACCAGGCACACATGCAGTGTATAGATATATATATGCAGCAAAACACCCACAGACATAAAAGTAAATAACTAAAAACAAAACAATGAAATAATTCAGTTTGAACTGAATACCAATTGAACACCAATGGCTTGTTTTAAATAGAGTTGGAAGCAAATGTATGTTGATACAACCACATCCTGCTCTCACTTAGGGTGAATTTTGCAGGAGAGCAAATTTAAATTTATCAGTCAATAAAACACGATGCTAAGAATAGTCTAGATGGAAGGTGATATTCAAGTCATTTATTGGTTGATAGCTGAGAAGCTTGGAGAGGGAGGGCTGTAGTCATCAGTTGAAGTTGGAAAGTAAGATATGCAATGGTGTCTTGCTGTGCTTTGGGTTATTATAACAGAATATCATACTGGGAAAATTGTGAAGAAAAGAAATGTATTTCTCATAGTGCTTGAGACTGAGAACTCTAATGGCAAGGGATCCTATGTTCTAAGGACTTACTTTCTTGTGGGAATTCAAAAGCCTATGAGGTGGTATAGGGCATCACCTGCTGAAACAGAACACAAGTGTCTTCATTAGGGTTACTATTTCTGCGATAGAACACCATGGCCAAAGCAAGCTGGGGAGGAAAGGACTTATTTGGCTTACACTTCTGCAGTACTGTTCATCATCAAAGGAAGTCAGGGTAGGAACTCAAGCAGGACTGGATCCTGGAGTCAGAAGCTGATGCAGAGGCCAAGGAGGAGTGCTGCTTACTAGCTTGCTCTTCATGGATTTCTCAGACTGCTTCTTACTGAACCCAGGACCAGAAGCCTAGAGATGGTATCACCCACAACGATGGTACTGCTCCTCAGTCCTAATTAAGAAAATGCTCTATAGACTTGCCTACAACACAATCTTTTGGAAGCATTTTCTTAATTGAGGGTCCCTCCTCTCAGATGATTTCCCGTTTCTTTGTTTATTTAATTATTCTTATTTTTATTAATTACAGTTTATTCACTTTGTATCCCTCCCCGTACCTCCCTCCCTTCTCCCCTCCCATAACCACCCTCTCTCTTCCTTACTCATGTCCCTCTCCCAGTCCACTGATAAGGGAGGTCCTCCTCCCCTTTCCTCTGATCCTAGTTTATCAGGTCTCATCAGGACTAGCTGCATTGTCTTCTTCTGTGGCCTGGAAGGCTGCTCCCCCCTCTGGGAGAGGTGATAAAAAAGCAGGCCAATCAGTTCATGTCAGAGACAGTCCCTGTCCCCATTACTATGGAGGCCACTTGGACACTGAACTGCCCTAGGCTGCCTCTGTACAGGGGTTCCAGGACATCTCCATGACTGGTCCTTAGCTGGAGTTATCAGTTTCAGAGAAGACCCCTGTGCCCAGACTTTTTGGATCTGTTGTTGTCCTTATGGAGCTCCTGTCCTCTCCAAGTCTTACTATCTCCCACTTCTTTCAGACGGTTCCTTGCACTCTGCCCAAAGTTTGGCTATGAGTCTCAGCATCTGCCTCAATACCCTGCAGGGTAGAGCCTTTCAGAGGCCCTCTGTGGTAGGCTCCTGTCCTGTTCCCTGTTTTCTCCCTCTTCTGATGTCCATCCTTTTTGCCTTTCTGAATGAGGATTGAGCATTTTAGCCAGAGTCCTCCTTCGTGCTTGGTTTCTTTAGGTGTACAGATTTTAGTATGTTTATCCTATATTATATGTCTACTATCCACTTGTGAGTGAGTATATACCCTGTGTGTCTTTCTGCTGGGATACCTCACTCAGGATGATCTTTTCCAGTTCCCACCATTTGCCTGCAAATTTCATGATTTCCTTGTTTTTATTGCTGAGTAATATTCCATTGTGTAGATGTACCACAATTTCTGTATCCATTCCTCACCTGAGGGGCATCTGGGTTGTTTCCAGGTTCTGGCTATTACAAATAAAGCTGCTACAAACATGGTTGAGCAAATGTCCTTGTTGTATACCTTAGCGTCTTTTGGATATATGCCTAGGAGTGGTATAGCTGGATCTTGAGGAAGCGCTATTCCTAATTGTCCGAGAAAGCACCAGATTGATTTCCAAAGTCATATAAGTTTACATTCCCACCAGCAGTGGAGGAGGGTTCCCCTTTCTCCACATCCTCTCCAGAAATTTCAAGTCTCTGAAGAAAGAATTAGAAGAAGATATCAGAAGATGGAAAGATCTTCCATGCTCATAGCTTGGCAGGATTAACATAGTAAAAATGGCCATCTTATCAAGAGCCATCTACAGACTCAATTCAATTTTCATTAAATTATCAACACAATTCTTTACAGACCTTGAAAGAAAAATTCTCAACTTCATATGGAATAACAAGAAACCCAGAATTGCTAAAACAATCCTCTACAATAAAAGATCTTCTGGAGGTATCTCCATCCCTGATCTCAAGCTGTACTATGGAGCAACAGTAATAAAAACTGCATAGTACTAGCATAGAAAAAGAATGGTGGATAAATGGAATCGGATAGAAGACCCAGAAATAAACTCACACACTTAGGACTCCTGGTTTTTTGACAAAGATGCCAAAACCATGTAATGGAAAAAAGATAGCATCTTCAACAAATGGTGCTGGTCTAACTGGATGTCCACATGTAGAAAAATGCAAATAGATCCATACGTATCACCCTGCACAAAACTAAAGTCCAAGTGGATCAAAGACCTCAATATAAAACCAGACACACTAAACCTGTTAGAAGAAAAAGCTTGTTTCAAGTTGGCATAAAACTATCCAGTACTCCAAGTATGTCCAAGTTTATTCTTATATTGGTGAAAAAGATAGTTTCATAATAAACCAATTAATCTAAGAACGGGTCCACTCACTCATAAGGGCACTTTTCAAATGTCCTATGTGGTCCCATTAAAATTTTTTATTTATTTATTTGATGCCTATAGGTGTTACACCTGAATGTATGTCTGTGCCCTGCATGCAAGCAGCGCACAAAGAAGCCAGTACAGGGTGTCAGATTCCCTCAGGGAGTTACAGACAGTTGTGAGGGGCCGTGTTGGAAGTAAGAATCAAACCTGGGTCCTCTATAAGAACACTTAGTGCTCTTGACTGCTGAGATGTCTCTCCTGTCGCAGCTCTCATTTCTTAATACTCATCATAGGGATTAAATTTCAGTGTTGGTTGCTGAATATTTGCTGAGATGTTCACAGACAGCATGGTAGATGGCTGGCAGAGATTCTAGTTAACATCCGTGAGGATGACCTTCTATACTTCACAATATAACTCTGCCATCTCCTTCCTCAAACCCACTTTGCTTCCTGTGTCCCCTTCCCAGGAAAGGACACCAACACCTGCCCTTACTTTATCCTAATTTCTATTTTAGCTCGACTTTTCCTCTCACTATCCATCAGAATCTTGTTGTTTTTGCGTTTTAAATATTTTTTTTTAGTTCAGTTTTAAATCTCATTGGCTACAGTTTTGATTTGGACTGTCACCATCTTTCATTTGCTGGTTGACAGGAAGACATTCTCTGGTAGTTTCAGCTCTTATCATTCTCCAAGCTATTCCCCACATAGCACCCAGAGCTAATCATAGGCTTACACCTGATTGTCACTGGCCTTTAACATGCTTCTGGTCTTCCACTGCCATCTACTTACAGGGTTTTGGGGATCACCTGTGTGTTTGGGGATGGACTTAGGTAGGGCCACCACAACTTTGATGCCTTTGTCAGCTTCCCTCAGTTCTTGAACACTCCTTGTCCCATATCACCTCTATAATTTTTTTCTTGTGCACCCCATAGTTTAGGATGTTTGCCAATCATGTTTTCATTCATTGTGACTTTTCTCCGTAAGCCTAAGCCCATCACAGGGTCTTTATGGTCCCAATGTAGCATTTTTCTGGATTGGCATTGCCTATCTATATCCTCATGAGGAGGAGTATATTGGCTAGTTTTGGGTGTCATCTTGACCTAAGTTAGAGTCATCAGATGAAGGAGCCTCAGTTGAGGAAATGCATCCATGAGATCCAGCTACAAGGCATTTTCTCAATTAGTGATCATTTGTGGAGGGGGAAGCCCAGCCCACTGTGGGCGGTGCCATCCCTGGGCTGCTGGTCCTGGTTTCTATAAGAAATCAGGCTGAGCAAGCCAGGGGAAGAAAATCAGTAAGCAGTACCCCTCCATGGCCTCTGCATTAGCTCCTGCCTCCAGGATCCTTCCTTGTTCAAGTTACTGTCCTGACTTCCTTCAATAATGAACAGCAATGTGGAAGCATAAGCCAAGTAAATCCCTTTCTCCACAACAAGCTTTTTGTTCATGATGTTTCATTGCAGCAATAGAAATCCTAATTAAGACAAAGAGCATCCGTGATGAGGGACTGTTAGTTCCAGTCTCCAGCAACCACCACATGGCTGGTCGGTAATATATTCTAGAGTTGCTGAGTCAAAAGTGGAAAGTAGTCTTCTCGAATGTCAGGAGCCGGCAGTCGCCATTACAAGATGGCGCTGGTTTCCGGATTCTTCGTGGACATGGCAGTGGTAAACAACTCGTGTGCGCATGTGCATAGCCCGCCAGGGCTTATGCTAATGAGGGTTTGCGACACGGACCAATCATGGAAGTACACGCCTCTTAAGTCCTATTTAAGCAGCGTTAGTCCGGAGCTCGGGGTCTTCCGCCTTTTACCGCTAGCTGAGCAGCTGAATAGCATGATGTATCCCCAATAAAGCGTGCTTCAGAAGAATTCTGTTGTAGCGTCTTCCTTGCTGGCGAGGTGGGCGCGACACTCGAAGGTTCAGTAGCATGTATGCCATGGTAAAGATGTAGGAAGTCTCCCCAATCTTGTCCTTGCTTTTATACCTTTACTTGCCAATTGCTGTGATGTTTTCACACTAAGTACATGTGATTGGATACCTGGTATGCTACCCAAAGTTCCAGCCTTAGCATTTTAACAATGGCTAATTGTTGAGCTCTTACTGTGGGCCAGGTTGGTTTATAAACAGCTTATAGATATTAACTTGTTAAAATTTCACAACAGCTTGCCTTCATTTGGTAAATGAAGAAATGAGACTGAGACATAGGGAATCTGACCTCAGTTCAGGTTTCTACTCTGACAGTTCTAGAGCATGAGGTGGGCAAATAACTTGGCTTTTCCTTTTCTGATCTATCAAATGGAAGCCACTTGCATACTCCTAAATATTTGTTATTTTTAATTAATATTTTTACTTTTAAAAACTTGAAGTGTTTGCCATTTTTTTTCTCATAGCTATGACAAAACACAGGCCACAAACATTTAGGGAAACAAGGGCTTATGTTTACAGTATAAGGGTCTACAGTCTGCCTTGGTAGGGAAGTCACAGTGGCAGAAGCCTGAGGCTTCTGGTCATAAGTGAGACAGATGTCTGTGTCTAGGTTGCCTTCTCACTAGATTTAGTCCGTGACCCCAGCCCATGGAGTGTACTGTCATGTTTAGGACCTGTCTTCCCACATCGATTAGCCTCATCTAGATAATCCTTCACAAATACGGCCAGAGATTTGTTTCCATGGTGATTTAAAATCTCATCAGGTTAAGAAAGTTAAACATCATAATTGTAAACAAAATATTAGGTTTGATTTTTATCATTTTTAGACAGTCTGTCTTTTTTCCCCTGTCCTGTCCCTTCCCATTCCCATACTCCCATCTTGTACCCTCCCCCTTGTACCTTTCCATTTCCAGCAGCTTCTGCTGGTGCTTTCAATCACATGTGCACTGTTACCCTCTCCCTTTCCTCAATACTTTCTTTTCCATCCCAAGATTCTCCTGTCCCCCTGCTCTAGTTTCACTACCTCTACCCCAGACAGACAGACACCCACATGCATGTATACATATACATATGCATGCACATGCCATACACACTCATACATGCATGAATATACATGCATGAACATATATACATACAGATACACGTGTACACATGCACTGCTTATGGCATGCACACACACATTAGAAGTTAGGATCCACCTATGAGAGAGTACCTGTGGTATTTGTCTTTCTGAGACAGGGTTACCTTATTTAATATAACTTCAAGATTCATTTATTTTCCTACAAATTCCCTAATTTCATAAAATTCTATTGTTTATATGTGGCTTGGAGCAGCAGGTGGATCTTCAGTGAGAAGGAAGATCCAGGGGATCAGAGATAAGGAATATAGAACAGGTGGCTCAGGAGGTATGCATCCGTGTTATGCATATTAAGAAGCACAGCATCTTATATATTGTTTCCAGGGGAGAAGTGGGCCGAAGTCATCAGAACCTGCCATGCAGTGGAACTCAGTCTGGGGTAAGCTAATCAAACAGAACCGCACAAGGGAGCACCGGGTATCTCAAGAGCATCAGACTGAGTGCTCAGTGCCGCTGGGACCGACAACTACACCCCCTAGGGAGGGAAGACTCGGTTCTCAGGACCTGAAGCCGCAGATCCCTCAGGGCCCTGGCCTCAGGCCATCACAGACTCTGGCAAGCATATTTTTGGCTTTGAGAAAGAGCTCTGTTCTTTATCTATATATCAGAGCCTCAAGATAAAGCTCCCAGGACATTGGCACCAGGCTGTTACTGGCTCTAGGCCATTGCTGGCTCTGACAAGCATGTTCGGGGTTTTAGACAAGGAGCTATGTTTGTTCTCTATATGTCAGGACCCCAGGGAAGTTTCTGGATCAGCTCAGCTCTCAACAGTATGTTCAACATTTTCATGATCCATCCCTTTGTTGATGTACATCGAGGTGAGGCTGATTCCAGGTTTTTAGTTATTGTCAATAGAGAAGTGTTAAGTATGGATGTGCAAACATGTCTTTGGAAATTCTATTTTTAACTTTTGAGAAAAAACCCTCACACCAGTTTCTATAGTGATGGTCCCAGGTTATACTCCCACCAACAGTGAATAAAGGTTTCTCTTTTCTCACATGCTCACAGGCAGTTGTTTTCTTGATGATAGTCATTCTGACTGTAGTGAAATGGAATCTTAAGGTAGTTTTCATTTGAACTCCCTTGATTGACAAAGAGGTTGAACACTTAAATGGTTCTCATTATCTGTCTGTCTACCTATCTTTATTTTTGTGTGTGTGTGTGTGAGTGTGCTGTGTGTGTGTTTATGCATTCATGAATGTCCCACAGCACATGAGTACAAGTAAGAGGCAACTTGTGGGAGTTGCTTCTCTCCTTCCATTGCTTGGGTCCTGAAAACATAACTTCCCAGTCATCAGGCTTGGTCACAAATTCCTTTACAAACTGACCTGTATTGCTGTCCCAGATGTTGAACACTTTAAAAGGTATTTATGGGCCAGTTGTGTTTTTTCTTTTGAGAACTGTTTAATTAGCCCATTTACTGACTGGCAGTTGTTCTGTGTGTGCTTAATTTTAGCAGTTCACCCCATCTCTGAAGTAGAGCTAGCAAAGATTTTCTCCCATTCTGCTTGTCTGCTTGGTCTGCTGTTACTTCCCTTGTTGTACTGAGCTTCAAAATGTTGTAATCTCGTTTGTTAATTCTTGAGGCTATTGTCTATGCTGCTGGCATCCTGTTTAGAAGGTTCTTGCCTGTTTCTATATTGTGTTTTCCTCTGGAAGTTTGAAATTGAAGTCACATCAGTGTGAATTGAGTTTTCGCAGTTAATAAGAGATGTATGTCAATCTCATTGTTCTGCAAGTGGGGCTTTTATTATGAAGCCTTGTTGAACTTTATCAACTATCTCTGTCTAGTGGGATGATCATGTGATTTTTGTACTTATAATTATTTGCATATTGTATTACATTTATTTGTGTATGTTAAGCAAGCCTTCTAATTCTGGGATAAAACCAACTTGGTCATTGTATATGATGTTAGTTTGTTAACTTGAAACAAGCTATGGTCATTTGGGAGGATGAAACTTTAACTGAGAAATGTCTTTATCAGATTGACCTGTAGGCAAGTCTATGGGGACATTTCCTAGATGAATGATTAATGTGGATGGTTCCAGCTCATTGTGAATGGTACTCCCTGCTTTGCTTAAAGATTCATTGTTCATGTAAGAGCATACTGTTCAGCCTTTATGTATTTGTGTGGTTCCTGAGGTCCCTCTTACTGTAGATTTTAAATTGCATTCCCATGTAGTTGGGTAAGGGTAAGGATTGTTTCTTTCTTCTTTTGTTTTTGTATTTAAGTCTTGATCTGTGCCTGTGATGTTGTATTAGTTTGCTTACGTTTTGTTGTGAT
Organism: Pachyuromys duprasi; assembly: GCA_028658305.1. Lineage (NCBI taxonomy): Eukaryota > Metazoa > Chordata > Mammalia > Rodentia > Muridae > Pachyuromys > Pachyuromys duprasi. The sequence continues at coordinate 42,270,177 of CM053753.1, read as the reverse complement.
AAAACACTAAAACCAGTTGGGGGAGGATCAGGTTTATTTCATCAGTTTAGCCTCCTAATAAGTCTGTTGGCCATTTTCTTGATTAATGGTTGGTGTGGGAGGTCAAGCCCACTTATGGACTGGACCACTTTGGAGAAGGTGGTCCTGAGCTGTGTTAAAGAAGCATAAGCTAATAAGCAACATTCTTCCATGGCTTCTGCTTCAGTTCCTGCCTCTAGGTTCCTGCTTGAGTTTCTGTTTTGACTTCATTTTGTGATGTTTTGTAAACTGTAAGCTGTCCTCTTCCTCCAAAACTTTGTTTTGGTCAAGGTTTTATCATAGCAACAGAAAAATCAAATTAGTATAGAAGTTGGTATCAGGAATAGTGTAGTGTACTCTGTGACAGAGCTGATTGTATCGTTTGAAGGAGGATTGTGGAAGTGTTTGGAACTTTGGCTTGGAAAATCCATTACTGCTCAAAGCTTGCTGAACTGTTCTGTGAGAACTTGGGAGATAATGCTAAGAGCAATATAGACAATAGAGGCCTGGTGTATGAAGTTTCAGAAGGAGGACTCTATCAGAGCTCTTTATGTCATACTTTGAATTAAGAATCTGTGGTTTCTGGTCACCTGGGGCTGAAGAATCAGCTACAATTAACAAGACATCAGCACCACTGAAGTGAAACTTTTGCTTTCATTACTGGGACAAGTGATGCTGGTTGGCTGTGGCTGAAAATCAACCTTGCTTAACAAGAGACCAGCATCATTGGACCAAACTTTTGTGAGAAATATTTCCTCAGGGTCAGCACACAGGAACTGTGGTCCAGAGAAGCCAAGGCTGTGGCTTATGCTGGAATCAGAACTTGGTAATGTGTAAGAATCTCTCATATGGTACTGGTGTTGGCAGCATGAAAGCTACAGGATTGAAGTATTTATGAAGAGATGTTGAAGCTTGGCACCACGTGACAGTGTTGGAGTTCTGAAGAAGGCCCAGTAGACCACTAATAAAGGTTCAGTCTCAGTTGCAGTGGAGAGCCCAGAATATTGGAGGTGCCAGGATTGTCGGGTGACTGCCACGGACAATGGCAAGTACAGAGTGAAGCCAGCCTGAGACTGTGAGACCAGCTCTGTGTTCTATGGATAGCAGAGGTGAAGAATTGGAGCCTAGAAGATTATAAACGAGTCCCAGACATCAGGCATTGAATTTTTGTGTTTGTTTTGTTTTTGTTTTTTTTAAAATAGGGTTTCTCTGTGTAGCCTTAGCTGTCCTGGACCAGGCTAGCCTCAATCTCACAAAGATCCTCCTGCCCTTTTTTCCCTGAATGCTGGGATTAAAGTCGTGTGCTACCTTGCCCAGCTCAGGCATTAAATTATTAACAATGTTGGACTTTGGTTGTTCTTTGCTCTAATTTTTAAAAACTATGTCCTAGTTCTTCTTAGAGTAAGAAAGAATTTAATGTTTATTTATTTTATTTTTTTATTTTGAAGGAGCCAATAGTTGAGAGATTTGGGCTTTTAAAAAGACATTTAAGATAACTTAGATTTATAGCATTGTTTTTTAAAGAAAAACTTAAAGATTGTAGGACTTTTAAAAAGCTCTACTATAAAGCTTACATATTTATCATAAAATGAGCATGAGATCTTGAGGATAAAAAGGAACGGAAAGGTTATGGCTTATACTTATGCATTCATATGTCAAATTAACAAGGGGCTGATTGGGAGGGTTTTTTTGTTTTTGTTTTCTTTTTTAAAAAAGATTTATTTACTTTATGAGTGTTCTCTTTTTATGCACACCAGAAGATGAATCATATTCCATTACAGATGGTTGTGAGCCACCATGTGGGTGCCGAGAGCTGAACTCAGGACCTCTGGAAGAGCAGTCAGTGTTCTTAACCGCTGAGCCATCTCTCCAGCCCCATGTTCTTGTTTTCTTTATTTTGTCAACTTGACACAAAGTAGAACCATCTTGAAAGTGGGAACATGAGTCAAGGAATCATTTCTGCCAGATTTGCCTACAGGTATTTTCTTGATTGGTAATCAGTGTGGGAGGGTCTGGGGAGAGGTAGTCTTGCATATGTAATAAACCAAATTGAGCAAAGTATGACAAGAAGTTCAGTAAGTGCCATTCCCTGTGGTTTTTTGTTTCAGTCTCTGCCTCTAGGCTCTTTCCTTGAGTTCCTGCTCTTCTCTCTATGATGGACTGTAAGCCTTAAGATGAAGTAAAACCTTTCCTTCCTAAGTTGCTTTTGATCGTGGTGTTTATCTCAGCAATAGATAGCAAACTAAGACAAACGTGTCTAACACAATTTTGTAGTGTGCCACTGAAGAGACTGTGTACTCTGTTTTATTGAATACTCAGTGACTTATTTGTTAAAGCTAGTTGATGTATGATATGATTTATCTCTCAGACTTTGATCTGGGAACTATCTCAGTAGAGACTCCCTCCTCTTTAATGATTTTTAGTTTGGAAGCTCTATTTATTTATGTACTTATTTAGGATTTTTGAGACAGGGTTTCTCTGTGTTACCCTGGCTGCTCTAGTACTTATTCTGTAGACCAGGCTGGTCTTGAGCTCAGCAATCTGCTTGCCTCTACACCCCCAGGTGCTAAGATTAAGATTAAAGATATGTGCCACAGTGCCCAGCTTGGAAGTTTTATTTCAATATGAGAGTGGGGTTTTGAAGTCTTCCACTATTATTGCATCAAGACCTACGTGACATTTTATAATTTTAATGTTTTAGGAAATCAGGACTCCCAATATTTGGTATGTAATTATTTATAGTTATTATATTTTCTTGGTGAATCTTTTTTAAGCTAAAATTTTATCAACCTTTATTACAAGATGAAATATTGTATTTGACTTTTAAAAGCATCACAGAGATAAAAAAATTCCTATCTGCTGAGAAAAAAATTAGAAATGCACAAATCAAAATTTCATAGTTTACCAACTCTGGGCAGGAAAAGCAACATCCAAAACCACATGGCTGAGGGAATGTGCAGCTCTGCCTTCCTTTACCTCTAGATGTGGTGGCCCACTATGCATGCAGGAGATCCAGAGAACACATGCAGAGATCAGAAACATGTGCTAGACACACTTTAGTGGACGTGTGGTGACGGGCAACCAAGAAAGTGATGGATGAAAAAAGTGTCCTTGTGATCATGTGAAAAATCTCACCTACACTGCATCTCTCTAGAGCAAATATCAGGTGGTAGGGACCTCAAGTTAGGAACATTGCTGAAGAATAGAAGAGAAATTTGGAAGATGTCACAGCAATAGTGTGATAGACAAGAATCATAATAGAGGAGATACTACCTATCTGTATACACTCAAATATCTTCTTCTTGGTGAATCTTTATGTGTATGTAGTGTTTCCATTTATCTCTTTTTCAGTTATGGTTTATGGTCTATTTAATAAGATATAAGAATTATTATGATTGTTGCTTTGTAGATTGATTCCCACCTGACTCTCGGTTTTTGAACACCTAATTGCATTTCTTAGAGACCAGAAGTAATTAGATTTTGTTTTTTAATTCATTCAGTTACTTTGGATCTTTTTTTTTTTTTTTAGTGAGTTGAGGTCATTTGTATTTAAGGTTTTTATTCAGGAGGATTTGCTATTTCATGTTGTTAGTATTATGGAACAGAACCTGCTTCTGGGTTACCTAGCAACTTACAACGACATCTTATGTTGCCTGGCCAGGTGGCCATACCTGGGAGGCATGGTTACCTTGCCCCTTAAAGGGACAATCCAACACGTGGTCTGTCTCTTGCTCTCTTGGCTCTTGCCCTCGGTTCTTCCCTCTTTTGGTCCTTTCCCTATCGGGGTGCCCCTTCCCCTTTTCTCTCTCTCTTTCCCCCATCATGTCCTGTTCTTCCTTTTCTCACTGTCTTCATATTTACCTAATAAACCACTTTTATATAAGATCTGTTGCAAGCCTCTCTCATTCATAAACTGGCCCTAACATTTGCCAAGCCAGCCAGGAGAGGGTCTCCTCTGGTTTTGCCAGGACCCCTCTTTGGACTTCTTTAATCTAATAGGAACATAAATGGCTTCAACAGATTTTTTCTGCTCTATCTCTAACCATCTATACCTAAAAACCTCTACTTTCACTCAACTACCTTACGGGCAGCAGAGGAGGAGCTGGACTTGTTGGTGCCGCCCTCTCGGCCCTCTGGAATTTCCTAGGCTTGGGGGTCCACCGTCTGCATGTGACCGGCTGTCCGAAGCCTGCTAGTGTCCGCCTGGCCAGGCGTGGCGGGCTGCGACGATTTCCTAGTGGTGGCTGAGTCTAGACCCCTGGGCCCTAATGCCCGGATGAGCAGAGGGAAGTTGGAGCTGTGCCGGCCTTTCCCGGCCCCCCTCTTAAGCAAGCCGCAGTGACCGCCGAGCCCCAGGAAATCCACATCACTATGTCTGGCGTCCAACAGCGGAAACCCGCTCAGGCTGGGCCATTCTTGCAGCGCTAGAATCAGCTTGAGGGGACTTGGCGTGCTACTTTAGGTTAGAAATTTCCCCAATAACCTTAAGCAAGATTTTTAACTTCCCGTGGGATTTTAAACCTCCTGAGAGATTTCCAACGCCATGTTGGTTTTGGGAAAAAATGGGCGGGACCATAACTTCACCATAGTGCTGCCGCCATTTTAAATCAGGGCAAATGGCTCCCCCCTGCCATGTGCTAGTCTTTCCCCCACCAAGCTGCTTTCTTCCTAGCTCTGCGTGTTCTTCTGACTACTCTAAGAGGATATTTCCAAGCTTTAAAAAAATCTTTTCTTCCTGATTTCTGTATACTGCTCTTCTTTAAATTTCTTATCTAATGCTTTATATAATTTTCTCATTGTATTTATAAAGCTTCCTTAATCATAACTGTTTATTTTGTCTTTTAGACTAGACTATAAAGACAAGCCTCATTTTAAATTGGTGTAAATTTTTATAAAAATTCAAAGTTATGTTTTACTATCTATAATTCAACCCTGCTTCAAAATAAGTTTTATATAATAATAAAATTCAAAGTTATAAATATCTATTCAAATTAAGTTGGTTTAAAATATCTAACTGCTTATGTCTTTTTTCAGTTCTTAAGTCAATAAAGACTGTTACTGTTTCTCCTGCCACAGGCTGCTTGTGCTCAAGATTCACCACTAGACTTTCTGGCTAATGGCTTTACTATAATAAATTCAAATATAATTTTAAATTTGCTTTATACTGCTCTACTATATTATTGGTTTTAAACTTATAGCTCAGGGTTTATTATTAAGTACAAGTTGTTTACCAATATTGTAAATTAAGATCTATTAATTAAAAAAGTATATTTATGTTAAAACTTGGTCATTGTGCTATATCTCTATATCTCTGAAATATGCTTGGTCTTATTTTCTAAAAGTGCATTATTATTAATCTATAGTATAGCCTTAGACTATTATAAGCTATAAACTTTTATATACTAAAGCAAACAAAAAACTCTTGTGCTTTCACTTTAATGGACTATATTTATGACTTTTAAGGTTCTAACTTAGCAAGGACGAAACATAAAGTCCTAATATTTAATGGTTAACAAATACAAGTTAATAGTCATCTCATAGATATCCAAATACATATTTAAAATCCTACAGATACAAACATGGTCTCACTGCCGTTTTTAATAAACAGCTGAGGATAGTCATTGAATCACCCACATAGGAGTTGGTAAAAATAGGCCCATCCAAAGCAATAGCTAAGCCCCAGACTTTAACTGCCACTCTGAGGCTGCTGGCATTCCTGCACAAAAGACAAGAGGTCTGCAGTGCCCTATCCTGTCTGGGATATAGCCAAAAGTCAGTTCTGCCCGGTGACTATTTCAAATGTAGCCAAAGGAGATACTGGTCCTGCCGCTGCCTCAACATGCCATACCTGCCTGCTGGCAGACTGGCCTCTGGAAGTCAAAAGGCTCCCAAGCAGGCTTGTCCTCTGTGACCAGCCATGGAGGCTCAACCAGCACAGGGCCGCAGACACTTCCAGCCTTCTAGCTCTTTGGCCTGGCGGAGGACAAATGGCTCCTTAATTCAGCAATCTCCACCATTCTCATGCAACCCAGAGTAACATTGCAGGTCTGTTTTGGCCTCACAATGAGGTTCTATGACATATTGCCACCTTCTGTGTTGGGAGACTTCAGATGCCTTCCCAGTTCTTTTCATATGCAGGAGACCAGGCCTTATGCCTAAGTCCTAGAGTGGCTATTGTCAGGCCTAGACACAATATGCCTTATTGCCAGACTCAAGAAACAGGCCTAAATGTAACCTTTTACCATTCCTTTATTTAGCTAAAGGACAATAAATGTTGATAGCAGTCTCAACTATGTCTCATGGAAAATAACTAGATACAAAGGCCTAAAAAATTTTTAATGGTCTGAAAAAGTGTCTTAAGGTTGTTAAAGACAAGTTATACATATCTGAGAGTCTTAAAAAATATTTTAAGATTGGTAAATGCAAGTTATAAAGGTTACAAGGTCTAAGGTGATTTAAAATATCCTAAATAGGTAAAACTACTTAATAATTCCTCCTGTTGCTATGCTACTGCTGTATTGACTGTCCAGGCTTTGCCCTTTGTCAATAGAGCTCTAATTTATTAATCTAACTCTAATACAAAACTTTCCACTCTACCACCTACCGTTATGGCTCTAAATTTAAGATTATAAGCTATAATATGTATGCTTATACTAAAAGTTAAGATCAAGTGAATTTGCCTTTTACTTCATGAAAGGCTTTTGCTTTTTCAGAGCTCACCTTAACGAACACTTGTGCTAGTAACACAAATGTGTATGTCTACTGTGTTTTCTACAATGTATATTTCAGTACAGATACAATTATGATACTAATATGTCTAAAGTTTTTCTCCTTCTTAAAACTTAAAAGTAATTCTTGTAAGTGGCAGAAAGTCCACCTAAATCCACCTCTCAGGTCAATTGGACCCCAGATGAGTACTGCACTTATTGCCTATCTCAAAAGGTAGGATTTCTCCCCATTCCTGGCTACCAGACTGCTATTTACTGCATGCAACACTGGCTGGATTGGTGAGATCTCATTGACCAGCCACTGGATTGGTGAGTTCACCTCATTTGTCAGCATAAAATGCCTCTCTTGGTAGGGGAAGCTTGGCCATTGAGCTCCCGGCAACTTTGTACTATCTTTTGAGACGGAGGGGACCCCCCCCCCAGCCATAGTCTTAACTATCTAGGACTCTCTCTGCTGACCTCATTTTTAGGGCCCCACTTTCCCTTGGGGGTACATCGCCACTCGTATGTGGTTGCATGTGGTCTCTTCTCTCCTCTCGCTTGTGGGAAGTCCTAACATTAGGCAGACCACTGTGTTTTCGGCCATGCCCGCTGGGGCATCCAAGCCCGGTTTCTGGCCAAAGGCTGATGAGCCCTTGGACCAGGTAGGACCTCTTCCCTGGGACACACCTTGCCTTTGGGATGCCTCTGAAAGGTCTCTGACTCCTCTGCCTTCCAATGGGAAATGCCCAGATACCATTCTCCAAATTCTTGTCTGAGATGTCTTCTGGAGAATTTCAGGTTTCTATGCCTTATGTCTGCTAGCACTAGGGCCTCTAAGTTTACATACTTCTGTAACCAAACCTCGCCTCAATGACAGATCCAGAATAAAGCCTTTTTAACTAATGCCAGTGATTGGGTAAATAAAGGTCCCCCCAGGTAAATGGAGGTTCCCATGTTCAAGTCTCATTGATTCAAACCTTCCATCTCTGTTTGCTCTCCCAAAAGTTTTAAAGAATTCTCTCCATAACCTACTTTATCTTTTGCCTACATATATGTGTTTCAGTGTCCTGCCAGACACAGATGTTTCCTATAGCCACAACAGCACCAAAGCAGCTATAAGTATTCAACTCTGACCTCACAGACTTCCAACAAGCTGGACCTGCACTTTCCCTCCCAGCCATGGATGTTCTCACAGACCTGGACAGCATTAAAACAGCCTGTTCTTCCTGGACTTGGCCAACATTTCAGCCTTTTTACCCCCTACAGCACCCCCCTCCCCCAGTGTCAGCAGGAAGTAGCCAGAAGAGAATCTATGCCCATTATTCGCTTATTAACAAGAGGCTGAAATGGTGTGTTTCAGGACCAGGACAAGCAGTTCCAGGTTCTCCCAGCGTTCTTCAGTCCCTACCTGCTGCCTTGCATGGCTGGCAACTCTCTACTGACAACCCACTACCCTAAATTTTCCAGGGCAGAGGCTTCTCTTCCTCCTCTTGACCATGTAATCTGACCATTTTGTTGCTATAATTCTCTCTCGTAACCCCTTGCATGACAACCAAAAGCTGCTTCCAATGAACCTAAACTTACATACTTTAACTTGCCTTACGTGAGAAGCAGCCCAAGTTCCTCATTTTTTAATTATAGAAAAAGGAAGGAATGTTAGTATTTTGGAACAGAACCTGCTTCTGGGTTACCTAGCAACTTATGACATCATCTTGTGTTGCCTGGCCAGGTGGCCACACCTGGGAGGAGTGGTTACCTTGCCCCTTAAAGGGACAGCCCGACATGTGGTCTGTCTCTTGCTCTCTTGGCTCTTGGCTCTGGCTCTTGCCCTTGGTTCTTCCCTCTCTTGGTCCTTTCTCTATCGGGGCACCCCTCCTCCCCTTCTCCCTTTCTTTCTTTTCCCCATCATGTCCTGCTCTCCCTTCTCTCACTCTCTTCAGATCCACCTGATAAACCTCTTTTATATAAGATCTGTTTCGAGCCTCATTCATTCATAAATTGGTCGTAACACCTGTGATTTTGGTAGTTGATGTTTTGTTTGGTTAGATTATTGGTATTTCTTTTCCTCTCCTTTGTTCTTGTTAGGAAATTTTTGGTTGTTTGTTTTCTGTGTTGATTGGTTTCTTCCCTATAGTTTGTTTGTATGTTTATCTCATAAAATATGTTGTTTTATGTGTACTCATAGATGAGACTTTCTTTTTCCTTCATAAGTAGTAATTCTTTAATAATTCTCTAGAGTGATATTTGGTTATCATTAGTTGCCTTAATTTGTGCTTGTCTTGAAATATTTTCAATTCTCAGACAATAGTCAACCATCAATTTTAAGACCTAGCTCTGCTGGGTCTAGCGGTCTTAGTTCACAGTTCCCTTCATGTTTTCAGGGGGTTTTAGGGTTGTTGATGTTTACCATGTTTGGTTTTTTTTTTTTTTTGGTTGTTGTTGTTTTACCTTTTGCGCCCTGGCTAGTTTATACTGTCAACTTGTCACAAACGGGTCACAATGGAACTTCAGTTAAGGGCTGTGGTTATGTCCTTGGGGAATTTTCTTCACTGTTGATATACTGTTGATATATGCTGTGTTTGACTAGGTGGTCCTGAGTTGCATGAGAAATCTGGATGAGCAAGAGCCAGAGTAAGCAAGCTGGTAAAAAATCTCTGTGGTTTCTGCTCCAGGTTCCAGACATCCCTCAAAGATAGACTGTGAACTGGAAGTATAAGATACAATAACTCCTTTCCTCCATAAGTTGCTTTTGATTATGTTTATTCCCACAACAAAACCATAGATTAGAACAGTATGTGAGTTGGTGTATTTCTGCCTTTTATGTGAGTAGATTTTTTTTCCTTGTAGTTTTGAATATTGTTTTGTTTACTTTGTATTGTTTGACATATATATTGTGAAGAGGATGTTTTCTGGTCATATATATTTGGGATTCTAAATGCACTTTCATTTGTATATTAATTTATTTCTCTAATCTTGGAAAACTTTCTGCTGTAATTTTAGTGAACAATTTATCTATACGTAAAAAAAAATCTATGCTTTTTTTTCCCCATCCCCTGGAATCTTATGTTTGTTCTCTTTAATGCATTCTAGAGTTCTAGAATATGGTCATTTCCATTGATCCTTTTCCACAAATATTTGCTTGAATTTCTTGTCTTAACTTTCTTTCCTATCCCCCAAATTTGTTATGATGATGGTGCTTTTTTATTTTTTCTTAAATCCATTGTTTCATTTCCAGAATTTCTGTTTGGGTTTTCAGTGTTTTCTTGCTGAATTTCTCCTCTTTGTTTTTGACTTTTCCATCCAAGTTACCAGCCATTTCATTCACTTTGGTAACTGCTTTGTCTAGCTACTCTAATGATTTTCTTAATTTGTTCATCTGCTTACTTGAGTTCTTTATATGGCTTGATCCTTTCTAACAACAGGATTCTGCATTATTTCTCTAACATTTAGTGATTGTGGTTTCTGTTATTGTGGAGTTGTAAGACTGAGAATGTGCTGTTTTCTCATATTCTTTGATGTGTTTTATGCACCCAGTATGTCGTCCAGTTTTAACTTTTCCCTCCTTTCCAACTCTTTTTGTTTTGATTGATGTGAGTCCTCCAGAAGCGCTGTCTTCACTACGAATTGTTGTGGTGTTTTCCCACAGGCAGTTCATTAGCAGAAAGATGATCAGCAGGTGTGTGTGGTAGCTGTTTCCTGGACCGCTGAAGCAGCAGCAGTGTGTCCTCGAGCCCTTTTGTAAAAGTTCCTGATGTGTACACAGAAAATGCTGGCTGTCAAGCTTGGTTGTAAATTATCAGTTTTATATTTCCCACATGCCACACATATTGCACATACACATTAGCCTTTTGCCGATGAAATTTGAAGGGACTCCCTCAGCGCTGTCAGCAGATACCGTGCAGGATGGGGCGGGCCAGCCCATCATATGTTGGTGCTGTTAACAGTTTCCAGTGTGTCTGACAAATTGCTTAAAGTTTTTAGTATTCTCACTAGATCACAAAAAGTATTAGGAAAACAAGACAGTTCTTCGGTCATTAATAGAGACAATGTAAGATCATTGAGCAGTATGCATTGTCATCTCTACACTTCGTGATGCATGGCCTAGGAGTCTGTTGTGGGTTATTAATATTTATTATTGATTTATCTTTTAGTTAATCAGCAGTTATTCCTAAACCAGCTGTATACCCAAATCACCACACTGAGACTAGGATTTACTTAATTAACCTAGAGCACAACACTGGGCAATGATTACTCCATCCTAAACCTCCAAGCCCACATAGTTTCCTCCCATTCAGAATTTACCCATTGTACTTGCTTTTAGTCATATCTTAGGTCGGGTTTCATCTCTCCTGGTGTTTCCAAGTCCTCTCCTGCTGATCTCTGCTCTCTGACCCCTCCCACTCGCTTCCTTCTCCTCCCCTTTGGACCAGGATGTCCCAACTCTATTCTCTCCATTGCTCAGCATTGACTGGTTGTTTTATTGACAATACAGAGAACAAATGGTGGCATTTTTACACCAAACTTGAGGCATGTGATGCTTACAATAAACATCACAATGCAATATCCAGATTGAAAACCAGATAGTGGGGTAGAGAAATCAGCATTTGAATGAACAAGGGTAAATTGTATACATTCCATAAGAATGTTGTTTTTCCTCCTTGCTCCTCCTATTAGACTCTATGTGTGTGTTGCTTGCAGTAGAACTCAGGGTTTTTCTGATGCTCAGCAAGCCTTCTTCCATTGACAAACATCCCTGGTCACTGAGGCCATTACTCACAGGCATCAGTGGGAGACTGCAGGGCTAACCGACAGTGAGGGTTTATTCTCTGTGAATTTTCACTTCCTTCTGTTTAGTTTCTTGTTTCTGTTACCACCACCCAGTGATGCTGTTGTATCCCTCTAGCAGAAAAAGTTCATCCCAGAAGTAGCTCAGTTCTGTCTGCGTTCTGACCAGTTTTAAAGCCAGCTCTTTTACATTTTCAAAAAGATGCCAATAGAGCCAGCTGGAACCTGTGTCTCAGAACTCTGCCTTCCAGGCCTGTGGGTCTCTCCTCCAAGTTTTGAAGTTTTAATTATTTCCATCTATTCTTTTTTGTCTCCGAACTTTATTAGCCTCTTCCTAAAATGATTGTCACAGTGATAGCTTAGAATTCCCTTTTCAATCAGTAAGTTAACAGTTCTGTAGCATCTTGGTCTTTTTCTCAAGTCAATTCTTTTTGTTAAAAATACCTGCTTTTGCCAGGTGCAGTGTCACATGCCTGTAGTCCCAGCACTTGGGGAGGCAGAGGCAGGTGAGTTCAAGGCAGGTGACTCCAGGGCAGCCAAGGATAGACAGAGAAACCCTTTCTCGAAAAGACCAAACCAATCCAAACCAAAAACCTAACCAAAAACAAAAACAAAAAAACCCCACAAAAAACAAATAAAAAACAAAAACAAGAAACAAAAACCCAAACAAACATAAAAACAAAACCAAAAGCATCCTTTCTAATGTGAATGCTAATACAAACATTAACCAACTTATTTAACTAGCCATAAGTATAAGTAACGGACAATAAACTAACAAGTGTCTTTTATTTACCTATTTATTTTGAAATCACACATTTCTTAAACTTTTTATAGGTTGGAAGTTGAAGAGTGTAATTTCAGCAACTTGTTGAATTTGTGTGGTTAGATGGTGACAGAACTCAGATTTGGACCCAGGTATGTCAGTCATGCAGCAGGTGTTCTAAACTCTGGGCTCAACAAGAATTTCCATTCCTGTGAGACTGGGATATAATTACGACAAAGGTGGAAATAGCTTAGCAGGCTTGGAATTGTGATGTAACTGGGAAACACTGGCCAAGTTGCCTCTTGTGATTAATGCTAGAAGAACTGAGGCACAAAACCAGGGCACTCAACGTGGCAGAACACTTGCATGCAGTTTTCCCGACAAGGCTCATTGTTATGATTACAGCTACTTTGAAACAGAGTTCACAGATTGGCAGGGAGTCCTGCTTCACAGGCAGCATGCTCAAGGTGATCCAAAGCACAGCAATGCTACCTGTCTTCAGAAAGATTTCCCGGGTTCGCGAACATCACCCACCCTAGCTGTTCTCTGGAAGCTGAGGAAGGGCACAGGCTTTCCTGTGTTCCTTCCCACATTTGGTGGCATTACAAATTCCCTTCTTTTTAAAATTGAAAATAAAATTTTCATATAATATATTCTGATTATGGTTTCTTCCTTCAACTCCTTCCAGATCCTCACACCTTCCTAGTCACCCAAATCCACATCCTTTGTTGTTCTTCCTCTTTAAAAAAAAAAAAAAAGCAGGCATCTAAAAAGTAAAATCAAGAGAAAAAAAATCAAATGTAATAAAAACAAACAAACCCTAATAGGAAACAAACAAATACCCCAAAAGAGCCAAAGACACGCATGTAGGTGCAGAGAAACACACATTTACACACAGAGAAATCCTGTAAACACAAAACCAGAAACCATAATATATAAGCAAAAGACCCATAATGGAAAAATATGCCCAGACTAAGCATTTTGAGACAAAAAGCCTCCAAATATAACACTGAGTTCATTTTGTGTTGGCTGTCTGCTGCTGGGCCTACCCAGCCAGTGAGACTCTGTTAGAAAAAGTTAATTTTTCCTTTGTGAGCAGTTATCAATTAGAGATAGCTTTTAGGTTAGGGGTGAGGACTGGGTCTACTTTCCCTCTCAGTACTAGGACTCCATCAGGCTCAGACCTGTGCAGAAACTGTACATGCTGCCACAGTCTTTGTGAGTTCACTTGTGTATCAGTCCAATTGTGTCTGGAAGATACTGTTTCATCCTTGGAGTTACTCATTTTCTCTGGCTCCTACCCTCTTTCTACTGTTCCTTCCATGCATCAACCCTGAGTTGAGGGGAGGGATTTGATGGGGGCATCTAATTTAGGACTCAGTGTTCCTGCACATAGTCTAGTTGTGGGTCTCTGTATTTGTTTCCATGCACTGTAAGAGGAAGGTATGCTGGACAGTTTTATGTCAACTTGAAATAAGTTAAAGTCATCTGAGAGGAGGGAATCTCAATTTAGAAAATGTCTCTATAAAACTAGGCTGTAGGTAAGCCTGTAGGACAATTTTTAAATTAGTGATTGCTGGGGGAGGGCCTAGCCCATTATGGCTGGTACCATCCCTGCACTGCTGGTCCTATGTTTTGTAAGAAAGCAGGCCAGCAAGCCATGATAAGAAAGCCAGTAAACAGTACACTGCTTCTGCATGAGCTCATGCCTCCAGGTTTCTACTCAGATTGAATTCCTGTCCTGACTTCTTTTGATGATGAACAGTGATATAGAAGTGTAAGCCGAATAAATGGTTTCCTCCCCAAGTTTCTTTTGGTCATGGTATTTCATGACCCTAATTAGGGCAGGAAGTTTCCTGATGATGTCTGAACAAGACACGTTTTTTTTTGTTTTTTTTTTTTTAATATGGTAGAATGTTGTTAGGAGTCATCTTATTGCTACGTTCCTTTAGCAGAACATTGGTGTTTTGTTTTCCTCTAGGCCAATGATCTATCTAGGGTAGGTTCTTGGCTACCTGAGCAATTTCAGGAATGGGTTCCAGCTCATGGAGTTGGCCTTAAATCCAAGCATAGGGTGATCGATTTACTTCTGTTAATAACATCAGCGTATTTTTCAGGCAGGTCGCGATTGTAGAGGCTGGCTTTGCGGCTGTGTCCTCGGGAAGTATGCAGTACCTTCCAGTACCATGACACTAGTCAGCAGTGGTGAAGACTCCAGGTAGGTACCAGCTCAACTGCTCCTTCTTCAGTGAGTTATATAGATGCTGTCTTCAGCAATAGGGCCTTACCACTAGTTTTTGGAGAGCAATCAATAGCTTTGGCAACAACCCGGACTCATTTGGGGGGTAGTTTACATAGGGTGCTTTTGACAAAGAGCTTAACTAGAAGTTTCATTTCATAGCAAGAGATGTCTAATTGGGCTTTGTCTCCCTGTGATTTGGTGATTCCGTTTAGATTTCTTGAGAAATATCAGCATCAGATGTTCCCATGTTAGTGTTAAAAGTTTATTATATCAGATAATCTTAACTCAAACCCCAATAGTAATTATCCTCCATAAACTGCCCACTGGACAAAAATTTGTCACGTGTATATTACAAAGGAAAAGAACTAACCTCATGTTTATGTGGGAGGAGATTTCATTGCAGAGTATGTCATCTATATGAAGCAGGTACAATTACCATTAGCTCTGTCTTATAAATGAGAAAACTAAGACACATAGTCTTTAACTGACTTGTCAAAGGTCTTACTAACAAGTGATAAAAATTAGTTTCAAACTCAGGCATTCTGTCTCCACATGATTCTCTGACTCATTATACTTTATTGCATCTCATAGGAACAGGCACGGGAGAGTTTCTGTGGATAATTGAACACTCCCACAGGATCAGAATTTTCTTCACAAAGATTACTGTTTCCCTGTAGGAGTTCCCCAGTAGATCCTCCATGAGGACCTTCTTGCCGGCCAACCCAGTAGCACTCTGCAGACTGTATTGCTTGCTGAAGGTTTTATTGCTCTGGAAACGAACTAAACTGAAGAACAGCATAAGGTGTTAAAAACATCCCATTAAAAATTGTGCCTAAAAAAGCCCATCGAATTTTGAACTTTATTTTCTCTTACAGTTGTCTCCACAACCATATGCAAAGGTTTTCTGTCCACATGTTTGTCTTATGAGGTTGGAAGCTTCCTTCAGTGAAAGGCTTGGAGAAAATAGTGATTCATTTCTGTGTCTTGTGTCTGCACTACAGAAAGCATACCCTTGACATTTTGTAAATATCATTTACATTTAAATTTTGGAAAAAGACCAACTTGAAAATCCTCTTTGTTAGTAACCTCTTGTACATGACTTTAACCCAGAAAAGATCCCAAAGATAAGGAAAACGGCAGTGTGGTAAAAAGGTTGTGTT
>CM053753.1:42173062-42253999 GCA_028658305.1 Pachyuromys duprasi | reverse complement strand
AAGTCCCCATCCCCCAGCTCCCAACTCTCTCCCATGTCCTGCTCTTCTCTTCAGCTGAGCAGGCTGTTGCTTTACTTCTTATGGCACACCCAGAGGTGACCGTTTCTGGGGGCTTTCATACTCAATTTGACCTTTTGGTAAGATGGCTTACCAAAGTAGTGACGGTGGACCACGTGATGACACTAAGCGCTCTGTGTTGGCAGTTTTGGGAGCCTCCGTGCTTTGGTTCAGTTTTATGCTACTAAAGTACTGACGTGCTTTGGGTATTTTGTAAAGAAACGAGGATTACTTGGCTTGTAGTTCTGGAGGTTGAAGAGGATGGTATTGGCATTTGCCCTGCTCTCATGGGCCTCATGGTTAGTGATATTACTCTCGGGGGGGGGGGGGACAGGCAAGGCTGGTGAGCAAGTGCATCTGGAAGAGATTAGGGGCAGTACCAGGCTGACAGAACGACTTGCTCTCTGGGGTATCAGGAGAGAGTGAGAACACATTCCTGCAAGAAAAAAAATATTACTCCTTCAGAAAGACCCAATCTTCACACAGAAGGATCCAACTTTTTAAAAAATATTCTTTAAAATGTTTAATATTTATTTAGTTTTAACATCCTGACCATAGTTTCCCCTCCCTCCTCTCCTTCATCCCTCTTTCCAACCTGTCTTCTTCCCTTTTCCCTATTCACTCACCCTCCATCTCTCTTCAGAAAACCGTAGGCTTCCCAGAGTTATCAAGCAGGCATGGCATATCAAGTTGCAGTAAGGCTAGGTACCTCCTCTCCCTTTGTGGCTAATTGAGGCAGCCCAGCGGGAGGAAAGGGAAGCCCAGCTGCATAAAGATTCCCATACTCTTGGAACAGAATGTGTTTCCATTTATTTGCTGCTTTTTCCATCTACGTAAAATATTTTTATTTGCGGAACCACTTGAGATAAGGGGAAGGTGTCATGGTACCTTTGTAAGAACATGTGTCTTCCAAGAAGAAGAATGTGAGCATCACCCATCATCACATTAGAAACAAAACGCTGATTAAAATCATGGAATATAGTTCACATTCAAGTTTCTTGTATTTACAGATGTCCTTACAGCTATTTAGGCAATGTAATTAAACCTCTGAGACCACTTTCATGCATAAAATCATCTTTGGTGATTTTAAATGTTCCAAGATTCAACTTTACCAATTTTTCGGTTTCAAATCTAAGCCTAACACTGTGTTATCTAAGGATATTTTCAATGATACAACATTTGCTGTTAGTACTTTTGGAACTTTGGAATACCCCTACTTAATATTCTAAATATACTAAGCCTAGTTAGATCTCTTCTTTAGCTATTTTATTTTGTTGTTGTGTTAAAATATTAGCATTTTGAAGTGCATGTTTTAGTGGTGTTAATTACTTTCATGTTGTTGAAAAGCCAATCTCCAGAATGTTCTACATCTTGTAAAACTTAAACTCTGTACCCATTAAATGTGAATTCTCATGTCTTCATCCTCCCAGCATCTGACAATCAACACTCTAATTTCTATTTACAAGAATGTTCTATTTCAGGTACCTCATTTAAAGAGATTCATAGGACATTTGTTTTTTGTGATGGGATTATTTTTCTTAGCATAATGTCCTCAAGGTTCATTATCTTAAAGCATATGTCAAAATTTTGTTCTTTGAAGAGGTCTACTTTATTTATCTATGCATCTGTTGGTTATCACCTGTTTGCCTTACCATCTGGTAATTGTAAACAATGTTGCTGTGAACATGAGTATTATTTTAGTAGTTTTCCTTTTAAAACTCAGGCTTCATTGGAGTATCAGTCTCAGAAAAGACCCCTGTAACCAGACTTTTTGGATCTGTTACTCTCCTTGTGGAGTTCCTGTCCTCTCCAGGTCTATCTCCCACTTCTTTCATAAGATTCCCTGCACTCTGCCCAAAGTTTGGCAATGAGTCTCAGCATCTGCCTTAATACCTTGCAGGGTAGAGCCTTTCAGAGGCCTTCTGTGGTAGGCTCCTGTCCTGTTCCCTGCTTTCTCCCTCTGTTGGCATGGGCTTTTGAAACTTCATAGCCACTCCCAGTGACATACTCCCTCAAACAAAGCCATAGCTCCTAATTTTTCTCCAACAGTTTACCAACTGGGGACTAAACATTCAAATATGTGAGCCTGTGGGGGCCATTTTCATTCAAACCAGCACAGTCTTTTGTAAAGTTGTTATCAGGGACACAAGGAGGTAATGCCCCAGCTTCTAACCAACTACCTAGTACCACAGGACAGTTTATGTGGATAGTAGATCAGGATACAGAGGGTTTGTTTTATATATATTAACTTCTATGACACTACTCTTTTTTTCTCCCTTCAACACAGGGTTTCTCTGTATAGCCCTGGCTGTCCTGGAAGCCACTTTGTGACCATGCTGGCCTCTGCCTCCCAAGTGCTTGGATTAAAGGCTGAAGATGCTTTTTCACTGCGATGGGACCTCATAAGCTCTTCCCCATCCACAATGGAATATTGACTGGCTTAGTCTTGTGCAAGTCTTTTTTTTATATGTACAATTTTCCTTTTAATATATATTTTATCTTATGTGTGTGAATGTCTTGTTCATATGTCTGTACTTTACATGTACACACTGGGTACTATAGAAGCCACAAGAGAGTGTGAAATACTCTTGAACTGGAGTTCCAGATGGTTCTGAGCCACAATGAAGAGTTCTGGGAATTAAACCTGGTTTTTCTGGAAGAGCCCCGGTGCCCCCCAGCCTCATCTTGTACGAGTCTAATGCAGGTCACTACGGCTGCTGTAAAGTCATGAGTGCAACACTAATCACAGCCTTACCCTTCTATGGGAACAGAATCTGTTTTGAATGGGTTTCATAAAGCTAACTGATGTAGAAATATATAATTAGACTGTCTACACAGTACTAAAGCTTTTGCTAGCCAGGCATGCTCGCATATACCATTAATACCAGCACTCAGGAGGCAGAGTAGATAGATCTCTATGAGTTTCAGGCCAGCTGGGTCTACATAGCAATAACTTTGTCTCAAAAACAAACAAGCAAGCAAATAAAAGCAAGGTTTTGCTAGTGGCTTGTGTATTTTATTGTCCCATAGGAAGAAAAAGCCACACGACAGAACTGGTGTCTATAAAGATTATGCATTAGTTAATGGTGATCTTAGAATATATTCAGATTAACATAGAAATAAACTGATTGTAATTTTTGCTGTTTACTCACAGATGGCATTAGGTCCATGATATGACTCTGTTTGTGCCTACCTACTAGGTAAATGACATGTAAGGAAAGGAGCTGACATCTGCCTAAGTTAGTGGTTTTGAGGAATGTGAAAAATAAAAATAAAAGAGGAATTTGGTGGACAGAACCTATCATGGACGAAAAACTGAATTTTATTCTACTGTGTGTGTGAGAGAGAGGGAGAAAGATGAAAAAAGAAGAGAGAGGAAGAGAAAGGAAAGAAGGTAGAGAAAGAGCGAGCAGTTTTGGGGCCTCATGTTTATAATTTGAGAGATTATGGACTACAAATTGCCACGAAGATCAGATTGTGTGGTTGTGTCTTGTCTTCAACCTTATCAGAGGATATAGTTAGAATCATTGTTATGGTTTGAATCTGAAATGTCGCCCCATAAGCCTATGTTTTAAATGCTTAGGCTGACTGGTGTTATTTGGGGAGGCTATGGGCCCTGTGTGAGGCACAGCTTAATTGGTATAAGCAGGACATTTAGGAGCAGGCCTTTGAAGACAATAGCTTGTTCCTGGTGCCCTCTCAGCTTGCTGCTCTACTACCATGTGACCAGCAAAAGCCTCATGATGTTAATGTTGGAGAAGGCCCTAGTAAAAATCATGAAGTTTCAGATTAAAATAAGAATTCTGTAGAAGTCGGACCAAATTCTCTTTCTGTTACTCTCTGAGAAATAATTTGTCTACCATTTAACTATGTCCTGAAGGTTTGGGTAAGTCTGAATTCCAAAGCAATGAGCTGATTAATTTGGTGAAGGAAATTTTGAGACAGCATAGCATTTTGACTGCCAGTATGATGACTACTGGCTTTTTGAGCTAGTTTTACAGTGAGGATTGGAAGCAAAAGTTGGAGCAGAAGGATACCAAAAACATGCAGTTTGGCCAGAGTGTTTGAAGTGCTAGTTAATTCTTGTCAACTTGACACAAGGGTCACCTGGGAAGAGTTACCTCGTTTGAAGAACTACCTCCATCAGACTGTTCCTGGCCTTCCACAGGCCACATTTTTTTGAATAATAATTCATGTGGGAGGACCCTCCCACTGAGGTTTCTCATTTCTTAGCAGGTCATCCTGGGTGATATAAGAAAGCAGAATGGCCAAGACACGGGAAGCAAGCCAGGACGCAGCATTCCTCCATGATTTCTGCTTTAGTTCTTTGCCTTCCTTGAGTTCCTAATTTCCCTCAATGGTGGACTGCAATGTGATTGTGTAAGCCAAATAAACCCTTTTCCTAAACTGCTTTTTGTGAAAGTAGTTATCACAGCTACAAAAAGCAAATGCGGAAGCCAAACAGCTTGCAGCAGGACAAGAAATGTGGTTTGATTTGGTAATCAAATCAAATGTGCTTTGGCTTTGGGAAGGCTCCAAGGTGTAAAAAGTCTGAAACCACTCCACAGACTTGCCTGTGAAAAGAGAAAGCACATTTCTTGCTGAAGCAGGACCACCTGGTAGAGTGCTTGCTCAGGTTTAACTTCCCAGCGGCTCAGAAACAGCGGCAGATGCAGTTCAAGGGGGCCAGGGCACGGCAGTCTTCATGTGGTGCTGTTTGACAGTTACATGGAGTGCATGAACTACGGTGTTAGAGGCTTGCTTGGACTCCAGTTTTTAAGGAAAGTGTGTAGCCAGGAATTATGCAGCAGAGTTAGATTTTTTTGCAGAGAACACAAGAAGACTGATTCTTGCCAGGTGGTGTTAGCACACACCTTTAATCCTAGTGCTTGGGAGGCAGATGCAGGTGAATCTCTGTGAATTTAAGGCCAGCCTGATCTACACATAGAAACCCTGTCTCAAAAAAATCAAAACAAAATAACAGAGAAAGGCTGATTCCTCAAATGGTGAGTGTTAAGCCAAAGCTGCAACGGAAATCACAGGATGTTAGAGATGGCAAGAACATGGGGCATTTGTGGAGGAATCCTGTCAACAAAAACTGGCTAGCCCAAGAAAGAGAGAACAGAGGTACCATATTGGAAATGGCAAGGCTATAGAAGAAGGAAAGCTGAGGTCTGTTGGGGCCCAGATGATGCCCCTGTGTGCTCTGGAACATGAAACTATAGTGTTTACCATTGGCTGTGCTGGTTTTCTTTTCCTTCCTTCCTTTCCTTCCTTCCTTCCATCCTCCCTCCCTCCCTTCCTACCTTTCTCTTTCTTTCTTTCTTTTGGCCTTACTTTTTATTCATTTCTTTGCTTCCTTGTTCTTCCTCTTTGAAATGAAAATGTTTACCGTGTGCCATTTTATTTTGGAAGTAGGTAACTAATCTTTGTCATTTTGCAGGAGTTCACAGCTAAGATATTGTCTTGAATCTCAGAAGACACTGGACTTGGATTTTAGAGCAATATGGGAATTATTAAGATTGTGGGTTCAGCGCCCAGCCTTATAAGCAGAGCCGGGAGCCAGTCCTGGCCTCTGAGGCAAAGATGGTGAACTATATAGCATTTGGGATCACATGGAGGTGTCGGACGATGAGGATGAGATGCACCCCAACATTGACACGGCCAGCCTCTTCTGCAGGCGGCACTAGGCCTGAATGGAACACAGGGAGCAGTTTCAGAAGGAGAAAGAGGAACTGGACCAGGGCTGCCGTGAATGCAAGCACAAGGTAGCTGAGTGCCAGCCCAAGCTGAAGGAACTGGAAGTGGCTGAAGGCAGCGGCCAGGTGGAGCTTGAGTGGCTTCGAGCTGAGGCACTGCAGCTGTGCAGAGAGGAAAGAAGCTGGGAGCAGAAGCTGGAGGACATGGGCCGAGAAGAAGAGCATGCCCTGGAATGTGGACACGCTCAGCGGAGATGGCTTCAGCAAGAGCGTGATCAATACCAAGCCTGAGAAGGCAGAGGAAGACTCGGAAGAGGCAAGGGAGCAGAAACATCGTTGAAAAGTACGAGAAACAGATCAGACATTTCGGCATGCTCCACCGCTGGGATGACAGCCAGAAATACCTGTCAGACGATGCCCACCTGGTGTGAGGAGACAGCCAACCACCTGGTTGTCTGGTGCATTGACCTGGAAGTGGAAGAGACATGTGCACCGATGGAGCAGGTGGTGCGGTTTATCTTGGAGCTGGCCAAGGGTCTGAAGGTTGGCCCCGAACCTGCTTCCGGCAGTTTTCCGCCAAGATCAAGACCGCTGACCAGCAGTACATGGAGGGCTTCAAGTATGAACTGGAAGCCTTTAGGGAGCGTGTGTGGGGCAGTGCCAAGCTACGAATAGAGAAGGCCATGAAGGAGTATGAGGAGGAATGCAAGAAGAGGCAGGGCCCTGGTGTCCTGGACCCTGTGGAGGTCTACGAGTCCCTGCCTGAGGAGCTGCAGAAGTGCTTTGATGTGAAGGATGTGCAGATGCTGCGAGATGCCATCAGCAAGATGGATCCTATCGATGCCAAGTATCACATGGAACGATGCAGTGATTCTGGCCTCTGGGTCCCCAACTCTAAGTCTGGTGAGGTCAAGGAGGGGGAGGAGGCGCACCCTGGTGACCCACTGCTGGAAGCCATCCCCAAAGGCGTCAACGAGAAAGGCGTCAGTGCGTGACCTGCCCCAGCCACTACCACCGGCCAGCAGGCCTCTGCAGGCCCTTCTCCAGAAAAGGAATCCTAGCCACCATGTCCCTAGCTCCTGACTTCCTTCACTTCTGCTGCTCCTCACATCCTGGCCCATGGCCTGACCCACATCCCCTGTCTCTGGCCTGTCACCAGCACTCATCAGACTCTCTGCGTCAGGTTGAGGGGCTCTGCTGTCTGTAGCTTCCCCAACCCCATTAGCATTATGCCAAAGTCCTGGGGATCTGAGGAGGGGCAGTAGTTGCCAGGTTGGTCCCCCAGGTTGGAGATACACATGTCCCCAGCTGGTCAGGGTCTGTCCCTATGAGTCTGTGGTCACGGTTTTTCTTCTGTCTAGCTTTCTGTCCTGCAACTGGCAACAAAGTCCAATAAACAGTTCCAGGTGCTGGAGGCCTCTGGCTCAGTGCTGTTTGAGGCAGAGGGGGAACCTAGGTGGGGAGAACCAGAGTTCTGTGACAGCCATGCCCTTTCCTTTCCCTCACTGTCCAAAAGTTCTAGGCCTTCTGTGTCTCTCCAACTCCTTATCTATCTCAGTCTCTCCTTCCCTCTTCCTCCCCTCTTCACCTAGTACTCCACAGAGTCAAGAGGGCAGGAGTTTGAAGATAGCCTGGGCTGCGTGTGGCTTTTCACACTGTCCTTTGCCTCTGCTAGAGAAGCATCCTATTCTGAATGTGTGTGTGTGTTTGTCTTTCTGAGACAAATTGTCTATATATCTTTGGCTGTCCTTGAACACACTATGTAGATCAGGCTGGCCTCAAACTCAGAGATCTGTCTCCCTGAGTGCTGATATCAAAAGCACAAACCATTCCTGGCTTAAATTTTGATTGAAAAAAAAAAAGATTGTGGAGGACTCTTAAAGTTGAACTAAGTGCACCTTGCATTAAGAAATGGCTGTGAGCCTTTGGGGAGCAAAGGTAGAATGCTATGGTTTAAAGCAGTATCCTCTATGGGCTTATGCTGTCAATACTTATTCCCTGGCCATGGTGCTGTTTTGGGAGGTTATGGAACCTTTAGGAGGTGGAACCTAGCTGGCAGAAGGGGTCTAATAGGTAGCCATTGAAGAGTATAGCTTTGCCCCTCATTCACTGCCTCATGGTCCATTGTCATATGTTTCCACCACTACAGAACCTAGCATCCCTCTCTGCTATGACAGACTGAAACCTTTGTAAACTATGAGTCAAAACAAATCTCTGTTTCTGTTAGGTATTGTGATGAGAGTGATACAAAAGTAACTAATACAGCCCTGTAGACAGAAGCCAGGTCTCCCAGCAGTACCTACAGGGAGCATGAGAATAGTGGGCGCCCTTTAGCTGGTACAGGAGGTTAGGTGAACAACAGCTCTGTCCCTTCTTGTGTGTTATTAGGATTTGGTCTTGTTCAGATATCTGATGCCTTTTCCTTGATCTTGGGAAAGATAGCTTAATGGCAAGAAAGAATCAAAGTTTGTCTGAGCCTGTTATGGTAGTTCATTTATATACTTTGTAGTGAGTGGTCTGGGGTGGTCATATAACCTAGAGAATTCTAATAAAGATATCAGGAAATATTTTCTTTACAGTAAAAAGAGAGATGGAGAAAGCAGGGTCTTCTGTGTGTCTTCTTTGATTTGGGACTGGGGACATCAGAGGCTTGAGACTGTGGAAGCTTCTTGTGATGTCATGAAGTAGGATGGGGAAAAATATGTCCTTATGATACCATGGAGCTCCTCCATGAAATATGGACTCCATGTGATTTATGGTGGCTCACTCCTACCACTCTGTCACTTAGCAGGCAAAAGCAGGTGAAACAATAATTAAAGGCCCACACTGTATAATAGGTTCCAGGCCAGCTTGTGGTACAGAGTAAATTTTTATTTTAAAAAACTATCAGGGCTGGAGAAACGGCTCAGCAGTCAAGAGCACTTAGTGCTTCTGCAGAAAACCTGAACTGAGTTCAATTTCCAGCCCCCACATGGAGACTTACAACTGCCTGTAACTCTTGTTCCACAGGATCTGATGCCTTCCAGTGCACTGGATATATGTGGCACAGAGTCATACGTGGAGTCCAAAACACCCATGCACATAAAATAAAGTATTATAGGCTACTTGCCATTGCTCTTGGTTGCTTTCCAGGACTTGAAGTTAATATCCTATTACTAAAAACACAATAGACTATAGACATAGAACTTGGAGGACTAAATCTAGGACTAGCCCTGGAAGCCCTCTTGAAGACTAACTTATATAGTGTTAATGGTGCTGTGCAAGGTGCCAGTGAAGGAAAGCAACCAGTCTTACCCAGTTGTAAAGCCTACACATCACAACAATGACCAACACAGCAAGATGTTTTGAAAGGTGCAATAATGGCATTTATATCTTAGGAGTAACCAATGGCCATCTAATTGGACTTAAGACCTCATCAATAGATAGGAATTCATGCCTGGTACTATAAACCCAGCTAACTACCCATGATTTGTGACACCAAAACTCCTAGGAAAACTTATTAACTATCTCTTTCCTAAATTTTAAAATATTTAGCTTTATGCCCACAGCTAAGTGTAACTTTTGGTGCCCAATGCTAATGGATACATCCTCAGCACAACCCCTGTTTCTCAGGATCAGGAAACATCTTAGAAGTAGGGGCAGAAATTATATGATCCAGAGGATCAGGACATCTGCTGAGAGATATTGTCTTCTAATATAAGGAAGCTGCACACGTGAAGTCTTAGCAATATGGTTTCCTAAACCAAGCCAGAACAGTGACAACACCAGTTGACATGCCCATGTGAGTGGGGGAAGTCTTACATGACACGTCTTAGTTACTTTTCTATTGATGTGATGACATCATGGCCAAGGCAACTTACAAAAATGTCAGTTTATTGGGGGCTTAGAATTTCACAGGGTTAGGCTTTGTGACTGTCATGGAGGAGAGCCTGGCAGTAGGCAGGCATGGCACTAGAGCTGTAGGCGAAAGCTTACTTAGTGACCCACAAGCACAGGGCAGAGAGAGAAGCTAACTGGGAATGGCTTCTGAAACCTTAAGGCCCTTCCCCTGTTATGTACCTCCTCCACAAGGCCACATGTCCTAATCCTTCCCAAACACTTCCACCAACTGGGACCAAGCGTTCAAATATATGAGCTGTGGGAGCCATTCTCATTCAGACCACCACATCTCCACCCCTAGATGAAGAGCTAAGAGTAACTAATGGCTACTGAGAGAGAGTGGTCTTCTCTAGGGACAGGACCCTCGATAGGTTATCTAATCCCAAGCCATCAGCCCTAAACACGTGTACATGTAAGCACCTGTACATGGACTCAGCAGCCTGTACACACGTTTATGACAGTAATAATTGAAGAAGAGGTCATAAGTTTGGGGATAGTTGGTATGGGCAGATGGTAGAGTAGAAATGATGTAAATATAGTACTTATGTATAAAATTCCAAAAAACAAAAACCAAACAAATAAAATTAAAGCCGACAGTGGCAACAGCAACAAGGCTTCATGCTGCTTTCCTCCACTGAGATCCTTAGCCATAGAAGCTGAAAGCATCATCTGTGAGAGCTCCAGGTAGAGAACACGCTTTGGGGAGTACCAAAGGCCTACCTGTTAGGAACAGTGGTCCAAAGAAGACAAAGACAGTTCAGCAGAACTGAAACTCCTGAAGAGGGCTCCAAACACCAAGCGCTAGGACAGAGGGACACTCAGAGGCTACTTTGGTCAGGTACACTCAACTACTGTGACTCTGGGAGGCAATCCCTGAGGTTCTCTCTGTAGGAGACAGACCTAAGGTTAGCATAGTATTCCAGCCCTGGTAGTTTCTTGCATTGGAGGAATTAGTTTTGTTTTTAAATCATAATTTTTTTTTGTTTCAAAGCAATTTTTCAGTATACATATAATTTTAATATTTATTGAAGATGAGAGCAAAAAGTGCATACTGGTATTGATTATTTTTGTTTTATGTTTAAAAATACTTTTTTATTGGGCAACGGGACACATATATGCCACAGTGCACTTACAGAGGTCAGAGATCAGGTTGTAGGAGTCAGTTCTCTTGGAGGCAAGCTGAATGGGCCCTGCCACTCCTTTGAGTAGAGCCTTAGTTTTCTTAGGTATAAAACAAGAAATTCCTTCCTAATGCCATTGCATTTTGACAAAAGTTAAAATGCACCAAATCGCATAAAGCCCTAGATAGTGGGATTTTTAATAAATTACAGTTATTACTAATCAGTGCAGACCTACAATTATTAAGTATATGGTTGGACAAATCTGGGGTAAGAGCAAGCCAGATTGAGACTTGCTTGGGCAATCAGCGGCTGACCCGCCTGAGGTAAGAGATGAGATCTGGGGATGGGTTTCTGAAAAATGTTTCTTCTCTTTCTCTCGTAGACGCTTGTTCAGGTCAGGAGATGTTCCTTTTGGGTGGGAGGCATGGATGACTATCATGACAATGTTTCCTCCTGAACTGGGAAGATGACAGGAGATGTGCAGTGCCGATGGAAGGGAGATTGTTAGGCTCCAAAAGGGTCTCAGACAGTGGGAGATGGAGAACACCCCCTGCCCATTGTCTTCCTGACATCTTGGGTTGTTGAAGCAGGTAGGTAAGGAAACAGGTAATAACCAGAAGCAGAGGCTGGCTGCCCATGGGTGTGAGGTAGTAGATGGCTAAATCATACTCCCGAGAGATTCTGAGAAGCCACCCCTTCTCTCCCAGATTCCTACACACCCACTCGAAGACATTCCTAACCTTGTGACAATCCACAGAAAGAAGAAGAGGAGGAGTTGCTGGCCTTTGTAGTAACAGGATGAGAAAGTGTGAGACTTCCTGTTATGTATGTGTGACAGCTGGTGATAAGTGGAGGGGCCTGTGCAGGAAATCCGCTCAGCTTCTGCAGTGTGACCTGCCCGAAAACTTGGCAGCGACTCTGGTCTGGACGTTGATGGCAGGACAAAGAGGCGCCTGTACCATGAGTGATGTGGTAGAGAGGAGCTTGGAAGGACCCTTGGCACTCACTACAGATACGTCCTCCCAGAAAAGGGAAGACTTGGTGGAAATATTAAATGGGGAGAAGGTAAAATTTGATGACACAAGACTCTCCTTAATTCTTCAGAGTGGCCTGGAGACCCTCCGAGAAGAAAATGCTTTGACAGATGTCATCTTGTGTGTGGACATTCGGGAATTTTCTTGCCATCGAGTGGTGCTTGCTGCGGCCAGCAACTATTTCAGGTCAGCCTGCCTTGAATCAGAGTCAAACTGCATGTACATTACAAGGAAAATATCTGTAGATCTGAGAGCTCAATAGAATATGTTTGCTGTTATATATATGTATATATATATTCTTATTACATATATGTTATATATTATATAAATATTTCATTATGTTATATATAATATAAATATGTATGCATATAATCCAAGATTTGTGTGCCTACTTAAAATATAAGAAAGGAAACTATCAAACTGTAGATTTTTTATTTAGGCAAGGGAAAACTGGGACCATTTAGAAGCTGTGCTTATTTATATATGTATGTCCTTGATTTTAAGGATGCGAAATTACTTGTTAGGGGGATTTTTTTCCTCCATTTCCCCAGCTTGACTAATGTGTTAGAAAAGTGATGTTGTTTTTGTTCATCAGTACAGGTAGAGAAAAGGATGTGGTCTCGCACTTGGAGTTACCAGATGACTTGCTGAAAATTAGGGGTTTCTCTTGTGTAAGGAGAAGGTGGGAAGGAGAAACAATAGAAGGCTCTGGACGTGAAAGGCTCCTGGGCTGTCATAGTGGGATGACTTGGGGTCAGAAGACCTGCTTTCATTTCACTTGGGCCTTTCCTTTTCTGGTACTCTGAGTTTCTGTTTTGTTGACTGGAAGATGGGGAAAATGACAGTTTTCTTTCATCACTATTATAATAATCTTCTTAATGAAAAGGTCTTGCATGGTGTTTGCAGATACGTTTGCTCAAGGCATCTTTGTTGGACTCTCCTATGAATATAGCTGGTCCATGTCAGTGTGGACATGACAAGAAACCCATGTGTAAGGATGGTGTAGATGAAGAAGGTAAACTAGAAAAAAAATTGAAAACTAGAAAAAAATTACTATCACTCTATTTTTAATGATATTTTTCTACGTCTCAGTTCTGGTTGAGGAGTATTGTAGGAAAAATCACGTGTGTGTGTGTGTGTGTGTGTGTGTGTGTGTGTGTGTGTGTGTGTATAATTGTATTTTATCTGGGGTAGTTAGGAGAAACTTCTTTTGGAATTCAAAGAGCAGAGTCAGTAGGTTGTCGTGGGTAAATAGCTCCCGGGTATTGACGATGCAAGGGGCAAGGGACTGTTTGAGTTTGAGGGAAGTCATGTTTGCTCTGGACCACAAACAACGGTCACTGGTTTCACTCTGCACTGGCATGCTGAAGGTGACAGACACCCTTTTTTCAGATGAGGAAATGAAAGCCGCACATTATGTACTTGGCCGTTGCTGGACCAGCGATTCCGCACATTCTAATAGTCCTTGTTTTAACTGCAGTACCAGCCACTGAGATTAGAGCATATGAGATTAGAGCATGGGCAGCATATCTAGGTGAAATGTAAGCGCAGTCATAAACATGGGTTGACACAAACACACTGCTTGACCTGCTGCTGTGCTGGCCACTAGCTTTCCCCACTCAGGAGTGAATGGAAGCCACTATGCCTCAGTACCCTGGGTACGTGTTTTCAGTTTGTTCTTTATTCTCTGGCTCACTGAAAAGCCGCTCCTCACTGGTTGCTAGTTCTCTAAGTGTGTCTTCCAGACTGTCTGTCTGCCCTTGGACATCACTATCTTTGGTCTTTGGGTGCCTTAGCTCAGGTATTTTGTCCTTACTGGTATAGAAACACTGCTCACCCTCAGGGCAGGTGGTGGCAGGAAGAAGCTGGTATAACATGGGTGTGAGCGTCTGCCTGTGACGTAGACTTTCTTGCCAAATTGCCTGGTCTTACTCTTACATTTTCTTTAGATTTACATTTTTGTATTTCCAACATAGTTTTCCTCCTATACTGGGTACAATTCTGTAGACAGGACTCTGTTTTCTACTGGTTGAGTTATGTGGGATAGGCCCTGTGCCACATGGACCTGACCCATTTAACGTGTACAAAATTTTTTGTGTACAACAGCATTGTGCCTATCTTACAGATAAGGGGCTGAAGTCTAGGATGGCCATTAATTAAAAAAAAAAAAAAAAAAAAGAATAGCCAACTCGTGTCCTAAGGCCAAGGACTGACATTGGGTCTGACAATGACTCACTGCCTCTTTGCTTTTTTTTCCCCTAATGTTTAGGAAGGGTTGAGACATCTGTCGCTGTCATCACACCACTGCAGACTGAAATCAGCAACCTCTGTTTGTGGCACAGAGCAGGCATGACTTCCCTCACACTCAGCCCCTTGTCTTATAA
This sequence comes from Pachyuromys duprasi, assembly GCA_028658305.1. Lineage (NCBI taxonomy): Eukaryota > Metazoa > Chordata > Mammalia > Rodentia > Muridae > Pachyuromys > Pachyuromys duprasi. The sequence goes on along the minus strand of CM053753.1, from coordinate 42,239,825 downwards.
TACGTGTGAGCTATTTAACCCGTGGCAACCTACTGTTCCTGCTCATCAAACACACAGAAAAACATTCGCAAGTGTTTGTGTACCAGAAGAATGATATGGTGGGAATGTGTCAGCCAAACAGGGACAATATTAGTCAGTAAATTTCCCTTTGCGGGTCTGTTTTAAAATCTTGGGAGGAATGAGGAAGTTGGAGAAAAACACGTTTTGCGAAGAGAAATGAACAAAGAATGGTAAGCCTTAGAAGTTAGCTTCTTGGCTCTGTAAATCTAGGAGTTAGTGCTTGACTTCTCTCAGTCCCGGCACCAGTATCTGCAGCTAAAGGTTTGTCGGTGTACATTTACAAGTGAGTTGTCATGAGATACAGATAATAAAAGAGTTCATTTGTTAATCTGTTTGCCTAAAAACACATCATGTATGGCAAGAAATCAGATTTCTTAGTTTCTGTGGTCAGAAATGCTCTCCAGTTTATTTGCAAAGAGAAATTGGTATGTGTAGTGTATGGACTCAGAAAGTCCCCTCCTGAGAAGTGTAGAGAAACTAAGAGGCAGTATAAGGAGGTCAAGCAGTAGTCCAGACCTCAGCCAGTTAGCCTGTGTCAGAAGGAGCCCAGCTGCTACACAATCCTGAAGGCGAAGGTATACAGTGATGGTTCTTAGTCTGTGTGTTGAGACCCTTTTGGCAAACCTCCAGAAATATTTGCATTATGCTTTATAACAGTTCCCGCAATCACAGTTCTGAAGTGGCAATGAAAATAATTGGGGCTCACCAGAACATGAGGAACTGTATTAAAAGGTCACAGCATTAGGAAGGTTGGGAACCTCTGGGCTAGAGCTTCAGCTCCCTCGTTGTCCCATGGCCACTTCTGGAAACTGGAAGTCACATTGCCACTGTTACCAAAGTCTTTCTTGTGTCCTTGTTTCTCTGTCTTACCAAAGCTTGTAGTTCATGCATTGGCTGAGTTCTAGATAGAACTCAGAGTTCTAGATGCCTGGATGGGACAGGAACCAGGAAGAGCCTCGAACCTCTGAACCTACTGGAGTGGGTGTGGCTTCTGCCACTTATGACCCACTCAAAGGGAGGGAGCATTTGCCATACTGAGGAAGGACTATGGATGCTGGGGAATGGACCAGGCCTGGATTGGATGAAGAATGGGTGTCATGGGATCTTAAGGTCCATGGATTTAGGAGACACCTTGTCTCACAGGCATTGGACGTGCCTCTTAAGGCAGGGAAATGGGCAGTCATTTACATTATCATTCCCCTTCTCCCTGACTTCTGTGAGTCTGTGGCCTGAAGGCATCTTCCAAATGGGTGAACTCAAAACAGACTGAGCTGCCTATGGTGGTTCACACCTTTAATCCCAGCACTTTGGAGGCAGAGGCAGGCAGATATCTGAGAGTTTGAAGCCAAACTGATCTACATAGTGAGTTTCAGGCCCATCAGGTTTATGCAGTGACTTCCTTATTCATTCCTTTGTCCTTGGTGCCATTTGCAGTTCAGAATCAGTAAAACTTTGATAGTCCTGCTAAAACTGGGTCACTGATTAAATAGAAGCCCTCAGGAGTCAGCGAGGCTATTGTATATTTTAGAAAAGGGGAAGATGATGAAGGAAAAATTGGAAGGGACACTTAAAATTTTAAATGGAGGCTTTGAAGATGGCTCAGTAGTCAACTGTTGTGCAAGCAAGAAGGACTCACATTCAGATACCCAGCATTCATGTAAAGAGCTAGGCATGGCAGTGTAAACCTGTGATCATAGTCTCCGGAGGTAGAGATAGCCTAGCTACTCAGCGAGCTCCGCGTTCTGAGACAGACTCTGCCTTAAAACATATGATGAGAACAATAGAGAAAGATACTCCATGTCCACCTTTGGCCTCTTTACATGCACCTATAGGTCTATATATGCACACACACACACATGCACACCCACACACACCAAATCCAAAATGCTTCAGAATGTTGTAGAATCAATAGATCGTTCATCTGACCATATAGACACAGGTGTGCTATGCCTATACAATGATTTTTGCAGTACTAGTTTAACACTGGGAGGGCTGTGTGTGTGTGTGACTGTTGGGCTATAAGGCAAGAGAGTAGTACGTTACTTTGATTTTTTTTTTTAAAGTAAAATGTACTTTCTGTTACATCTACACCTGGTGTCTAGGGCAAAAGCAGAGGTCTTGCATGATGGCACAGCACAGGTACCTGCCTTCTAGCCTGAGGACCTGCTGCCAATCCCTACGTCTCACACAATAGAAAGAGGGAACTCTTTCAAGTCATCCTCTGACCTCCTTACACAGGCCATGGCGTGCACATGTGTCCACAAACATAAGCAACAAATAACTGTAGCAAAATACCTTTTTAAAAAGAAAAGGAAGTCTATTTCTTTGGTTTGGAGTATTTTCCATGCAGTTTTTAAAATTTAAGTACAAAAGAAAAATGCTTCCCATGGGTGTCCAACCAGTTCTTTGTTAGAACACTGTGCTGGGACTGGGCAGTGTGACAGTGAACAGCCAGTCCCTGGGAAGAGCTGGCTGCATGAAGCAGCTGAGCTTTTCTTAGAGGCCCTGCAGCTCCATGCTAGTCAGCTTAGGTTGTTCTTGGGGGCAGGGGTTGGGGTGTTGCTGTGTTTTGTTGTTTTGGATTCCAAGGAATAGGAACTCAAATGAGGTCAGCTTTAGCACATTCCTAATTCCTAGGAAGACTGGAAAGCAGCCGAGACCAGGGAGGAGGACCCCAGGCCTGCGGGACAGTCAGGATGCTTTCTCTAGCTACTTCTCCCCTGGCTCTACCTCTTGTTGGACTTTTCAGCTCAACTTCTGCCACATGGTTGAAGTTTGCTTTTTGGTAGATCTGAGAGACACACTTCTTACAGCTTTGACTCCAGAGGGAACCTAAGAGATTTCTCTACTTTTAGAATAAAAAGCCCCTGGGAAAGATGCCGATTAGCTTATGTTCATTCAGTTACCATTCCTAGACCAATCACCATGTCAAGGAGTTGGGGCACAATGATCAGCCTAATTTAAGAGCTTGGCCAAAGAGGTAGGGTTGTGTGTGTGTGTATATGTGTGTGTGCATGTGTGCTTGTGTGTGTGTGTGTGAGAGAGAGAGTGAGTTCTATGAGTCTTCACATGCCACATGAACAGCTTAGTCTGAGTGAATTCTGAGTAGGAAAGGCAATATCAGAAAAGGGAAACACTCAACAGAAAGAAAAATAAATATATATTAAAGACAGATAGTAAATTGTTTTACTTCCTTTTACTGGTCAATTTACACTAATTTCGTATTTGCTTTGGTTGTCTGGAAACTCATGCATTAATTATCTTATCCTTAGTTTCAAAGCAACGGCTATACTAATTTCATGGTGTGGTGATATCACCATCATTTTACAACACAGTAAAAGTGAAAACTAATGCTCTTTATGAGGGAGCTATAAAAACTAATAGATATAATGATCCATGTCCAGAGTCAAATAAGAACTTAATATATCACTGAGATCCTTGGTCACAGAGGTAAGTTTCATTATATGGGGCATTTTGGTTGGGGAGGAATTAGGAGAAGGTCAGAAAACCAGTGATTATTCTGGGGGAAAAATGGATTAGTAGACAAGGGGACACGTACACACACACACACTCATGTACACACACTGCAGCATGCCCAAAGCAGAGGGATAAGAAAAGGTTGGTGTCAATTTCCTTAACAACATCATAAGACTCAGGATGGCTTATTAAGTTGGCAGACCTTCCCCCCCAAATGGGGAAGGGGATGTCATTGTCCCATGGGCTGTGGTTGGCTGGCCTCTTCATCCAGTTAGGTGATTTAAATAACGACTTAGCACATCTACAAACTTCCTTCTCATAAACAACTCTCTTTTTCTGTGTCTTTAAATATCAGTGGTGTTTCTATGTTAGGAAAACAACCGTTGTGGTTAAGAAAATGCTGTTTTCATTTCAGTCTCATCCTTCTGCTCTGTCATCTCCCTTCTTCCACAATGTTACCCCTTAATTGTTTTAGCTATTAGTTACCCAGAATCCTCCTATACAGAAGCCTGCTGTTATATTTTATATATTTTCGTATACCTACCACAGTAAATAATCCTACCGTTTGTTTTTAGTGCTTGTTTTCTATTACACAAATAGGCCACATTTGTTAAGGCAAATATGGGAAAAATGAGAAATAGTGAAGATTAATAAATATGTACTGAACGATCTGATGTTTTGAGCTATAGATTTACAGAAAAATTATCCAGAAGTCTTTCGTTAACATTTAAATGTGCTGCCAGTTCTTGTGGGCATAGATATTAGGAAGCCATTGTGCTCACCCCACAGGAGTTCTCCACGACAGAGGAGCAACTAGAAGTAGATTCTTTCCCTGAGGTCTGATGAAGTCCGCAATGAGGGAGTATGGCAAGTGTCCCATATGCTGGCTAGAGCGCCAGCCTTGGCACCTGTGCACAAGAGGAACCTGCACAGTGTTTACCCTTCCTTCTCCTCCCCTTCCCCCTCCTCTCGTTTTGCTGTTGTGCTCTGGTGGGAATGCCCAGATTTCTCCTCTTGCCTTCTGGGTTCTGTATCACTGACAGACTACTCCCAGGCTTTTGGTCCAGGTCATATGATGAAACAAGCATATGATGAGCAGTAGGGATAGTCTGCTGCTAGCAGGATTATATTGTGACGATGGGGGCCAAAGTCCATGTGTAGGATTCTAAGGGGGTTAGAACCAGGGAATGTTCATTCAAGTCAGAGGCTGATATGTAACTTCTAGATAATGATGTCATCATAGTGAGCCACCATGGGAGCCTGGATGAGTTGTGATGGAACATGTTCAGAAGAGGAAAAACATGGTATGAGATGCCTAGGGTCAGAGTGTGGCTGTGGGCAGTAAACACCAATGCTCATCCCGCTTTGGTCTAATAAGGAGGTGACACTCTAAGCAGAACTCAAGGAAGCTGTTTGGGAGGCAAATGGAGTTTGGTTAGGGCTGTGGTTCTCAACCGTCACAATGCTGTGGCCCTTTAATATAGTTCCTCATGTAGCAGTGACCCCCAGGCATAAAATTTACAGCTGTAATTTTTCTACTGCTATGATGTAAATATAATGTAAATATCTGTGCTTTTCGATAGTTTTAGGCTTTTTGATTCCCTCAAGGGGTCACGACACACCATTAAGAATCACTGGGACAGCCAGGCTTCATTTCCAGTGGGGAGTATAAGATGCAGAAACTCAAAGACAAATCAAGTCAAGTAAAAACCAGCATGTGTGTAACATAGTAGCTCAGGCGGGAGCGCACAGGGTTAGCAACAGCACCTGGAGGTCTGATTGCAGAATTCATTAGCCAGTAAGGTCTCATCACACATACCCATGCAAGGTCATGCGGTAGCTCACTATTACTGATGCTCATAGTAGTTGGAGTGTAGCTCTGAGTGTGGGGTTGAGTAGTTAAATCTTCTTGGCCTAGACTATCAGTGTGGGTGTCAATATCAGTGGGAAGCAAACTTCTCTGAGTAATAGCTCCAGAGAATGTTCTGAAACTGGCTCTGCTTGGACTTACTTTGTCCTGAGCTCAGCCCTAACTGAGGCTTGGGGATGTACCATATGACTTGGACCGTGTTCACCTCTGGCACAAGAAGTGAGTCTAGCTCCACACAGACATTCAAAGGAGGAGGGATGGCTTGTAGTGGGAAGCCTGGATGCTCCCACACAGTAAGAATGAGGCTGAGCAAGAAAACAAGAATGGCCATTACATCTGTGTTTGGGTCATCATGGAGTCTGGACATAGTATTTGTTATTATATTCCGCTGGGTCTAATCTAGTAGGACAGAACAAGCCTTTCTATTATAATTTGGATGACCAGAGTCTCTTGGCTTGCTGAGTCACCAGTAATGCCCTAGTGGGGTTTTGAGAGTTCTGGTTGCACAGTAAGCAAGCCAACTTCTGCTTCCCCAAAGCCATGTATAGTGACTTGAGGAGTGGTCAACATGAACCAGAAGGTTGGCAAACAGAAGTTCTTTTGAGGCCTGGTGCTGTTTAAAGTCAGCGGAGGGAAGTCTCGGGTTTAAGCTCCTTTATCACTTCAGTTCAGATGCTCGTTCAGTGGTTGAAGATGTTAAACAATCTAGCTTCAAGCTCAAGAGAGAAATGTGGGAAGAAAGAAAGAAATGTAGTAGAAAGAAAGACGTCTGTGAACTTCCAAATTCTGCTCTGAATATATGTTAGTTTTTATTTCTATAACTAATACCTGAGGCTGGGAACTTTAAGAAGAAGGGTTTTGTAGCTCTGGATGGAGGTTCAAGGGAATGATGCTAACATTGGCCTGGTTCTCGCCTTTTCAGCCGTAGCTTAGATGTTATGGTGGGAATGTGTGGGAAGCAAGGTCCCATGGTGAGACAAGAATCGAGAGAGCCGGGTGAGGGTCAGTCTTCCTCTTTCAAATAACCCTCTTTACACAACTGAGAAGTGTCCCATGAGAACCACGCGGGTTCTTCTGATGGTGGTGCCCTAACAGTCCAGCTTCCTTGTTCTTGGTTTTTCAAAGGTTCCAGCACTTGTACACTGCCACATTGATGACCAAGCTTAGAACACACAAACCCTTTGTGGGGGTGGTGGAAACTATAGCAGAAGGCACTCTTCCAGGTGTGAGAGATTTTGCATGCACACAACAGACAAGAACAAAATCGCAAGTTTTTTTTGTTTTTTGTTTTATTAATAAGGCCTATGTTAGCCTATCTTAAGAAGCTCTGAGCTCCAATGAACTGTGGTACCTGAGTGCAGGCTGCGGTGCCTTTTCTGAGTGTGTTAGCTAGAGACATAAGAGGCTGGGGCAAGGCCTGGTAGCACGAGCTTTCCAGGCTGGGAAGAAGAGGTGGTTGCTTGCCCTTCTTTCCTGTGTGAACTGTCCCTAGCCTGATGGGATTCTGGGAGTGCTGGATCTCAAAAAAATAAACATAAAAAAAATTTTAAAAATTAAAATAGAAGGGTACCTCTACAGCAAAAAAACAAAACAAAACAAAAAACAAACCTGTTCTAGCCCTAGCCAATTGTTTTCTTAACCTTGATCTTCTTGTTAGGTGGGAGCCAAAGGGGCCTGTGTTAGGGACTTTTTTTTTCTCTTTCCTTCCTTCCTTTCTCCTTCCTTCCTTCCTTCCTTCTTTCTTTCACAGGTTCTCATGAACTATGGTGGTTTTAATGAGAATGTCTCTGTAGGCTCAAAAGTTTGAGTACTTCATCTCCACTTGATAGAACTGTTTGGGAAGAATTAGGAGGGTTGGCCTTGTTGGAGAACTTAGGTCCCTGGAGGTGGGATGGGGTGGGGCTCTAAGGTTTCAAAAGCCCATGCTGTTCCTTAGCTTTCTCTCTCTGCTTCATGCTTGGAATTAGGAGGTAGGCCCTCAGTATGACTGTCCAGTGTCATGCCTGCCTGTCTGCTGTCATGTTCCCTGCTATGATGGTTATAGACTCACCTTCAGAAACTCTTAAGCCCCAAATAAATTTGCATAAGTTGCCTTGGATATGGTTTTGTAACACATCAATAGAAAAGTAACCAAGACAGTAAGTAGCCCAGGGCTTGCATTAATTGTATGCCTTTCCAGCTTCAGTCTCTTGGTGCTGGAATTATAGGCATGGTCTTGGATTAGGGCAGTGGTTTCGAAGTTTTGGTTTGCTAAGGAATCATGAGAACCAGCATAAAGTTTAATAAGATGCATCTAGCTAACCCTGTTGACAAATGTTTTAATTCATTTGATTGAGGCTTGATAAAATTCAGGATTCTGTGCTCTCAACAGGCCACACAGTATTGGGATGTAGCTGGCCTTGGAGCTTACATTGTGACTCACCCCATGAGGCTGTAGTGCTTGAAGCTGAGGATGTAAGCAGGACTCCAGTTATGGTGAGATGTGATCTAATAGGATTTGGAGAATAAGTAGAGATCAGAATTGTACTGGGCTGAATGTCTGCATGCTTCCTTTGGTTATAATTGTCTTGGGGAAGGGGATGGAGAGATGGCTCAGCAATTAAGAGCACTGGCTACTTGTTCCTAGGACCCGGGTTCAATTTCCAGTACTCACATAGCAGCTCACAACCATCTGTAATTTCCAGTTCCAGGACATTTGATACTCGTCTGGTCTCCATAGTGCTCATCATACATGCAGACACATTAAAATAAATGAATTAATTAAAAAATGGCTTTGGGAATAGAAGGTTTTGGTGTCTGCAGCTCAGAGTTTCTGGCTTCCATCGAAGGTAAAGCCATGCCGTCTTTGATCACATTTGGATTTGCTGACTCCCTGATATTTTGCAACAGAAACCTTTTTGATTAACTACATTGAAACCATAATTCTTTCTTAATAATACTGCTTATTGTGTATTTATTGATGAAGTTGAAAAGAATGTCTTAATCTAGTTGTACATATGTGAAAAACACCACACACACACTCACACTCACACACACTCACACACACTCACACACTCACACACACTCACATACACTCACACACACTCACACACACACACTCACACACACACACACTCACACACACACACTCACACATACACACTCACACTCACACACACAACACACTCACACACTCACACACACACACACACTCACATACTCACACACATACTCACACACACACAACACACACACTCACAACACACACACTCACACAACACACACACTCACACACACACTCACACTCACACACTTTGGAACAGATTGTTGGTAGTTATCTCGGGTTGATCTTCCCCCTCTCCCGCCCTCAGGTTGATCTGGATCTTAAAATCTTTCCGATTGTGTTTTCTGAGCGCTGGAGTCACAGACTGTAATTCTGTGCCGTCTACGGAGAGCTACTTGTTTGGACTCTCGAGTTGAATTTCACTCACTTTGCAATTAGTGTTGGTGCCACCATGCAGAATATCTCAGTGAAGCAGAGAAGTAAATTCTTGGTATGAAGAGGATGGGGAAGGATGGGCAGGAAGTAAGAGGGCCGGCACGGTTTAAAGTGACAGTAGAGGTCACCGGGGGAGCGCTCACTTATAGGGTGGATTGGCGGTGAGGCAGGGAGCTCTGAGGTGGGGAGGCTGGAGGAGAGGGCGAATCATAGGTCAGTTGGAATGGGTGGAAAGTTTCATTAGTGGTAGTCAGGGGCCTGCAGACCTCATCAGAGTAGAAAGTGGAATGCTTGTAGAGATTTCTCTCTTTCAAATTCCGGGCCCTGTGTTTATGGTAGGAATTTTTTTAGTGGGAGGCAGAGCTCCTCCTCAGCCTCTACAGGGCACCTGGAAATTTTCAGAGTGGCAGATGACCAACAGGAAACAGTTCTAAGGATCTCGGTAAGACCATCTGCCCACTGGCTCACTTGTTTATTGATGTACTTATTTTCTCTAGAGACTGAATCTCCACTGGATCTGAAGCATTGCTCTAGGCGCCAGGGATTCAGGATAGTCAGTTCATTCTCTTCATGAGGTAATTGGGAGGACAATGTTAAACAGGTGAACAAGTAGGTACATAGTGCAGTGTCGGAAATAAATGTGGAGGATGATTTTAGATTGGGTACAGCACGACAGAGAGCATCTTTGAAGAAATGATGTTTGAGGAGAGACCTCAGTTGAGGGGTAAGCCCCATGGATACTGGGGAGCTGTGTGGTCCAGGCAGAGTGCTGTCATGGGAGATGTGCTGGGTGGCTCAGACTCTGCCTTGAGATAGCATTGATTCACTGTATTGGGCAACTGGCTTCTGAAACTGTTTTTGTTTTAAAAGGAGGATCTCATGTGCACTGCTCTATATATTTCTAGAAATTATTTTTTATCATGTAATACCTCACTTATACACTAAGGGGTATATATTTTTTCTTTTTGTTTTTGAGAGAGGTGGGGCCATGGGAGAATATGTGTGTGGCTGCATATATGGAGGTCAGAGGACAACTTGTGGGAGTTTATCTTTCTTCCATATGGGTCCTGGGGATTGAACTCACGCCTTCATGTTTGGTGGTAGGCATCTTTACTCACCAGTTCTCAGTCTTTATTCTTCTCTCTCTTTCTTTTCATTTCTTTTATTCCTTTTTTTTTTTTTTTTTTGAGACAGGCAAGATTCGAACTCACAGAGACTTGCTTGCCTCTGCCTCTCAAGTGCTAGCACTGAAGGCATATGCTGTCATACTTTACCCGTATCAGTGGACTTAGAGAGGGGCAGGAAAGAGATGATGGTGGGATTGAGAGGGAATGAGGGAGGGGGCTACAGCTGGGATACAAAGTAAATAAACTGTAATTAATATAAAAATAATAAATAACTAAAGAAAAAAAGAAACAGAGATATGTGTATTCTAGGCTGGCCTTGAACTTCTGATCCTCCTGATCCTCTGTTTATTTGGCATATCCTACTAGCAGGTATCATTACAACTGGCTATTATTTTAATTACTTTTTATTACTTTTAGTTAACATAAAAGAGTAGGTTTCATTATAGCCTTTCCATCCCTCCCATCTGGCTCTTTTGGAGATAGCCTCGTTTAGCCTGGGCTGACTTTGAGCTCCTCATTTTCCTGCCTTCACATCCTGTGTTCTGGGATGACAAGCATGTGCCACCTTGCCAAGCTGATATTTTCATATGTCTATGCCATTATACTTTGCACTTATGTACGCCCACTAAGAGATAAATAGCTAACAACCAAACCAGCTGTGCTACCAGAGAGCAGAACCTGGTCTAGCGTACTCAGTGTTGATGCTGGGTCAGCCGTACTGATTTTCTTGAGTATTGTATTCTGTTAGGCTCCAGGTAGGACCCTAAGTTCAACATGGTGGCCATGGTCAAGGGCAGTGACAGTCAAGGGCAGTCAGAGGAGATCAAGGAAATGCTGGGACTTTGGGAGCCAGGTGTGCACAGAGCCCTGGAAAGAAAGATATTTTTCTTAAACGTCTCTTTTTCCCCGCCTCTCCCATTAACAGTTATGGAGTTACTGTCCTTAGAGCAGTGTGAATGTTACCCTGGCTCTGTGTTTGCTGTAGATGAAGGGTGGTCAGCATGCAGAAACTTTGACGTGGGGAGCCTAATGGAGGCAGGGCACATGCTGGCAAGCTAAGGGCTGAATGGTGTACGACCTACCCTCAGAGTTTGGATGTAAATTGTCCGTAGCACGCACATGTGTTTGAACACGTAGTTCCTAGCTGGGCGGTGCTGCTTGGGGAGGATGTGGGACCTAGCTGGAGGAAGTGGGTCTCTGTGAGCAGACCTCGATACTTAAAGCCCAGCTCCACTTCCTGTCCTATCTCTACTTTTTCATCTGAAAATGCAAGGAAGCCACTCATATTCCTGCTGCCACAGCTGTCCTTGCTGCTGTGCCTTTTTCCCCACGTGGCCTGTGCCCTCAAAGCAGGAGACCGAGGATTCTTCTTCCCTTTATATGCTTCTTGTTAAGTTTTTGGTTGCAACAACAAGAAAAGTGACTAATTCATCCATCCACCCCCATGTCTCTCACCAGCTAAAATTCCCTTGAGCTGGTCTGGAGTATCTTGCTTGCTTGGGTTTTTACTGGTTTATATTATCTTACTTGGAAGAAGTATTTGGGAGGAGGAGGACAGGGATTTATCAATCACCATTAAAGAGTGACTTGATTTGTGTTTTCTCACTTATGCTATGGAGAGAGTGAGTCCAGTCTTTGCCTGGACTCCAGCCTTCTTTTGCCTGCCACAGCTATCCAGCAGCACTTTTCATCTTTCTCCTGGGCTCCTGAAAAACCGGGTTGCTTGAGAATTATCTGTTCTTGGACTGGTCCTTGACTAAAGGCTGCCTGTGGTACCACATCCCTGCAGGATTAGGCTGAAATGACTTTAACTATGGATGCGGTCTTGTTTAGCTTCTTCCCTTCCGTATACCACTCCCTGCTTCCCTAATTCCTTTAATTTCCTGGCTAATCCAGGTATCAGCTAAACTGGAGTAGATGTCATCCACTGCGTGTGATTCTAAGAGAGAATTCACACCTAGGAATGACAGCTCAGTTAAGCGTACCGATGATCCCAGAGATACTAATATGACATCTTAAAATACGTTGACTTCATTTGAGAGCTCTTCCTCATGCTAAGCATTGAATTAGCATATTCATGAAGAGACAAAGAACCAAGGGGGAAGATCTCAGGAAGTCAGCACGTCAAATGATTCTGTTTCTATGTTGCCAGTCAGTTCATGACCTCACCTTGGGACTTCACTGTTGCAGGAGGGCAATGACTCTAAAACGGGATCTGTTCAGGTCTGGAACCCAGGGTCCTGGAAGGATTCACCTCACAGGTCTCTCTTCTAGGGCCATGTTCTGCAACGACTTAAAGGAAAAGTATGAGAAGAGGATCATTATTAAAGGGGTGGATGCTGAGACCATGCACACTCTTCTGAACTACACATACACAAGCAAGGCTCTGATCACCAAGCAGAATGTTCAGCGGGTTCTGGAGGCTGCCAATCTTTTTCAGGTGTGTGAACAAACAAGTTCTGTGCTCTTTGAAGTGAATGAAAGCAAGGATTCCCCCAGAGACCTGCTTAGTATGGCTTCCAGGCCTGTCTCTGGGATTTAAACACACACACGTGCAAAGCAAGGTTACTTGAGGTCAGAAGATGCTCTTTTGGACTTTTAGTGGCAGGTGATGGGGTGAGGCATTGCCTACCTCACCAGAAGAAGCAGGGAGGGTGGTGACTGATTCTATGCTTGCTATCTGACTATAGCACCAGTAGCTGCCAAGCGTAGCAGCCCAATTAGAGACAGTGGTACAGCTTGTGCTTGCAGTATTTGATTTGAGTGTGTTTCAGATAAGAAATTAAGGCAACACAGAGAATGACTGATAGTGTTGTGATTTGAAACTGGGTTTTCTGATTGAAGAAGCTGTGCTTGCCATCATACCACACAGCTTTCAGGTGATACTGTCGCAGTGTGGGGGAATCAAGATACTGTTTGACAGACACTTTGTGGTGACTGTAAAAGAAGAACACTGAAAGGTAAGCCATGTCTCAGAGGAGAGAGGACTTCAGAGCCATGCTTTATTTTAAAGTAATATATTATTTCTAGTCAATAATATGTGCTTCAATATGATTGTAATAATTACACTGGCTTTATAAAATAGACTATGGATAGTGTCTAATAATTAAAACAAGGGTTCCAACTATGTTATTATCTTTGCTCTGGTCTTCTGTTGAACTTGATGCCATTGTATTAATGTTGTCTCATTGTCTAGAGGTGTAAGAAACAGTCTAGGGATAGGCCGTCATTCCTAGGGACTAGAGATAAACGTCAAATCTTGTGTATGGCTTGGCTCTTATGGAAGTAGTGTCTGTGTGTATCATAATTGGCCTGATGGTTGAGGAGAACAGAACCCAACATCTGAAAAGCTAAGCATCCCTGAAGGGTTCAGGATTCAAGACTGTCAGTAGGGGTAGCTCTGTTGAAGTTGGAGTCAGGGAGGAACTTATGAGGTCTGGTGAAAGTATGAAAAGGAAATAGAAGATTCACTACAAAGCAGCCTAGATGGCTCAGTTTCCTTAGGCATCCTGAATAATCCAAAATAATCATTTCCGGAAGGGCTAATTTTCTGGTGATGTCTCCAAATCAGTTAACATTCACTCACCTGACCCTCTTTCTCTGTGCTCATCAGCCCCTTTGATTTGAAGGAAACTACCCCTCCTTATGGGACGCAGGGACTTGCTAACTTCCTGTCGGTTTGCAGCTCATCCCTCCTGCCCACTGCTTTAACAATATGACCACAGAGCAATCCTTCCATGTCACAGAGGTCCTCTCAACTCAAGGAGCCAACAACCTTGAGCAGAGTGACCCTATTCATCTTTGGTCAGGCAAGCTTCAGTGGTCTTTGTTATGTTCATGCTAATTTCCTTTACTGGGACCCAGGGAAGGTTATTGACTTTCCCACAGAGGCCAGAAGAGGGTGTCAGATTCCCTGCAGACTAGGGTTGCTAGCCATTGTGAGCTGATTGCTGTAGATTCTGGAAATCAAATGGATCATCCTGCCTAGCCAACTTTCTAATTCTCCCTAATCCCTCAGACTCAGTTCTAGTGGTGTGTTGGGAGTTGGTCTGATGCTTGTAGTTTTTATGATAGTTACTGGCCCTCAAGATTTGGTTACTGCCTGGATACCTGTCTTTGTTGTATAAACCTAACTAAGACATCATACATGATTGATGAAAGACCTAAAACCCGGGCAGGGCTGAAGTGGTAGGCATGGCTAAGGTTCCCGGGCTTTGGGAACCGGGAAATCATGGGAAAGAGAAAGAGAGATGGGAAGAGAGGAGGAAGGAAGGATACCATGATGGGTTAATGTGGAGAAGAAACCATGTGGGCCGGGAGAAATGACTCCAATAATGAATACAGTGGAAAGGTGCAGATAAAAAAATATAAGCAAGTATTTATAAGATTATGGATGGAAGAGAGACCAGATGAGAATGGTTAAGGAGGATGGCATTGAATAGGGGCTCAGAGGTGGATAGTGAAGTTATTGAAATAGTGTAGATGGATTATCTGCTTAGACCAAAGGGTTTTAAGGCAATTGTAAAATATATCAGGTGTCTAATTGTGATAGCAGGTTAAATAACACCACTGCAACAATTATAGGGTTAATAATAATAAACATTATTTAGTCCAACACTGAGTTTTAATTTATAACAACAGGTGTGTGTTGGGGGATTTGCGCCAGGGCAGCTGCTTTGTATGTGATTTGATTTTCCGAGCTGTGGTGCACAGAAGCAGAGGTGTATGGTATGAGTGTGCATCTCAGAGGGGCATCCTACAGACTCTGACTTCACTAGCTGGGGTGTGTAAAGAGCATTGTATATGTTCCAGCTCTTAGCAGATCACATTCTCATACCTCCTGGGTCAGTGAGCGTGCCCAGCAGCAAATGTGTGTGCTAAGGATGTAGGAGTATGGTCACACTCCTCTTGCTTTACAACCTGGGTACACCCAGGTGAGGGATGGTGTAGAGAGGTAGGGAGCCATAGACCTGTGGCCTCATGGTTAGGTTTGTTTTTCTCTTCAGTCTGAAGGATTTCTTCAGGAAATTTCTTAGAAGTAGCTTAATGGTCATAGATTCTTTTAGCTTATTTTTATCATGGAAAATTTTTATCTTTTTCTCCACCTACGGCAGATAGCTTTGCTGGGTAAATAGTCTGAATTGGCACTTGCCGTATATAAGAACTTGAAATATATTTTTTCCAGGCCCTTCCAGTTTTTAAATTTTCATTTGAAAAAAAATCTGTGGAATTGGTGGAATTGCCTTTGTATGTGACTTTTTGTTTCTCTCTTGTCACTTTCTAGATATTTTCTTTGTTCTGTACATTTAGTGTTTTAATTATAATATGACAAGAGGAGGTTCTTTCCTGGTTTTTGTGTTTGGTGTCCTAAGTCCTTCATATCTCAATTGGTACTTTTGTTCCCAGCTCTGGTAACCTTTCAGTTGGGATTCTGTTTTCTTTTATTTTTTCAGAATTATGTTATATCTATCTATGATTTTCCCCCTTCAACTTCCTCCATGTTCTCACATCACAGCCCTCCCAACTTTATACTGCTCCCTCTTTTGTCTTTATAACCCACTAAGCTCAGTCAATACTGCCCATATGTGTGTGGAAGTGGAGCCATCCACTGACTACCCTCCCAGTGGCCAAAAGTAATGACTTTCTCTGCCTTGGAAAGGGGTAGGGTTTGGATACCATTCACCCTGTCTGTGCCATAACTATGCTTGGCTTGATCTTGTGTAGGTCTTGTTCAGGTAATCACTATTGCTAGGAATTCTAAGTGCAGCTGCTATATCATGCCCAGAAGATAGTATTTTATGATATTCCTCCTCATTCTTCAACTCCCATATTCTTTCTGCTTCTTCTTCACGTTCCCTGCTTCTTCTTCATGGTCCCAAGGGGTGGTGAAGTGGTTAACATAAATGTCCCATTTAGGACTGGGCACCTCGTCACTTATTCTCAACACTCTTCCCAGTTATATATCTCTCCATTGACTGCTGCCTACTGCAAAAAGAAGGCTCGCTGGCCAAGGTTTCGAGGTGCCCAGGTCTGTGGGCATAAGAATAACTATTTAGAAGGAAATTAGGCATCATTAACATTTAAATAAACAGAAATAGCAGGTTCAACTCATGACTTCCTGAGGTATAGGGTTTTGATCCAGGCATGAATTCCCTCCTGTGGAACAGGCCCCAAGTCCAACCCGAAAGGGGCTTTCTCATAAAAGTCATTCCTTTAGGTACCAGTAAGCATATCTTGTCTGGTAAGTTGGTGTTGCAGCATGGAGCGTCAAGTACTAGGTAAGATCATTGATGTCTTTTCTACCCCAGCAGGCTGCTGCATAACATTTCCCCAGTAGTTGATTTTTCTATATCCTACAACCAAAGCATATGGTGTCTTTAGCATTATGGTCTTACCATGTAGTTATGGTGGACAGCCAAGGGAAATACTGGTTTGTAGACCTGTGGTATCTAACTGAGTTAGAACTCTGAGCGGGGGTGGGGGGTGGGGGGGGGTGGGGGGGGAGGGTACCCCATGCCTGTACTTCTGCAATTCTTTTAAAGCTGTATTTTATGTCTTTGGAATTACATTCTCCTGTGCCTATTAGCCATGGGTTTATCTTTCCAGAGTGTCACTATATCCCACTGGTTCTTTATTATCTAATTCTGCTCCTGCTTGATTGTTCTTCTTCCATGTTGTCTTCAAGCCAATTCTAGCCTCTATAGATCCATTCTATTGATGTGACTTCTGTAGAGTTTTTAATTTGACTATGTTTTTCATTTCCAGCAATTCAGATTCACATTTCTTCATTATTTCTCTCTTTGTTAAATCCGCCTTTCATAACTTGCATCATTTTCCCTATTTTATTCAGCTGTTTATATTCAAACCCAGGTGCTTCTTTTCTTCTTTGAACATTCTTATAATCATTTATCTGAGTTCTTGGTCTGGGATTTTATTTAACTCACTCTCACTAAATGTCATTAGTGTGGAATCTTTGGAGGAGTTATGTTATCTTGGCTTTCCATATATTATCTCATTAGGCTATATGTATCTGGTGTTATTTCTTTGCTTGGTTTATTTTTTTCATCAGCTCTTAGTTGAAGTATTTGCAATGTTCATATGAGACTTAGGTGTGATAAAGTTGAGTGTTCAGAAAATAGTTCAATAGTCCATCGTCTCTATGACACCAGAATGCCTGTTATCAACTATGTACTACTCTCTGCATCGGTTATTGTGAGAGCAGCCACACTGACATTTTGATGTTTGACATTGTTACTATGCAAATGATGCAACACATACACATACACACACACACAAACACATACACACACTGAAAAGTTTTTAAAATGAGTAAAGAATCTGAGTAGGTACTCTTCAAAAGAAGAGCTACAAATAGTCTCTTTAAAGCAGACAGTTCTTTGAGAACGGTGGCCATGTCACTTTGATGGTATTTTAGGAGTTCCTGTGTAGTCATGTCTCTTTGGTGCTATTTCAGGAGTTCCTGTCAAAGTCAGGTGCTTACTGTAACCTTTTATTGACTTACCCTCTAAACAGGATATTGGCTACCTTACCTGTTGCCATTATTTGTTATCTCTATTTGTTAACTCTTTGTTCTAAAAACCAAGTTCATGGAACAGTATCCTGTTAACTTATCCATAAGCAAACATATAAAAAACAATTTCTTGTTCTCATGACTGCCATGCATGCCAGCAAATTCCTAGCTGCTGGTTGGATCACTCAGAAATATTGTTGACACCTATTTTGGAAGAATGTAGGCAGCCAGAGAAACCCCCCTTCTCTTGTGGTCATAAGGTCTTATAAGATGCATCTGGCTTTTTATTAGCTCAACAGCACAAGCTGGCAGCTGCAGTTGGCAGCTGTAATTAGCAAGCAGGGATGCTACGGATGTCTTCCCACCTGCTAAGTGACTTTGGCTGATGTCTTTCGCTCTGAATTCTCCATTTCCTCCTCTATACAAATGTTATCTGAAAATTTTATTTTTGCCAAATACAACAGATTTGTTAAAAAAAAATAGTTTACTATGTGCAATGAATGACAGATGAAAAAGTGCACAGGTCTTAGTCCATTCCAGATGCCTAACAGATATTTTCCCTCTGTCTGTCATTTCCTACATTTCTGCTGTCAGATTTTATAAAACAAACTGCTGGAAACAAAAACAGAATCATGACCTAGATCCTTTGAGTTGCCAGACTTGGCTGGGCAGAGCACAGAGCAGAGCTGTCATGGGCGCCACCTGCCTCGGGGCAGAGGAGGGATGAGAGTGGCTCCGCATAGGGAAGCCACCCCAGAGAAGGGCTTCTCAGAAGGAGCTTCCCGGAGAGGTGGGGTTTCTCTACCTTCCCCATTCCTCTTTTTCTTTATACACAGTTGTTTACCCAGAACTAAAGTGCCCATGATGAAGTGGATACTTCATTATATTGCAGGTAAGTAGCTCATTGAGAGCTGGGGTAGTAGCATACGCCTGTCATCCCAGCATTTGGAAGGCTGAGGCAGCTTGGTTTAGGATTCTCAGTTCAGCCATTTTCACAGTTCCTCAAGCAGGGAGCTGAGCTGGGCAGAAGGAGGCAGCACCAACTCTATCATTCTCCAACTTCATCTTGGCTCTCAAAGACACGTTTTCTATATAATCAGTTGGGAGATATGGTTTGACAGGGGAAAATCCTGTTTTGTGATTGCAAAGACCCCGAAAGTGGGGGATGTGTACCTCAGGGTACTCTGGTGTAAAGATCAAACTCCACTCAACTCATTCTACCAGTTCAAAACCAATCCTAAAACAACCCTCTCCTTTTATCTCCACAGTCTGCCCCTCCCTTTCCCTTGTCACCAGAACCTGTCCTTTGCATACCATACCCCCCTTGTCAGGACTGTCTCCATATCATCCAGTACCTGCCTTCAGATAGGCTATCTCTCCCAGTCCTTCCCTATAATCTCTTTTCCTTCCGCTTAAATGATCAGCTCAAGCACATTGACAGTGTGATCTTGTAAAGCCCAGTGGACAAGGAGAGGTCAAAGAGATTGGACTTGCTCAAAGTAAAGCTCCAGAGGACAAGAGCAAGCTGACAATTCATATGAAATGTTATTTGTGAGCATTTGTCATAATGATTATGACCTTGTAATTTCTACAATGCTGTCCAAACATTAAGCACATATTCTTTTGAGGAAGATGATAGAGTTAAAGTAGGATATGAAAGCTGATCAATGCTTTTTACAAACTATGTTTTTCAATTACAAAAAGTGATAGCAACTTACTGGGGGAAGTGTAAATAAAACGCAGACATTAACAAAGGTAAAGAACCTCCTGTAGCTTTATTAGTAAGTGTGGTGCCTTAAACTATATTCCCTTTCGAGATCAGTTTCTGGGGTGATTTATTGTCGTTTGGTGATAGAGTTTGCATCATGACTTCTTCTGGTCAGCTAATTACAAACAGCAACAGAAGCTCTCAGAGGCTTTGGGTAGTTCTGCCATGCTTGTTTTAGATTCTGTTTTGGGCCAGTAGATCTCAGTCAGGGCTTTCCCATCGCCCTGAGTCCCAGAATCAAGAGCCCTGTGAAAGTCAGTAGGAGATGGACACTAATTGTAAGTGCTTGAGGTTTGGGCTCTGTGATTTATTTCAGCTTAATTTGCTGCAGATGTGTGATAGACAGATTTGAACAATACTTAAATTCATAACGTTTTAGCTCTTTTCTTTGCTTATGAAACTATATAATATTTTTTTCTCACAATAAGCTACTTTTCTTATTTCATTTTACAAATATTTGGGTGTATCTTTAAAAGGCAAAGATTTCTTTTTTTTTTTTTTAAACTGTGTGTGAGAAAGAAAGTTAAGGGATAGGGAGAGAGGGAGGAAGGCAGGGAAGGAGGGAGGAAAGGAAGGATGGGGTGAGGGATGCATGCATGCCATAATTCGAGTGTGGAGTCAGAGGACAGCCTTTGAATTTTGGCCCGCCCCTTCCACCTTGATTGAGACAAGCTGTGTTCACTGATCCATAAGCCAGGCTGGCTGGCCCATGTGCTATAAACTATCCTCCTCTCTCAGTCTCCCGTAGGGAGTGCTGGGATAGCAGATACTTACACCACTGAGCCTGGCTTTTTATGTAGTTTCTGAGGATTAGAACTTGGGTCATCAGGCTTGATTAACAAGCACTTTTATCTGGTAGACATTTTCCTAGATCAAAAGATAAAGATCCTTATTAATAATAACCGTAAGACCATTATTACCCCTAAAATTAATTATAACTTTTCATGTCACCAAATACTAGTGTTTGTAAACATTTCTCTGACTTAATTTGTTGCTTAAATCAGTGATCCAAATATGGTACGTATTTGTAGTAAGTTGATACACTTTACTCTTTCATCTTTAATATAATATTTTTATTCCTTGATAATTTATACATGAATGTAATCTCTTGATCTTGCTTACACAATGCTCCTTCTCTAACTCCTCCAAGACCTACACTGACGCTTCATCCCTTCTCCAAACTTCATGATTCCCTTCCCCCCCTTTAAAATAACTCCCTAAGTCCTGTTTATATACTCATGGATGTGGGCAGAACTTGTGTTTTTACATTCTTTTCCTCTTCTCCCTTTCTGGCATTGTCACAGAATAAATGAAATCAGTTGTTCCATGGAGTTTCCCATCATCTAGATGTGGCTAAATGTGTATTTATGGTATCATTTTACATGTATTTACTTCTCTATCTTTTCTGTAAACTGGTGATTACATCTGTAGGCTTAAATTTAGAAAATATAGCTTGATGGCAGAGCACTCAGCACATGCGATGGTGTGTGTCCACCCCCAGCACTACAAAATAAACAAAACCAAATCTAGACGTTTGGTTATATTTAATGAATAGAATAAAAAACCCAATACATTTTCCATGTGGCTTTAACGCAATCTTATAACAATCTTATAATGTTTTAAAATTATTCATAGAATTGTTGGCTGTGTGTATGTGTTATTTTTAGCCTCTTTCCTTATTGTTGGACATTTGGGGGTGTTTCTAAGATTTGCTGGCACACAGAACTCCCTGGTAAATGTCCTTGAAGGACTAATCACGTTCTTGCCTGACTCTCCACCCTTCCGTTAGTTTCTGCAGCTGGTGGATGCCTGTGCCAGTTTTCTCACAGAAGCCTTGAACCCAGAAAATTGTATTGGGATACTGAGGCTGGCCGACACACACTCCTTGGACAGTTTAAAGGTGCAAGTTCAAAGTTACATCATTCAAAACTTTGTTCAGGTACTGAACTCCGAGGAGTTCCTTGAACTTCCTGTGGACACCTTGTACCATATCTTGAAAAGTGACGACCTTTGCGTGACTGAGGAGGCGCAAGTGTTTGAGACTGTGATGAGCTGGGTCCGGCACAAACAAGCTGAACGGCTCTGCCTGCTCCCCTGTATCCTCGAGAACGTGCGCTTACCACTTCTGGACCCATGGTACTTTGTGGATACGGTCGAAGCAGATCCTCTCATTAGACAGTGCCCTGAAGTCTTTCCGCTGCTTCAGGAAGCCAGGATGTACCATCTTTCTGGCAATGAGGTGAGTTGGACACGAGAGAGGCCATATTTCATCAGGAATGGAAGCCAGGGACTCTTAGACATGCAAGTGACCCTTGTTCACAAAGTCATCATTCCCAGATCTGGGGATCCCTGATCTGTACAACAGAGATTATATCACATTTTCTGCATTTTTACACAGCTGTTGGGAGGATTAAGTGAAACATTAAGGCTTTTGACATTGTGCCTGTCACATCTTGCCCAGCCCAGTTGTGTGTGGTCCCACCAAATCACCATTCTTGAAGGGTTTTACCTTCTCACAATTTCTCGCTCTTACAAGATTTTGTTGTTCTATTCTGACATTGCCTAGATTCAGAGTCTCATCTTTTCTCTTCTGAATTTCTATTTCTGAAAATTCCTTAAACCTCCTCCCAGTATGGCTTCCTTCCAAGTCATTCCCACCCCTGGGATGATGGAAGATGCTCCTGGCCTGACCTTTTCACTGGATCTCCATCACTGTCAGGAAGACACCCACTCTTCCTGCTAAAGTTCCCTGAGTTCTGCTTCAGTGAAATACTCTTGCCCAGGTCTCTGGCATCATTTACTGCCCACTACTAATGTGTGTGTTTGTATTTTTTAAAATTAATAACAAATTTAATCAACAGGTATTTTTGAATTAAAATATAATTATATCATTCCTTTCTTCCCTTACCTCCAACTCTTCTATATCCCTCTTACAATCAATTCACGGCCTCTGTTTCTTTAATTGTTGATGTATAATTCATCTGTGGATTTGATACAATGCATCCAGTTTCCCTAAAGGATATGTTTTTTCAGCCTTCAGGATAAGGCAGATGCTGTCCAAATGCTGTCTTCTTTTTCTTCCTCTACCTAACTTCTGCTTCTGCTCTAAAATTCAATCCAATGTCACCTTCTCTAAAGAATCCTTATGGCCGTTGCTTCAATCCTTGGTCATGACACCAAGTGCCACACGGCAAGCACTGGATTTATCATCTTGTAAATATTCTAAGCTTGCAACTTACTACAGTAGGAACTGGGTCCTGCTGGACTTTTCATCTCCAGATCTTAGTCGGAATTCCTGGTTATGAATGGTCAATGTTTATGACTAAGTGGGTTGGGGACAGAAACCGGGCTGATATTAGGAAGAAAGGTGCAGAGAAGCAAGCATCGCTTTGGTGCCAGCTCATTGCTTAATACCTTCGAGTTCTTTGTCCTGATACTTCTAAACGTACTCTATGGACTTGCTGCAGTTTCAGCTCTCAGGCTCAGTACATTCATGAGGATTTGTCCTGTCACATAGTTCCCCATTCTTTTTTGAACTCACAACTAAGAGACCTGACACAAATGTTGAAGCCACACTCCAAACTCAAACACTAGAGATGCAAAACTTACTGGATCTGGCTCATTGGCACAGGAAAAAACCAAATAACAAGCAAAATCAATGGAAAATCAAAAGTAGGGTGTTGGCTGATGTTTTATTAACTTTTGGGGGTTAGATTGACTCTAGACAGGGCACTAATGACAGGCCAAAATGATGATCCCACAGAAGTTCAACTGGATGATCCAAAGAGTTTATTGGAGTTACTTATGGGGCATGGGTGAGATGTTACCTACAGTAACATAGGTGACCCCAAACAGTTGCATCACTGAGAGTCTCACCTCATTATGGATGATGACGTTCTGCAGCCTGCACCATGGAGTCCTATTTTCACTTAACCATTGACTTTCTGTCAAGATCACATGCAGCTGGAGGAGAGCAGGAGACAAATGATGGCCAGACTCCCAAATAAAGACTCCTTTTCCCTCTGCTGGGGAATGTCAACAGTGTCAGTGTCCATTGCCATAGACCCATCACTGTAAAGTTATACAGTATACTTGACGCAGGGCTTGGTGTATGATAAGTATTAGAACACAGACCCCCTTACTGTTCCTTTCACCCAAAATGAGCCCCTGCTCTCAGCCCTCTTTCTGGGAGAAAGAGTTTATAAGAAAGCATGCAGTGCCACAGCCTTGCAGCCCTCCCTCTTGTAACAAGTCATTCTTGCTACCTGCTCCGTGACCCTTGGCAGGTAGGATAGGACAGACGAAAGTACCTATCTCCCTAAAACCCATGAGTAGGAAACACCCTTTCCTCTCAGGTTTAGAAACAAAGGCTCTCCCTGTGTGTCTGTGTCTCTCTTGCATGTGTACATATATACACAAATGAACGCACATGCAAATGCACATGCATATGTGAACAAAGACACATGCATGTGTCTCTGTCTCTTTCTCATGTGTAGACATACAGACACATGCAATGCACACGTACACACACACACACACCTTCAAGGCCACATTGTGGCTGTTTATGGTCACAGTGCTTTACTTCTTTTAAGGAAACTCCACTTTGGACCTGAAGTCCTGCTGTTCCCTATAGGGACCCTCTCCTAATAAAGCTTTTCTGAAGAGCGATGTATGTCAACTCTTTCCCATGGATCTGCCACCCCATTTTTTTTTCACATTACCTACATATGATGATAGGTATTTATATTTAATAAATGTTAACTTTGACTTTCATTCCAGGAGTTCAGGTTTCAGACCAAGTAGGAGAGAAAAGGCAGGGAGTCCATTTGATGGCAAACAGACCCTTGTGTCTTAAAATAGCAACAAAAATTATTAAGTAACATTAGACAACAGGCCCTGGGTCAACACACTCCATATGTTATACCATTTAATGCAACGCACCTACTGAGTAGTTAAGATCAAATAGCTATTGTACAGATGATGAAATCACGGTCAAGAAGGTGAAGTCACGTGGCTAACGATGGCGGAGGTGGAAACTGGGACCTGCTTTTTGAGCTTCCACAGCCTAAGCTCTGCACTGTCCTGTTGTGTTCCCTCTGCCGACACATCATCTCGTTGATTTCTAGATTATTTCAGAGCGCACCAAGCCCAGGATGCATGAGTTCCAGTCTGAGGTGTTCATGATCATTGGCGGCTGTACAAAGGATGAACGATTTGTGGCAGAGGTAACCTGCCTGGACCCCCTGAGACGCAGCCGCCTGGAGGTGGCCAAGCTCCCACTGACAGAGCATGAGCTGGAGAGTGAGAATAAGAAGTGGGTGGAGTTCGCATGTGTGACACTAAAAAATGAGGTCTACATCTCAGGTAAGCCGGAGACTGGTACTAACGCAGTTCCCCAACAGCATTCCTAAGTGAAAAACCAACTGAGCACCCTGTAAGAATTTCTGTGAGTTCACAGTGGTTTAGCTCTGGATAGGTCAGGTAGTCTTATCCTAGAAAAAAAAATTATCACTTAATAAATACTGAAATGTGAGCAGCACTGTACTAAGATATATGAGGACAGACAGACAGCTCCAGCCCTCACACAGGAGCAAAAACTGAAAGTCATGTCAGGGCTTAGTCAGTCTGCCGCAGGCACAGGACACTGATCTGGGTTTAGGACTAGAGTAGTGAAATATCCTTCCATAAACCTGACCTTCCCAGATTTCTTAGACATTCTATGATACACTTCTACTGATGAATACTGTACTTTTCATTAAGAAGTTGTTGCTCAATCATTAACGATTATTTTTGCTTGCCTTCTCCTTAGACCTGAAGTCCTATGAGAGTTAACACTCTCTCTCTCTTGCACCTAGCAATGCAAACGCTCAGTAAATATTTTTGAATGACACATGCTCCACCATCTTTACTACATACTAGGGAAATCTGCACTTTAACAACACACAACTACCAATCACAGCAAGGAAGGATAAATTAGTAAGTGGTAGAAAACAGGGCCCAGAGACATTCTAGAATGTAATGAAGGTTACACCCTGGCATTGGGCAGGACCACATCCAGGAGCTAAGTCCAGGTCCTAGTCCTTCTCATTCATATCAAAAGAAGCATGCAAATACCGCCTTGTGGCTCCTATGTATTTAGTGTCCTCCAGAGGTTAACATCAGCTATTCTTAAGCTCTGTTCATAATACTGATTAGGGTATAAGTTTCTTTTTACTACACAAATATTATAGGATTTGAACAATACAGAAAATAAAAATTAAAATGTGGCAGTTTTTCTGTTCCATGATAATTCCCCTTGTTTAATTCTTTTTTAATAAAATAATTCTGCTAGGATAACTAATGTTAGCTGCTCTAACAAGTCCTACAGTCCTTCTTAATGAATGAATACAAGAGCATGTGGGAGTGGTGGAAAAAGGAGTCCATCATTCAACTTAAACATTCAGGGACTCAGGTTCCTTCTGTCTTGTGATTCTGCCATCTCCCACATGTGGCCTGAATGAGAAGATGCATCTGTCCTGTGAAGCCTTAGCCTAGAAAGGCCACAAATAGTGTACTGGCAAGAACCAGCAGTGAGCCCTTCTTTCCCAGAATAGAAGTGGGGTTGGCAATGTAGTTTAGTTATGCATCCAGAAAAGAAGAACAAGTTTGTTAGTCAGAGTTGATCTTTACCACATGTACTCGCTGTTTGTAAAATATACAGACTTAAAAAAAAATACAGACATTTGCATACACAATAGTTTATGAGTTTGTGGAAAGGCTCCTAGAAGTGATCTTAAAATAGATGAATTGAAAATTTGTCAGCTACTAAATTGTCCTCCACAGAGGTTACTCACTTTGTAGCTTAAACAGTGCCCGCTTTCTACATCCTTGCTAACAATTGTTATTAACAATTATTGCTGACTTAACAGACTAGGATATTTCCATTTTTTTGTGATGTTGAGTATATTTTCATATAATTATTGGCTAATAGTAGTTATTTTAAAATATGTCTGCTCATATGCTTTCGCTTTTTTTTTTAATAATGTTTTGTGTTTTTCTTTTTCTTACTAATTTTTGGCATCCCTTGTTAAATATCTTTTGCTTTATGGTATAAATACTTTTCCTCTAGATTGTATTTATCTCTTAATTTTGATTTATGGTTACACAAACATTTTTTCCTATATGATTTTGGATATTGTGTTATGTTCTTTAAGTCACTGGGTTAGTCTCCTAATTCTCTAGTTTGGAAGTTGTTTTATATGTAAGGTAAAATAGCTAACATGCCACCAAATAGCATTTATTTGATAATTTCTACATATTTGAGTTTGTCTCTGTATTTTAAATTAATCAGTTTATCTAATTATACTTACACTATTTTCATTTTATTATCCTGTCAGTATATCTTCATATTTGGTAAAGATAGCATTTCTTTAGTCTTCTTTTTCTGAAAGTGCTTCTGGCACAGAATGTTTGCCCGGTGTATGCTTTTCCCAGTGAATGTTAAAATTATCTTGTATGTTCCCTAAGCACTCTTAAAAGAACAGATACCCGAGGGAGGCCGGACATCTGTAATAGCAGCTCTTCTCACCTGTGCATGCAATATTTAAGTCTCTAATAAAAACATTTTATGTTATTTAAGTCCCTAAATAAACCATAACACTTGTTTTCTGTTAATAAAGATCTCATTGAAAGTTTTCATGGTGTTTTGTAATCTTTAGAACTACCCAAAATGGGATCAATATCTCAGTGTCTTGAATAGAAACCTTTAAAAGGTACAAAACAAAGACAAATGCTCAGGGCACATGAATAAAGTAGGAAAGGAAGCTTAGCCCTTTACAGTTTTGGAACCAAACTCAGGGTCACGGTCTATACACTAGAGTGCCAGGCTTGACTGTACTATACTCAAGAAGCCAATTAAAATATCCAACTTAATAGCAAAAAGCAGAGAGTTGAGATTTATTTAACGTGGCCCTATTGGAAAGACAAACAAAGGGTATGATCCTGTGACCCTGCTCAGATTCATCTATGGGGCCTCAAAATGAAATTACGGGTTTTTGTTTTGTTTTATTTTGTTTGGCTGAGACAGGGTCTTACTATGCAACCCTGGCTACCTTAGAACTCTCTGTGTACACTAGGTTGGCCTCAGGTTCGTAGAGATTTCATACTTCCGCCTCCAGAGTGCTGGGATTTAAGACATGGCACCCTTGTACCTGGTGAGATTAATGTGTGAGTAGAGGGTCAAGGATAAACAGTGCCAAGCAGGCCTGGTCAGGGTGTGGTTCCGGCAGCAGTAACCTATTCTTGTTTGGGCTTTGGTCTTATCTGACACGTTGTTAGAATTCCGTGAAATCGCTTTCTGGCAGACAAGCTCCCCCATGGCTGTGGTTAGGCCCTCAAGCCTTTTTCCTCTCACAGCATGAGATTCTTGGAGAAATTCTCATTTCTTAGGGTCCATGATTTCATTTTTAGTAGTAAGATAAATTGAGGGACACAAGCATCTCTTCAGACTGTCTTCATTCCTCACACCCTGGTAATATCATTATAATAGAGGGTGGAGGAGGGTGGGGGAGGGTGGGGGAGGGTGGAGGAGTGGGCAGAGGTTGTTGGTGCAGTCTTGGAGAACTACTGGAAGCACTTATAAAGCATGTGCCTTTGACCCAGATATCATAAATTTGTATTCTAACACAATCATAAAGAACATATTGACCATTTCACTCTCAAATGATCAATTGTAAGCATTTAATATTTTTATAATAAATAATTTTAAAATAAGACAAGTCCCA
The DNA here is from genome assembly GCA_028658305.1 of Pachyuromys duprasi. Classification (NCBI taxonomy): domain Eukaryota; kingdom Metazoa; phylum Chordata; class Mammalia; order Rodentia; family Muridae; genus Pachyuromys; species Pachyuromys duprasi. The sequence continues at coordinate 42,211,752 of CM053753.1, read as the reverse complement.
CTGCTGTCTAGCAGTGCAGGAATGGGTTCCTTTGCTCTGCCAGCTAAGGAAGTAAAAGACAGGAGAAGGGTGCTGCTAGAAACTTTAGGGAGACCCAGAAGAGCCACCAGATAGCACTCAGGAAGTCAGTGGTCTTGTTTTGGGGTTCTATTAATAAACAATTTAAAAAATATACTGAAGGCCGGGCAATGGTATTGCACGCCTTTGATCTCAGCATTTGGGAGGCAGAGGGAGGCGGATCTCTATGAGTTAGAGACCAGTCTGGTCTAAAAAGTGAGTCCAGGACAGCTAGTGCTACACAGAGAAACCCTGTCTAGAAACAACAACAAAACAAAAAAGGAATAATTTATTAGATTTTAAAAGAAAAACCTCAGAAGAGGAAAACTGTAATTCTCACAGCTGCCTGGAAGGGAAAGGAGAATTGAGGAGAGGAAACAGAAAGCATGCTGCTTTAGAGAAGGCAGTCTGGAGATTAGCCATCTGGGCACAGGCAGCTAGGGAATACAGAGTCCCAAAGCCTTGGTTAGGGAGTTTAGAAGACTTTCAGGCTATGGCCAGCATCTGAAAGAAAAGGACAAAAGAGAAAATCTAGAACTAGTCTGGCCTCAGAAAGGAGGGAAGATGCAGCCCTACCTAATGGTGGCTTCCGCTTATGGGGCTGCCTGACTCCGGGAGGGCACCAGGATGGGAAATTCTGGAAAGGAAAAAGCACATTGTTTTAAGGCTGCCCTGCCTTCCTGGGAGTATCCCCTGGCCAGATTCCTGACCTGCTGACCAGCCCCACTGGATTAACCCTTGAGAAGAGGCACAGGTTGGTTTGTCTCTACCTAGAGGCAGATTCCACCCTTTATGCTGTTTACTCTTTTATACACATGGAAGACATAAGCTCAGATAATTTTGTAAGATCTCGTGACAATTTCTCCCATTTTCTCCTTGTTTAAATAAATAAATACACTTAGAACATGAGCTGCCTTCTAACTTCCTGGATGTCAAGGTTCTACCATTCCTGTCCAACCTTGCTTCCTGCTTCTTTGTGGCACAAACACTGGATTAGTGGACTCCCATCGCCAAAAGACTGATCTCACTGAACCCTTCCCTGGATTCTCTCACTTAGCATCCCATCCTGAGCTGTGGGGGTACTGTTTACCATCCTATCCTTTGTGGCACAAATCACAACCCCCCCCCACCTTTTGTTGCTTCTTATTCTTTTGAGTTTGTTTCATGCCTCCTACTCACACCTTCGATATCTCCCTTATCTCCCCTAGCTGGGACTCAGCTGAAGACTCAGCACATTTAGAGTTTGGGGAATGCTGGAAAAACTGTATTTTGAGACATCCAGTTGGTGTTTTTAAATACTTTGTGTCTCTTGTAGGTGGCAAAGAAACACAGCATGATGTTTGGAAATATAATTCTTCAATCAACAAATGGATTCAGATTGAATATTTAAACATAGGCCGCTGGAGGCATAAGATGGTCGTATTGGGTGGCAAAGTCTATGTAATTGGGGGTTTTGATGGCTTACAAAGAATCAACAATGTGGAGACTTATGACCCCTTCCACAACTGTTGGTCAGAGGTATGAGAGATTGTTTCTGTGAGTAATTTCAAAGCTTAAGCAACAGCAACAGCAATACAGCCTGTGGTGGTGGCTGGCTGTTTGGCCACTTTGCTCCCACAGACAACATCTTGGCTCTGGACCTCTCTCTTCCTAGGAGTCATGGCATCAACATTGCTGATACAGTTTCGGGAATAACATCCTTCCAGGTGGCAGGGCTCTGTACAGGCATTATCCTGTGCTAGCCAAAGCCCCAGCAATAGCGGAAAACCTGGGCCTATCCTGAAGATGGTTAGCTCTGTTGGTGGCGCATCCTGGCCCAGAGTCAAAAGTCTTGTCACAGACAAGATTCCTTACATGTCTTCTGCCCTGTTCCTCTTCATACCGTGTCCTACACCATTTGTACATCCAAAGTCATTTGGTTACGGCTAGAGCTCAGCCATATTTATTTTCTCATTAAGGAGGAGCCATTCACAGGCCTTTGTACAAGTGTCAACAAAGCCACCTCTGGGTAAAAACTGCCCCAAGACAAGAAAAACAACCTTAACCTCCAGCATTTCCAGATTATTCTCAAGTTCAGAATGTCTAAAACATGGTCGCTGTTGGCACAAGGAAAGGTTATCATCATGTTGCCATGACATCCAGCTAAGAATGATGAACTGTTAGGGATGGGCCTAAGATCTCTACTCATCAAGTCCCATCACTTAGCTTCCAAAACTATAGCGTTATTTTGTAAATTGACAAGAGGCTCTTGGAAGTCTCTTTTAGTGTCCTGGGGCTCAGAAGCTTCACAAACACTAATCTGGCTTAATCCCCAAATCTGCAGTGTTTCCCCAGAGTGGGAGCATGTGCATAAGTGCATAACCTTAAGCCGACATTGGCACTTAATAATTGACCATTGGAAGAATATGAATATGCTGATGTCTTTTATATAGACATTTAGTTTTGCCTGTGTCTGTCCTTCCCTAAGAGCTGGACTCTGGGATAACAAGCAGGAACAGCCAACACAAAGCTTGCTCTAGGATGCCTATAGTCATGATGGTGGGCTTTCTCTTTACATTTGATTGAGAGCCAGGCCAAAGCATGCCCAAGTATGTGTTCTGTGAGCTTCTCCCGCAGTCTGAGCAACACACTGACTTATTGTGTCCTCTATCTCTGCAGGCTGCACCCCTCCTTGTCCATGTCAGTTCCTTTGCAGCCACCAGCCGTAAGAAGAAGCTGTATGTCATTGGAGGAGGACCCAATGGGAAGCTGGCCACAGACAAGACTCAGTGTTATGATCCTTCTACCAATAAATGGGTTTTGAAGTCGCCCATGCCAGTAGAGGCCAAATGCATCAATGCAGTGAGTTTCCAGGATCACATCTATGTTGTTGGTGAGTCAGTGATGACTCCTTACGAATCGGTAGCTTCTCACCCATGTAGCCACCTGGGAAACCAGATATTACCCTCCTGAGAACACCTGGGTGATGTGGATGGTTCTGAAAAGGAAGAGAAGATGGTTTTGGTCCAGGTCTTTGTGGAATTTCTGTTGAAGTCCTGGAGGTGGAAACAACCACACAAAGCATAGATGCTGTAGTCCAGCAGAGGAAGCCAGAAGTCACTGGAGGAGTAAGGTTGTATTGTGAACATAGCTAATAGACAGAAATTGAAACAAATAGGAAACATTTGTATGTTTTAGTTTCTGATCATGGGAATGCCCCTCTCCCATTTGTTTTTAGGGACCTGAAAAAAAATGTACTTAGTTGAGAGGAAGCCTGGCCAGCTAGACTACACTTGGCATGTAATTGTCAAAGATGGTTGTTATTATTTTAAAAATGATGCACACAACAGATATTATATAAAAGAGTTTATTTGGGGGAAAGGGAAGCAGAAGAGTTAGGGCCTGAGTGAGCTACGAGGGCAGAGACAGAGAGAGGCAGAGGGACAGAAATGGGGTAAGGGGGCATCCCAATAGAGAGCGGAGGAGAGAGCAGGAGAGAGGGAGACAAGGTAGGGTGTTGGTCCTTTTATATCTCGTGTGCAGCTGAATGGCATCTGCCAGGTACATCTGCCACACACCTGGCGGGAGGGACATATGATGACATCATAGGTAACTAGGCGACCCAGAAGCGGGCTGACTATATGCTAACAGTGGTGATTCTTAGTGTTGGGATTTAGGCAGCGGAGCTATGTGGCATAACTCATAAAGTCACACCATGCGACAGGTCTCGAGTGGGAGGTTATTTGGGAAGGGGACACGGAAATGATTCCTGGATGATGGTGTCAGAAAAAAAAAAGAGCTGGGGGAAAGGAACAAGACCTTTTTTATAAGGTGATGCAAGGCATGCGCAGGAAAGAGGCATGCGGCTCAGGCTGGCAGTGGAAATTTGTCGGATCTCAGAGGCTGGTGATGACGTGTCCTGTTGTCACCAAGTCTTTGGAGCTGGCTGTGGAGGTGCCTGATGGCCAACACTTAGTCCTCAGCATTCTTTAGGATTACCAGGGAGACTTTTTAATAAAAGTATGATGGCCATGCCTTATGTCAGGCATGTGAAGTTAGAGGGGGAAGTAGGGTGTCTGTGGATAGCACAACTGTATTTTTTAAAATTCCAGCCGGTTTTAATGTGGAGCCACAACAGAGCACCACTGATGGAAACGGCGCCAGAACACAAATAGCTTCAGCCTTCCATCAGGCTAATCAGAGCAGGCCCTGGGAGGGAAAGCGCTGACCGGACTACATTAATGGGAACACAGCTCTCCCTTGCTTCAGGTCTTGTGGTTTTGTTCGTGGTCAGGCTCCCAGATGTTTCAAAGGTCCCATTTCAAGATAGACTACCCATCTGTAAAGAGGTGCCATTCCTGGCTAATGCCCTATTGATGACTTTTAGGAACCACCTCCGTGCATGGTCCTTTCGTTACATTACAACCGCTGGGATTTTAGTGCTTAGGGTCACAGATCAAAAGGAACCACGCTAAGGTACCTGAAGCCTCAGCTGGGGTTCTCCCGGAAGCCAGTCTTAGGCTGTGTTTATGCAGCTGTGCTAAGTCAGGTGTCTTTTAGAACCAGGTTCCTTCCTTGTCAGAATTTAAAGGAGATGATGTTTCTCCATGCTGGTAGCCTGGGGATTCATTCTGCCTTTCTGGGAAGAAAGCAACCTGTTTACTGTTTATCTGGTAAAAAAAAAAAAACAAAAAAACAAAAAATGTAGATTTGGCCTAATCAGAAGGAGAATTCTTGTGATTAATGAGAAAAGACCCAGAAACATGCCCGTCATTCATGTTCTTTCTTTGCAGGTGGTGCCATGAGAGCACTCTATGCCTATAGTCCCCTGGAGGACAGCTGGTGTCTGGTGACACAGCTCAGTCATGAGCGAGCCAGCTGTGGCATTGCCCCCTGCAACAACAGGCTGTACATCACAGGGGGGAGGGACGAGAAGAACGAGGTCATTGCCACTGTGCTCTGCTGGGACCCCGAGGCTAAGAAGCTGACAGAGGAGTGTGTCCTGCCACGAGGAGTGTCTCACCACGGCAGTGTCACCATCAGGAAGTCATATACTCACATCCGGAGAGTCCTGCCTGGAGCAGTGTCTGTGTGACCGCAAAGGGAATCAGGAAACGGCCTCTGGAGTCTCTGAGCACTGTGTCTGTACCCAGGCTTGCTCAGGTCCCTCATGAGCTGTAGGCTGGGCTTGGGTTTAAGGCTCATCATGGGGTACCTAGGAATCTACAGCTGTAAAATGTGTGAGACCAGCCAGGAATGTTTATGCAACCTACCTCAGGATGAAGGGTAATGCTTAACATTCCATACATGCCTGTGCCCTGCACTTAGCCATACTAATTCACTTAACCATGGTAATGGCCTGCTGCCAGATCATACCCTACCTGTCTTAGAGGCAGGGAAAAAGGGTTTCAGACAGGCCAGCTTTCAGCAGGTCACTCAGGAAGCAGGTAGCTAAGCCAGAGTAAACCCAGCCAACCCCAAACTTGGCTGGTGTCTCTTTCTGGCAAGTTTGCTAAAGACAGGGGAATAAAGGCATTTGTCTGTGCTGCCTTCCATTTATTCCTTGTACATAAGCCACAGGAGAACCCTGGTCTTGGAGTTTTTTAGGCCACTTGTACCAAGAGCATCTCCTATGATCTCCCCCTCGTCTGTTGGGACTGGTCTGGGCCAGCCCATTGATTTTGAAAAAGGTGAAAGATATATCCTATTTCCCCCACACACTGTAATTGTTGCTTTTGATTATAGCATGTACCATTTTGGACTAGAACTCTCACTCCCTTAGTGGCTGGGGTGGCCCAGTGGATAAAGCACGTGTACAAGCATGGAGACCAGTGTTAGGAGCCCTAAAATCTACATGAAAGCTGAGTAGGCAGGGGTTCTCCAGGACAAGCTGGGCAGTTAATCAGAGTTGGTTACTCTAGTTCATCACGAGATCTGCCTCAGTGAGTGAAAAATGGAGAGTGATTGCTAGGAGAGTGAGGGTTCAGCACTTAAAGGTGAAGAATGACTGAGAAGTTATTTGGCGTCAACACTGGGTCTTCACACTTGTGAATACACATACATGCCCCTACCACATACACATTAAGAAAAATAAAATTGACTTAAAAACTAAAAAACGTTTTTGAAGTATTATCTTACTTTCTCAGTGGTTTGGTGTCCTGGCCTCTAGGTATGCAATTTTACTGTTTTGTTTTTTGTGTATTCTCTTCCCCCTCCCCCCTCACCTTTATACTACTGGCCACTTGTAGGAATGTTCTTCTTGTTCTTTTAGAACAGATTTCTCTGGATGGCATTCAAGAATTTGAATGTATATTTTTGGGACCTGGCTTTACCAGACCTTAGTTTTCAGGATCCTTGGAAATCCTTCATGTGGTTTTCAGGTCAGCTTGGCCCAGTTTGGACAGGAAAAAAAAAACAGCAGAGACAGCCCTTCACTGAAAGTAAAGATATTCCAAATGAACTCTGTTGAAATTTATTTTCATTCCTGAGACAGAGAAAGGGGCCATGATGTCTTGTCTCATACGCTGTAGTAAAGAGCGTAGTGACAGGATCATGTAAGATGCTTTATTCTCACTGTGTCATTTCTTGATTCTCTTTGGAGAGTTGCACTTAATGTCAGAAGTTAGTGTAGTTAGAGTCGATAATTAATTTAATTTTTATTAAAATGTTATGTCTGGAGGAAATTACTGTTCAAACTATATTTTGAAATCTTGAAAACTCCAGATATTTTTACTTTGTAGATTTTTGCACACACGTTTGTGTGTGCAGTGCTGTCTTCACATCAAGCACCGCAGTTCTGCTCTTGGCTGTGGGGTGTGAGATGGGACCACACGTTTGTAGATTCTCTAAGTTCATACATTTAGAACACCCTGTCCCCTGTGAGCACTACCACCTTCACAATGTTCTCGACCGAAACAGTTCAGCTCATCAACTATTCACGGAGTCTAACATGCTTACTGAGACTCGGGTATGACTAGGGAATGACAGATTCCTACCCTCGAGACACTCAAGAAATAAGTAAACAGGCCAGCAGACAATATTCAACTTTTCAAGTTAGCGGAAAGTGAGAGGCACATGAACTCACGAGGCTGCACTCATGTTTTGGCTGTCTTCCATGGAGGCCCTTCTGAAATCTGGGCACTAGTGGGATCACGTACGCGATTCTGACATTGAGGGTAGAATCCCATCTGTAAGCACTGAAAAGTAGACTAGTCTGAAGGCTAGTACAGGGAAGAGCTGCTTAAGAGCAAATGCCACAACATTAGCGTATACAGAGAGTCTGCACTTGCTCACTTCTCTGGAGAGCTGCTGCCTCCCTTTTGATGAGCTTAATCAGTAAACATCTCTCAATATGTGGTATACTGAGAAGGTAGTGAGGACTTTGAATCTGACTTACAGACTTGACTCAAAACGTATGTCTTAACTTTCAGGACAAGTTCAGAATTCATAGGAGCACACAGGAAGGGCTGTATGACTTCTATAATACCAAGAAGCATGTGGATTGTAGCAAAGTCCTGCCCTCTTCTCACTCTGATGGATGCACATCTCCCACCCTAGAGACTGGGGATCTAGTGTATTTAGATCTTAGTTAGGCTACTATTACTGTGATGAAACACCATGAACAAAAGCAGCTTGGAGAGGAAGGAGTTTATTTCACTCACAATTGCATGTAACAGTTCATCATCAACAGCAGTGAGGACAGAATCTCAAGTAGGGAAGGAACCTGGAGGCAGGAACTGATGCAGAGGCCACAGGGGAGTGCTGCTTAATGGCTTCTCCCCATGGTTTGCTCACTCCCCGTGGCTTGCTCAGCCTGCTTTCTTATAGAACCCAGGACTACCAGACTAGGGGTGTCCAACCAAAATAGGCTTGGCTCTTTCACATCACTAAGAAGATGCCCCATGGGCTTGCCTGCAGCCCAATCTTATGTAGGTATTTCCTCAACTGAGGCTCCCTCCTCTCTGATGACCCTAGGTGTCAAATTGACATAAAACTAGGCAGCACATTCTCTAATCCCAATCCTCAGGATCTCTCCCCAAAATGGACTAGGGAGAGATCCATTTAGTGCTTCCTCAACAAATTGCCTTTAATCTCGATGGCCTTGCTTCATGGATTTACCCATTTTGTCTCCAAAAGGTTTGAAACTTAAAAAAATACTGGACCTGGCCTCCTTTAAAATAACTAAACTCTCACCTGTAATTGAATAGGAATGTTTCAACATTAGCTCTTTTAATGATTCTCAATCTACAACAGCTGCATTAATTCCTGATACAAGGAGACTCATGGCTTATCCCACCATCCATCACCACCTTTGAAGACTTTCTGGACACTGTGGAGGAGCTAAGGCTGCAAGGAACCTTCATTCTTTTCAGCCCAGATCAGACACAATTCGTTATTATTATTATTTTCTTTCTTACCTAAATACAGTTGCCCCTCTGTCTACTCTTCCCAGTTGCTCCCACCTCCTTTCCCATCCTGATCTACTACCGCTTTGTCTCCCATTAGAAAAGAACAGTCTCCTAGGAGATAACAACAAAACATAACAAAATAAAATATAGTAAGACAAAACATTTCCATGTTCAATGAGTTGTGTGGGTATTGTCTTCAGCAACGGGGCTTGTCAGTTTGTGGAGAGCAACTATTGCCTTGGGAACAGCATGGGTTATTTGAGGATTTTCATGGGTCCCCTTCAGCCAAAATCTCAATTGAATGAAACGCAGTACTAGCTCTGGAAGCTTCATTTAGTCACAAGAGAAGGCTAGTAGGGGTTTTTTCTCCATTATATGGAGACTTCATTAGGCTCACGTTTGTATATTACAGGAAGTTTCCATAGAATTATGGTTCCATACTGCCTCTCAAATGCTCTTTAATTCTAGCTGTCTCTTCCCTCATTCCTTCCCTCAATCCCATCCCTGTCTCCCTTCCCGCCTTGTCCTCTCATTCTTGTCCCCTTTACCTAGTTCCAGTCCACTTATAAAATCTATTCTATGTTTCCCTCACAGGTAGATCTATGTGTCTTGTCCTCCTCCCCTTCCTCTGCCTGCTTCAGTCCCTTCCGCTATGCCTAACCTCTCTGGGTCTACAGATGGTAGCTTGGTTATCATTTATTGAATGGCTAATATCTACTTATAAATGAGTACATACCATCTTTGTCTTTCTTGGTCTGTGTTACCTCACTCAGGATGATTTTTTTCCCCTCAAGTTCTATCCATTTGATGCAAATTTTATGATGTCATTTTTTAAAAGAGCGGAGTAATACTCCATTGTGTAATGTACCACATTTTCTTTATCCATTTTTTCTGTTGAAGGACATCTAGGTTGTTTCTAGTTTCTGGTTATTATGAATAGAGCAGCAGTAAACGTGGCTGAGAAGTGTCCCCATGGTAGGATGAAGTGTCCTTTGAGTATAATGCTCAAGACTGGTATAGCTGGATCTTGAGGTAGATGATCTCTGTCTTTCTGAGGAACTGCCATATTGATTTCCATAGTGGCTGTACAAGTTTGTACTCCCATCATCAATGGAAGAGTGTTCCTCTTTCTCCACATCCTGGATCTCTGGGATGAAATCTACTTGATCATGGTGGGTGATCTTTTTGGTATGTTCTTGAATTTTGTTTGTTAGTATTTTATTTATTGAGTGTTTTTGTATCTATATATTCATAAGGAGCATTTGTCTGTAATTTTATTTCTTTGTTGGGTCTTTTTGTGATTTGGGTATCAGGGTGACTTATGTCTCATAGAATGAATTGGGCAATGTTATTTCTGTTTATATTTTATGGAATAATTTGAAGAGAATTGGCATTAACTTTTCTTTGAAGGTCTGGTAAAATTCTGCACTAAAACCACATGGCCCTGGTTTTGTTGTTGTTGTTGTTGGGAGACTTTTAATGACTGTTTCTACTTTACTAGGAGTTATGGGTCTGTTTAAATTGGTTATCTTATATTGATTTAACTTTGGTGAGTGGTCAGATACAATTCAATACATTGGTTCTCAGTTTTCTCCCATTCTCTTCCTACTTGTTGATTCTCCTGCTCTGTAGCCTATTGTGATTCTGCTAGCTTACTTTGGTATAGCACTCCTGGCAGTAAGACTAGCCACAGTCACTATCATCGACTGGACCTGGAAGGAAAAACTAACATTCTTTTACCTCTCTTGTATTATAAACCTTGGCTTCATACATTGCTACCCTTACTTCACCTCCCTGTCTCTAATTTTTTCACAGTAAATACTTTGGTACGCTCAGCTAAGAGCACAGAGGGAACCCCTAGAGGCAAGGGTGGGAGAGGCAGTGCCTGCTCCCAAGATCCAACTACACTCTCTAATTACCTAATTTGAAGTACCTTTTTCACTGTCTACATCATCTCTATTTTTCCCTCTTATAAGTCAGTTATGATCTTCCTATGGACTCTTCTTTTTTATTTTTATGCACATTGATATTTTGTATTTTTGTCTGTGTGGGAGTGCTGGTTACCCTTGAACAGGAGTTACAGAAAGTCGTGAGCTGCCATGTGGATGCTGGGAATTGAACCCAGGTCTTCTGGAAGAGCAGCCAATACTTTTAACCAGTGAACCATCTCTCCAGCCTGATGGACTCTATTCTTTCCTCTTCCTTAATCTCTTTCAAGAGAGCGCTGGACACCCCTCTTAAATTAAACTCATCAGACCTTAAAGGTGGTTGATTTCACTTACTTATCCAACTTCTGGGTCTGCCTGCCCACTAAAGTCCAGTATTCCTGGGCTTTCCCTGGTCACTCATTACTGTGGATCAATACCCTTCTCAAGCTACGTCTTTACAAAATGATGAAGTCCTTCCAAGACCCTAACCCCATAACAGACCTCTGAGATTGCTCTGCTTTTCTCATCCATTTTTATCCCCTACTTGTTCTGCAATTTCTAACTGTGAGCTATCACTTTCTTCCTATGTATTAACTCTACCCACATCTTTTCCATTCAGACCCACCTCACCTCTGTCAAACACCTCATACCTCTTAAGACACAATACCAGATCTTTCCCTGACACTATATGGGAGCTCATATCTACAGATATCCACCTTCTTTCCTTCTTTTAATGGTTCCTTCCTGTGTCTCTTCCTTCTACTCTTCCATCTCTACCACCATACTTGGCAGTCTCTTATTTTGTTCTGTCACTGTAGTGGTTTGAAAGAGAATGACCTCGGTAGGCTTATATGTTTAAATGTTTGGTCTCTTGGTGGAACTGTTTCAGCAGGGTAAGGAGGTATAGCCGTATTAGAGGAAGTATGTCATTGGGGAGAGTTTGAGGTTTCAAAAGCTCACATCATTCTCAGTTAGTGCCTCCCTTGCACTGCCCGCCCCCTCCCCAGCCTCAAGCTTGTAGATCAGATATAGGCTCTCAGATAGTTCAACACCATGCCTGCCTACATGCTGCCCTTGCTTCCCAGCATTTGATCATGGACTCTAAGCCTCTGGAACAATGTGCCCCCAAATTACATGCTTTCTTTTATAAGTTGCCTTGGTGTTTTATAAGTTTCCATGGTATCTTTTCACAGCAAAAGAAAGTAACTAAGACAGTAACCAGATCTATTTTCAGCCCTCTAATGATTATTTAGATACAGATCTCTCCAGAGACACTAAGTTCCTGCCCCAAAACACCAAGATGATAAATATCAACCCCCCTTAGAGTCTCTGCATGTCTCACAATATCTCTCAATGAACCTTACCTGCCCCTGCATGACAATCTTGACCCATTGTCAGATCTCCATCACTACACCCTGAATATACTGTCTTGCTGTAGAATAGACCTCAAATTATTGCGTCCTATCAATTTCTGACTCCTTTACCAATACACCCAAGAATTTAACTCTCCACTTTATTCATTTACAGCTAAAGTCCACTCACAACCAAGACCCCTCAAACCTTCCTTTCCACTTTCAACTATTTCATGCCGCGTCCTTTCAGGAGAACATCATGTCTGGCAAGATGAAATCACTGTCCAACCACATTGGTCTGCCACTAATAAGATCTTAACATTCCCCACTTCATTCTTCTGCAACTCCTCAAGATTCTCTTTTTATCAGCCAGGGAGTTACATGTGTCTGCTCGCCATTTTTTTTTCTGGAATCTTTACCCTAGCTTTTTAATACCCTGACATACAAATTCTCACAACCAGACAGTTTCAATCCTCACAACATTTGTTAAACCTACACTGTCAATCAAGGAGAGTGCTACAACTCCTGCCCATTCTGTTTGGGCTAGGCATCTCATATACCTTGGGTTTACGCATAGCAGAGTTATCTACCTCCACTTATTATTTTCAATAATGATCAAAGGCATTTTTCATTTCCCTAGCTGAGATAGCAGCCAACATCGGCACTCTCCCAAACTAAGTAGATTCTCTAAAATAGTGAGCCATAGATGTACTAGAAGAAAAAGGGGGTGCTGCACATGCCTCTTTCTCTAAGAAGACTGATGTTTCTACATCAACGAGAGTCAGCAGAAACACCAAGACCGAGCATAGGCTTATACAAAATAAAGGCCTGGCTCACAGTAGCACAATGGCTACCTTGGGTAGGTCCCCTACTAGGTATCTTAATCTACATTCTCGGTTTTTTTTTCACTATAACCCCCATGTTTAATTAACTGCTTTCTAAGGTTTTTCCAGGAGGACATGATGGCAATCACATGATCCACCCTAGCAAATCAAGTTAAAACTCTCACTACATAAATCAACCTCATCTATGGCCCTTTAGATCCTGAAGACAGACCCAAAAACCCCAACTCAGAAGGAGGCAAATAGATGAAACTGTCAGTTTCCTTATTATGCTGTCAGGGTCAGGGATAAAGGGCGATGACCTGCCTCTCCCTGAAGGGTCCTATGGTGAGAGAAAAGGGAAGTCTCCTCCTACCCTGATTGATAGAAACTCTCTTGCTCAACCCCTTATGTCAAAATATGATCCGACAATGCTACAGCCCGCCCGATCTTCCTGCTTTATCATTTCATTCTTTAAATATGCTGTACAACATCCCTTCAAGGTGGGAGTCGAGCACCTGGCTCTGTCCTACAGCCCTGATGAATCAGCGGCGGCTTGATTACCATAAGCTTTTGTCATGTGCATTGACCTGGTGTTCGAGTCATGTTGGATTTAAGCAGACCCCACAGCAGAATATGCAGACCGCACACCAACGTTTCCAGTTATTTTGAGGCCATGCTCAAGAGTCTTCCTCAAGGACACAGGAATAACCGAAGACAGAAATGAATACCCTCTAACCATGTGGTCTACGGCTCAGAGATGGCATTAAGAGATTATTATGGATGACTTTAATGTCAAGTTGTACAAATTAGAATCACTTGAGCAGGAAAACCTCACCTGAAAAATTATCCCAATTGTGGCAGCAGCTTTGGCAGCAGCAGTGATAAAAAGAAAATGGCAGGAGGGAGATTTCCTCACCTTTTGAAAACGCGGCGCCAGAATGACTTGCTGCTGATTCTTTTGAAGATAATAGAACCACCGTTTCCAAACTTTCCTCATGGACTAAGGATCACTGCTCTCCAGGAAGCTTTGTCCTCAGAGGGACTGCTGAGTAACCATTGGTTGTCAAGCTCCCCCACCATTCCTTGAGAGTGAGGCATGGTAGGACCCCTCCAGCAGCTGAGCCTCCTGGTAGATGTGTGAGTCTGCTGTTGTTACTGTTTTAAGCTGATGTAAGTTCATCCTATTGCTTGTGTTCTCTAGAGAATCCTGACTCAGATGGGGCTGGCAAGTCCACTACCAAGGCTCTAGTGCTGTCTCTGCTATGACATAGCCTCAAGAGTTAGGGTAACAAAAGCAGAAAGACGCACATGGCATATACTCACTTATATAGACCTATAAGATAGGATAAACGGACTGAAATCTATACCTAAAGAAGATAAACAAGAAAGAGGACCTGGGGTAAGAGGATTAATCCTCACTTAGAAAGACAAATGGGATGGACATTGGATGTAGGAGAAAACAAATAGCAGGACAAGAGCCTGCCAGAGCAGTGTATCAAAGCAAATATTAAGACACATAACCAACCCTTTGGCAGAGTGCAGGGAATCATATGAAAGAGGGGGAGTTACTATGACCTGGAGAGGACAGGAGCTCTGAACGGACCAAATATATCAGGTCACAGGGGTCTTTTATGAGACTGTTTCTCCAACCAAGGACCATGTATGGATATAACCTAGAACCCATGCTTGAATGTAGCAAATGGTAGCTCAATATACAAGTAGGTACTCTTGTAAGGGGAACAGGGACTATTTCGGACATGAACTCAATGGCTGGCTCTTCGAACCCCACCCCCCACTCCCCGAGGGAGGAGCAGCCTTGCTAGGCCACAGAAGAGGACATTGCAGCCATTCCTGAAGAGACCTGATAAGCTAGAGTTAGATGGAAGGGGAGGAGGTCCTCCCCTATCAGTGGACTTGGAAAGGGGCAGGGAAGAGATGAGGGAGGGATGTGGGGGAAAGGGAGGGAAGGTGGGAGGGGTCTATGGCAGGGATACAAAGTACATAACCTGTGATTAATATAAAATAAAAATGTTAAAAAGAAAAAAAAGAGTCAGGGTAAGTCAGATCCTGAGAATTTTTTAAAGAGGTTACTATTTTCCTACAATAGTCTCTGGCCTCAATAAAGGCTGTGAGATGGAAAAGTTTGGGCAAAGAATATATTAACCTCGAATACAGATGGACTTACTTTGCAGAAATCAAGGGAAATGATCTAAGGTGCCTTATCTACAGACTTTCGTGGCTCTCTAGCAGAATGTGGAAAATCTAAGCTCTATAGAGCATACTGGCAACAAAGCTTCCTGTATCCACTCACAGGCCACCAACACTCTACCCATGGAAAAGGCCTACCTTCTCAAGAATAACTAGAACCTACGCTCCTGTTTGAGTACAGACCCTCACGGCACAAGAAGCTCAAAGGCTGAGCTGGGGTCTTCTAAAACCATGCAGGACATGTAGTACTCACCTGTCTCTGAGTATCTTGATTCTCTCTTTTCTTGTGTGCTGACTCAGAAAGGCATATTTATTTCCTTTTTTTATCCCCCTCTTCTGACTTTTTCTTTCAGATGTTAACCAGACCTCAAGTCTTCTTTTATTTTAAACTCTTTAAACTCTTTAACTGATGCTTTGTTTGGACTTCCTTACTATTCCCTTTTTTCTTTTTCCATTATGGGGACTCCCTAAACCCCAATTCTCTGTCCCATTTCATAACAGGTTCCTGTCTTATTCCTGTTGCCTTCCTAAACAAGCAAAACTTTTTTTGCTCCAGGTTTTTTTTAACTGCTCAGAGACTATTCCTAAAAATGTAATAACCCAAAGATCTTTCAGGAATGCAGAAACTTCAGGTTCTACACGTTTAACTGTGAGCATTGCATTCTCAATGCTAAATGCAGGACACCTGAGGAACCCACCTCTGACAAGACCATCTTACAGAACTGAAGGCTCTTGGGACACATTCTACAGCCTCAGAATTGCACGCCGACTCATGGTGGCTCAGCTAGTAGAGCTGGCCAGGCTCCTAAGTACTGTGTTGGTTAAGTGAGCCTGCCTTCCTGGGAGGGGCTCATAGCACATCCTTGACCTGCTGAATTAATCCCAAGGGAGGAGAAAAACGGTAGTTTTCATTATTTACAGGATTTTGCTATGTACCCCAGGCTGGGCTTAAACTTGAAGTCCCTCTGGCTCAGACTCCTGAGTGCAGGGGTATGCATGGTTTATAAATTCTTTGAAAGCCTTGACATATTCCAGGCAGTAGATGAACAAAGAGCTGGGTCATTCTTGGGGTGTGTCCTTGAACCACTGAAAGATAAGCTGAAGTGTAATTCATATCTCTGGCTGAAGGGTTTGACCTGGGCAGACATGCTGAGTGCTGCAGTGCACAGTGGTACTTGCTTAATGAAGTAAATAAAGAACCAGGCGAGCCGACCACTTGTACTGATGCCGAAGCTTCTAGTATGAAAACTTTGACAAATCTATCCCACAGCAGCACTTTCAGACTTTAAAACCAGGTTTCAAAACAAAGCGCACATTTCTATAGTTCCTTAATGCTCTATGCATAATCTACCGCAATCCACATGCAGCAAAATAAAGTGTACATTTCTGTCTTTCCTTAAAGTGCTATTCGTAGTCCACTACAACCCACCTGATTAACTTCATTGATAACCATCATGAAAAACAATTTACACCAGAAAAAATTCACATCTGAAAAGCAAGGCTAGAGGGTTTTGACTGTGCAAAGATGATGAAAGAGTTGGTGGGCTGTGATTTAACCCCCAACAGCAGCACCCTGTGAAAAACAGAGGGACATTTTTGACTACAGAGAAAAACATAAGTCTGACCTTAGACATGAGTTCTTTGGGTGAAATTCTGGTCTTTCATAATGAAAATGTAGTAATAGGCATATCTGTTGAGTAATTTCCCAGAAACACAAGACCAAGTGAGAACAGTAAAAGGGATTAGGCCAGGGCAAACGCAGGCGTGACTGTAGACTACTATATGTGATCCATATGTCTAGGTACTAGGTTTGAGTGCCTCCAAATGCAGAGTGCATTCACCTGCCGAAGTGCATCCTGGTAGAATGTTGCTGTCTTAGTGAGGGTTGCTATTGCTGTGATGAAACACCATGACCAAAACCAACTTGAGTAGGAAAGGGTTTATTTCTCTTACACTTCCATGCTCATCATTAAAGGAACAGGGTAGAGACTCAAACTGGGCAGGAAGCTGGAGGCAGGAGCTGATGCAGAGGCCAGGGAGGAGTGCTTCTTCCTGGCTTGCTCTTCGCTGCTTGCTCAGCCTGCTTTCTTACAGAACCATGGATTACCAGCCCAGGGATAGCACCACCCACAATGGATTGGGCCCCCCACCATCAATCACTAATTTATAAAATGTCCTACAAGCTTGCCGACAGCCCAACCTTATGGAAGCATTTTCTTAGTTAGGGCTCCTTCCTCTCAGAAGACTCTAGCACAGTTGCATTAAGTTGACAAAAATTAGTCATCGCAGTTGCATTCTCATAAAGATTGTTCACTGTAGAAACCCAGAGGAAAAAACAATACCTTATACTTTGTCTTAAGCCCTAAACGGACGGTGGAGTAGGAAAAATATTGAGTGAGTCTTTGTGAGGTAGTACACAGATAGTTATTGAGCACCTACTATGTGCCAGAGACAAATTTAAGCATTAGGGATTCACAGGAATGTAATGATAGACTCCAGCTTCTGCTAGGGCACAGTACCTGCAGCAGCCTTCCCCTCCCACAGGCACCCTCCAGAGACGTTGTCTGTGGATTCCGTCCTACTTCGCAGACTTCTGGGATCAAAGTGGGCATTGATGGACAAAGGTTCTGTTTCCACCCTCTTCCTTGACTGACAATCAGAGTTTATTTAAAACAGTTATTGATTATACATATTTTACTATTTATTAAAGATGAGAGCAAGTTGGCATACTAATTAGATAGATTGTTTTGTTTTATTTTGTTTGGGTCTTATTTTTTGTTGTTGTTATTTATTTCATTTTTGTTTTTCGAGACAGGGCTTCTCTGTGTAGCCCTGCCTGTCCTGGAATTCACTTTGTGGACTAGGCCACCTGCCTCTACCTCCCGAGTGCTGGGATTAAAGGCATGTGCCATCATGTCTGGCTAGCTAGAGATTTTTTTTTAAATGAAACTTAAGTCAACAACTCAAACAGCAATTTTGAAAATTAAACAATCTAATGCAGTACAATACGGAAGCTCACGGATCTGAAGCTCACGTGCCAAGGTATGATAGGAGTAAAAGCTGACAGTCTTTGTTTTCCACAGCTCTGCCATGTTTGTATAATCAGGAAGTGATGTGCACACTTCAGTTCAGAATGTGCAGTCTCCAGTCAGAGCTGAGGACTCTCAGGGAGTGTGTTCTGGTGGTGTGTTTCGTGTGACATGTGCAGTGTGTTTAGAAACAGGCTGCAGGACCAGCACCGCCAGACACCTCCGATTCATTCTGTGTTTTATTTTGATTACTCTTTGTCATCCTGTGTCCAGAAGCCTTTTACTATCGCCAAAATCTTACATATGGACTCAACCCTCAGTTTAAGAAGCCAGTGACTGATTTTGAGGGGCACACCTGATCCTCCAGCGCTTGGGATGTGGAGGTGGAGGCATGAGGAACAGTTCAAGGCTTCCCTCAGTTACAGAGAGTGAGCTGAAGGCCAGCCTGGGCTACATGAGACTGTCTTACAAGATACAACATAACAAAAACAACAACAACAACAAATCTGGGTAAGAGATCGTATGTCTTGTTTTCGAATGAGGGTTAGATGAGGTCACACTCAGGAGACGGTTAGCTCATTGTTCAAAGCTGCAAATGCTCCAAACACATCAGGTGCTAGAACTGTCCTTATTTAACCAAAAGCTCACAGGCCTGAGGACTCCTTTCTTGTCAGTTTCTGTGCTTCAGCATTCAGCACCCACTAAACACTCAATGAACATTGTTGCTCAGTGCCTGTTAGGAATAGTGTATAATGAGCAGTAAAGTCCTATGAAACTGACACCCCAGAAACTATCCCATTATCACTGATAGTTCCTGCACATCAGAAAAACTTCTATTTCTAGACTATATAATGTTTTGTAAAGTAGTAGCACAGGGTCTTATTTTTACCATCTGGTCAGAATAGCAAATGTTCTCTATACAAGCTCTGTCTGCTGTTTCTTGACTCAGAAAATAATTGTGACAAATACCACCTTGTGCATCCGTGTGTGAACTCTGTGTGTGAATTGATGCCGCCTGCGTTGAGAAAACTGACACTCAGAAAGGTTGGATAACTTCCTCTGAAAATAGGCGTAGAAATATTGTCCTGACTACCAAGATTTATTACTAACTGTGTGATATGTGCAAAGCCAAGGACCTGTGCCAAATGAAAACAAGAGCTGGAGATGACTTCAAATCATACTCCCAGCCTTAAAAGATTTTTAGGCAGAAAGTAGGTTGCATTTTTAGATGTGTCCACCAGAGGGCCAACAATGCTTGTAGTTCCTCAGCTAAGGTCCCCGTGATGGGTGGAGGCAATTGCTATGACCTGTCAACAGATTTTTTTGTTTGTTTGTTTGCACTAAAACAAGTCCTAGAACACTGCTATGTTTCTACAGTTTCGGGGCCAGGTCTCCTCTCCCAGAGTGAACTCCTGTATTACTATAGCCTGCTCTGTCTAGAGGTGCTTGAATTAAAGATACCATCAATTATAAGTCAGGTACTTATTCTAGGTGATTTCAAGAAAAGAAGGATGGCACTATATATGAGTCCGTCACACCCACTGTTCTTTGCTTTAAAATTTCTTATCATCTTTTGTGTATAGACACAATGGAGTCTTACTCAGCACAAGAAGTAAATCATTCTGGTCCATTTCTATCATGAGGTTCACGGAATCCCAAACAAAAAGGAGGAAGGGTAGTAGAATATAGGTAGAATATAGATCTGGTACCCAGCCCAGATCTTCCTCATGTGGTGGCTGACACCTACTTGTCTAAGATTTGTGAGAGTTAGCAAGTTGCAGACAGTCTGCAACATGCCCGAGACCACAACTAGAATAGGGGACAGCCTCATGCTCTCAGAATAGTCATTAGAGAAGGCTTTGCATCCTGAACCAGTATGATGGGGAAGTTTGAAAGGGGCTAGGACAGAAGAATGAGAAGACTGTGAACCTGTAAAGTACCAACCTGCCCACAGGAGAAGAGTGCATGAATTTAGATCTGGAAAAGTTTATACTAGAGTAAGGTTGTTCAGGCCCCCCAAGAACAACACTACATGTTCTCTCTCTGTGTCTCTGTATATCTTCCCTGACAAATCAACAAGATCAAATCATTAACAAGGGACTTTCTTTGTCTTCTGAATATTCTTCAGAGCTGAGTAGAGATCTTTTTTTTTTTAAGTAATTTATTTATTTTTATATTAATTTGAGTAGAGATCTTGAGGGATCCTGGCTAGATCCTGGCGGATCTTTCATAGAGTCCTATGACTGTAAAGCATAAAGGATTTGGTTGGTATTTTATTATAATCAAGAGATTGCTACCACCTCTTACCTTTCACTGGCTTATAAAAAGTACAGATTCTGACTATAAGAAACTTCTTCAGTATGTGGTTTTAACACTTTTTCGTAGGGATGATATAATTTTTAAAAATGCCAAAATGTGGACACTAACTAAACAAAAGCTCAGATTCAAACATCAGCCCTAAGTGTTTCCAATGTTAAAAAACAACAACAACAAAAACATGGTGTGTGTGTGAGAGAGAGACAGACACACAGATAGAGAGAGATTCAGTCAGTTTAACTAGGGTTGTTTACATGAGTGTGACTGGGGGATTACTTACAGGAGCATACACATCTTCCCACCACTGAAGAAAATGTCTTCTCTTCCATTAAAAACCACAAATTACCCATTGCCCCTTGCAGAAGGCTCATAACTGACAGAATGGGAACAGGCTCAATCTAGCGCAGGCCTGGCGAGAGTGGTGCCAGCTGCTCTGAGATTACGAGCGCAGTGACTGGGCCATGCTTGGATGACAGCATCTTACGCCTTCCACCCCTTCCTCCAACTCTTATAATCTTAAGAAGGTACCATCTATTCAACACATTGGAATTCTTTTTTATATGGTGTGGTCGTTTGAATGAGAATAGTCCCCATTGGATCAAAACCTAAGCTCTCAGCTACCATTCCAGCACCATGCTTGTCTGCCTGCCTCCATGCTCCTTGCCACGACGGTCATGCACTAGCCCTCTGAGTCTGTACATAAGCCTCTGATTAAATGCTTTTAAAATTGCCTTCGTCATGGTGTCCCCTCATAGCAACAGAACAGTAATCAAGACAACAGTCTTAACCCAGTTAGAATCTTGTGAACTGCAATTTCAACCAGCATGGGCCCAACAGTGGCATGAAAGTTATGGGGGTAACCAACTGCTTTCTGGTTGGGTTTAAGGTCTGCTCTACAGGAAGAAACATATGCCTGGATTTACAAATCTGGCCAAAAACACATGGTTGGGAAGTTCATAGGCTGCAGGGTTAAAGTTACTACTATTATCTTGTTAAAGGAACATAGTATTCAACTGCCTCCTAAATTTGTATCTCTGTACCCATAGATTAGCACAGCTCTCAGAGCCAGGAGAGGAGTTTCTTTATTCAGAAAATGGCAGTTAACACAAAAGTTCCCAGTTGGTCATAGAGCAGAGAATAAGTGCCTGTGGCATGCTCAGTCACAAATGAGGCATTTATACCAGATCCCTCTTCTTCAAAGTTGAGGGACCATCCTGAAAGAGGAAGTAGAAAGTAAGAGGAGTCAGAGTTCAGGGAGAACTTGGGCAAAAACAGTGTCTCTTGGACATGACAGGACTTCTGCTTTCATGAACACACAGCTGCTGCGGTTGCCCACACAGGGTCAAGCCAGTGAATATTCTAGCATGAACAGGGAGGGCCTCAGGAGCCCCCACCCCTAGCGGAGGTGCTGTTGATGGTTGATGACTTCTGGGGGAGCGAGAGTCGGTTTTCTTTAAAGGGTTGGTTCACGATAGATTGACCGTGATCCAATGAATGATGCCACACCCAGGAATCTATGGGCCACACAAACTGGACTTGCTGGGCCTTAAAAATAATAAAAGAGGACATATAGTTAGGAGGGATGGGGTGAGTCTGGGATGTGCGGTCTCTTCTACACATGGAGGTGAATATGATCAAAATATGTTGTATGCATGCAAACAATTATTAGATAATAAACAAAAATACTCTACTTTAAAACTCTACATTATGGTGTAGAGATAAAGACTCTTAACATATGATCATTGTTTAAATGCTAGGCTATCCAATATCTGTTTTGTGGTTCAGGTCATAAAGAGCACAACATAAAAATCACTTTTAAGCTTAAAATAATCACACTGGGGCTATAGAGATGGTGCAGAGGTTAAGAGCACTGGCTATTCTTCCAGAGGTCCTGAGTTCAATTCCCAGCAACCACATGGTGGCTCACAATCATCTATAATGAGATCTGGTGCCCTCTTCTGGACTGCTGGCTGACATGCAGGCAAAAATACTGTATAAATAATAAATAAATCTTTACAAAAAATTACTCTGCTTAAAGACAAATGTAGTGGTTTGAACAGGTTTGGCCCCCATGGACTCCTGTGTGTGAATACTTGGCCCATAGAGAGTGGCACTATTAGGAGGAAGTGTGTCACTCTGGGAGTGGGCTTTGAGGTCTCCTATGCTCAAGCTCACACTATAAGCCAGTCACTTCTGCTGCCTGTGCATCAAGATGTAGAATTCTCAGCTCCTTCACCAGCACCATGTGGTCTGCACGCAGCCATGCTTCCTAATATGACAATAATGGACTAAACTTCTGAAACTGTAAGCCAGCCTCATTTAAACGTTTGCCTTTACAAGAGTTGCCTTGGTCATGGTGTGTCTTCATAGTAATGAAACCCTAACTAAGACAACAAGTTTCTTTTAAATATCTCACTTTTACTTAGTTTTTGTGTCTTTTCAAGAGTGGGACACCCAGTTTCCTGAAAATACTAGGTAATTAAAAAGCCAAAGAGCATTGTTTTATTATTATTTTTAGGATGTGTAAATGTGAAATAGGCAAAAACTTCAGACACGTGTTGACTGATTATCATTCATTCCAAAGCAAATATATTCAGTGGGAAATACACAGCATTTTGGCTTGCATGAAGCTACAGCTTTGTTAAAGCAGCTCTCTTTCACAATGCATTTATGCTACTCACCATGCAGTGTGTGTGTAGCACAAACACCACATCACAGCACTGCCTCGGTTACACACAGCACTTGAACTCCACAGCAATAATGCAAAGGCTGCTGATCATCATGTGCCCTGTAAAAAAAAATTAAAGCTTCCATTTCCAGTTGTTGAAATTAAGACCTATAAGCCATATCTGCAAATTTAGTTCTCATTTTATTTGAAATAAATACTCCACATGGTGTAGAGGCAGTTGTTAAAAATGTTGTGAATAGACCATTTTATAAGACCTATGCTACTCTAACTTAAATTTTTTTTTTTGGAATTTTATTGTTTTCTTTTATATGAGTGTTTTGCTTGCATGGATGTCTGTATACCTCATGTGTACAATGATCACGGAGGCCAGAAGATGAATGCAACATTCATCAGTGTTGCATTAAGGATAATGAATTAAGACGCTCTTTCCCCTAATGTAATCTAACCAGAAGTAGTCCAGATCTTAATTCTCTTTATTATTTATTTATTTTTATTTTATGTGCATTGGTTTTGCCTTCATGTATGTCTGTGTGAAAGTGTCAGTTCTTGGGGTTACAGACAGTTGTAAGCTGCAACATGGGTGCTGGAAATTGAACCCGGGTCATCTGAATGAGCAGTCAGTGTTCTTAACTGCTGCGCAACATCTCCAACCCCCAATTCTCTCCCTCTCTTTTTCTTTCTCCCTGTGTCTTCTGCCATTCCTGTCTGTTGTATGAGTTTGACTATTTGATTAAATGTTGTCTTTTGAATCTGTACTGTGTCTGTGTGTGTATTACTCAAAGGGTTTTGCCTTCTCTTTTATTGAACAACATAGAAAGCATCGCATGGGGAGGGATGGGGGATACTTACAGAAACCTT
Source organism: Pachyuromys duprasi (assembly GCA_028658305.1). Lineage (NCBI taxonomy): Eukaryota > Metazoa > Chordata > Mammalia > Rodentia > Muridae > Pachyuromys > Pachyuromys duprasi. The sequence goes on along the minus strand of CM053753.1, from coordinate 42,188,104 downwards.
TGGCAGATTTAGAAGGGATTCAGTCACTGACTCTAACTGACCCAGATAACAAATGGTACTGTAAACAACACTGTTTATCAAGCAATATCCACATGTCCCACCAACACTTATGGATTCTCATTTCAAAAGGCTGCTTTCAGACACTTTGCTGTTTCCAGAAAATGGTCATCATCACACACATACAAACATTCTTGGGTCATGGGCATGGAAGAATATGTAGCTTAAGATCACAGTTATGCATTGGCTGAAGTTGTTAAAATTGATTACATGGGAAACCCAAGGCTGGTTATCTGGAGAAGGCAGGTCAAACAAACATGCAAAGTACACAGCAGGATAGCAGTCTTAAGTTAATACACCTCGAGATATTATTGTTGGCTCTGAGATCCAGCAAAAGATTTTCATCTCTTAGAATACAAGAGAGACTTTTATCATCATGAATAACTACATCTAGTAAATCATTTGCATATATATCCCTGCCTCAGGGATGACTTCTACAGCCATAAAGTATACTACATTTCTCTTTGAAGGAAGCAGAGATTAGTAGTTTTGACACATTTCTGATGTACAAGTAGATGTTTGGGGAATTGCTGATACATAGGTAGGAAACTGATCTGGAAATGTTTTAGAATTCAAATTTGAGTATCAAGATATTCCTTTACTTGGATACATGTGCCAAATATTTTCTCCCACCCAGTCTTTTTGGTTGTCTTTGAACACTATTTCTGGTGTGTTTACCCTGCAGCTTGTTTTAGATAGTCAACTTTATTAACTTTTTTCTTTTATTGCCTCTGGATTTTGAGTCCTTAGAGCCCTTTTCTTGTACAGTTTATTGCTTTACCTTTAGATCCTTGACTTATGTGGACTTTCTAGATACTGTAGTGTATAGATAATTTTTTTCTCCCAAATAGGTTGCTGAGGATGGCTTTGAACTTCTAGGCTAAAACTGACCTCTTGCCTCATTCTTCCAGGTATCTGGGAAACATGCACTACCATATCTGGCCAGTTTTATCAAATTCCAAAAATGTGTATCCTATGTAACCATAAAATGATACAACTTTTATAATATGGATTTATTATAGAATCCAAGGACAAAATAACTATAGATCAATATTAAACTCTTTTTTAGTTGGTTTATTTTTTCACAGTAGTATGGGTTCGCAATTTTGAGAATAATTTATATGTATAAGCTAGTATTTTAGTATCTATGATATACGTTAAGTCAAGATATCTAAGAAAATTAATTATACAACCTAGATGGCATACAGCCTGCTACACATCTAGGTAAACGGTATAGCCTATTACACCTAGGATAAGAATGCAAAAAGATGTTACTACGCTGAGTATTGTATGCAACTGTAACTCAAAATTGTGCATGGCAAAGGTACAGACTCAACAAAGAAGGGATATAGTGTGAACATGGTACAAAAATGTAAGAAAGCACATCAGTAAAGGCACTTGATAGGCAAGGAAATAACAGGACTGCTACTCTGGGAAAATCAGTGAACCAGCCAGCCAGAGTTCAGAAAGAAATACAAAAGCTCATTCAGCATATGTCTCAGAGGCTTAAAATACAAACACATAGTAGAGTTATACGAAAACACTGTCTTAATGTGTTTGTTCGATAAGCATTTTGTTTTTATTTTTAAATTTTAGTTTTAAACTGTTCTTGGTTAAGACCTAACACACGCACATCAACCTTGGTTTACAGAAGGTTATGGTTCATGTGGGAGGTCGAGCCTTGCTGAAAAAGTACATCGCTGATGGTAGGCTTTGAAGTTTTATGTGCTGACCCCACTTCCTGGAAATGTAGTTTGGCAGATTAGTCTCATGCTTGTGTTACCATTGCTTCTCATGATGGGTTCTATGTCCTCTGGAATTGGAAGACAAAGTAAGTTTCATTTGTCAGAGTGTTTTATCATGGCTGTTATGCCCAAGTCTCATGGACCCCAAAGACCACCAAGGAGCTGATTCTGATGCAAATGCAGTAGGGTCTTTTTATTACAAGCTTGAACTCAGGTCCACACCATCGCCGTGTTTTGCCCAGTTTGCAAGACCCCGAAAGACCACCAACCATACCAGGAGTCAGAAATCGTATGAAAAAGCAAAGAGGCTTTATTCGGGCTTAAGCTTGGGCTCCCAGCATGAACTGACACATCAATCAGAGGCTAGAATTCCTGAGCCTAGAAAGAAGCTAGGTTTTATGGGTTTTTAGTAAAGGGAAGGGGCTTCCAGACTTGGCAGTTACATGTTTGAGTGACATTCAGCAAGAGCAAGCTTGTTACATAGTGATTGGTTAGAGGCCAGCTGTAACCATCTACAGTAACTATTTTGGTAACCATAATGACAATATATAATTGTTTTAGTTAACCATAAGGACAATGGTCATTTTGACCTGTTTTCTGATCAGCTAGTTTCAGGGTTGGCATATTTTGCGATCATTCTCAGAAATGTTGTGGCTTTCTATAAGCATAAACTCATTTTTCTGAAGTGGGGGTAAGTTTTAGGTCACAAACAGGATGGAGGCCAGTGACAAAAATGCAGTCTGTTATGCTCAGGCTCTTCAATGGCAACAGAAAAGAAAATAATGCAGAAATTAGTACCAGAAGTAGGGTCATTGTGGTTGTAAACCTGATTTTGGAACTGATTCATGGGAAGTGTATAGAGCAATCTGGAAATTTGGGCTTAAAAACTCATCGAAAGATGTGAGTAGAGCTAATTGGGCCATTCTGGTGGGAGCCAGAAATGTCCGGCATAGACTTGAAGGCTAAGAAAACTGTAGACTGTGGTGACCTGGCTCATGAGGTTTCAGAGGAGAGCAACAACTCTAACAGGAACTGGGCTAGGGTCCATTCTACTTGTATTCTTACAATGAGTCTGGCTGTATTGCACCGATGTCTTGAGAATTTGCATGAAGTGCAATTTTACAGTAATGGATCAATTTATTTGGTAGATGAAATTTCACGGTGTCATAACATTGAGTGTGTGGAATTGTTATTGCTGATTACTCCTATGTAGGCCTACAACTGAACAGAGCAACAAGTGGGGCAGAGAGAAGTAAGCAATCAAGAAAGCTGTCAGAGGAAAGGAGCAATAAGAAACTTAAGGTTGAAGCCAGGGCACAGGCTGAAAAACAGGCTGTAATTGTTAGAGAGATTGGCTACATTAAAGAGAAGCCTATCGCTCTGCACTGGAAAAACAGGACAGGTACCCTGAAGGTAAGACCTCAACTGTAAAGACTCCAACTTACAAAAGGAAGAGATTTTAATTGCTCCCAGAAAGCAATTACCTCAGGCAGGTTTTCCTTTTTAATTAATTAATTTTTAAAATTAATTACAGTTTATTCACTTTGTATCTCAGCTGTAGCCCCCTCCCTCATTCCCTCACAATCCCATCCTCCTTCCCCTTTCTCCCCTATGCCCCTCCCCAAGTCCACTGGTAGGGGAGGTCCTCCTCCCCTTCCTTCTGACCCTAGTCTATCAGGTGTCATCAGGAGTGGCTGCATTGTCTTCCTCTGTGGCCTGGTAAGGCTGCTCCCCCCTCCAGGCTATTTCTTGGGTAGGGGACTTTATTGTAGTGTTCCTGGAATCGGTGACCTATGGCCTGCTTCCTGGGGCTGGTGACTTTTATGGTGGAAGGTGGGGTGGTCAGGCCTGGTCCTCGCATTTTCTTTTTTGTTGCTTTGATAAAATATACTCACAAAAGCAATTTAAGGTGAAAAGAATTCACCGCTCTAGAGGGAATACCACCGCTCTAGAGGGAATACCACCCATCGTGGCAAGGACAGGATGGACGCAGAAGCAGGAGGCCAGGCCATTTCGTTTCATTAGCAGTCTAAATGCAGACAGAGAACAAGAAGTAGGGCCAGGCTATAAAACCCCAAAGCCTGCATTTAGTGACATACTTCTCAGCAGGACCCCACCTCTTAAGGTTTTCTCACCTTCCTGCGTGGGCCTGGGGATCCCTGTGCACCCTTGGAACATCTTTCCTAACTATCAAGGTCCTGTGGGACACGGAATCAGTTTGCTCAGGACTGCAAACGCAGAAACTCTGTGGGCCCTCAGCCAGACGCCCCTGGGCTACCTGCTTCTCTCACCGCCACCGCTGAGCCTTTCATGTCTCTCGTTCTTCGTGCCAGTGGTTAAGTTTGGGAAAGCCAACCGCAGGCAGGGCTTGGCTGGCATGCTGAAGCCAAGCGTCCCTACAGGCACCAAGGAACAGCGAGAACAGGGAGATGCCTTTACCAAATCACCCTCGGCAGCAGCAGAAGCAGTTTTGTTTATCTAGAGTGGTTTTCGGTAAAATAGTATTTTGCTGAAAAAGAATATCCTCCTCCTTCACCGCCCCCAGGAGCTCAGCCGGTGGCGATTGGCCACAGTCAACCACTCACAGTGGTAAAGGAACCTTTTTTCTTTGTGTTCTTCTAATGGTGGGTGAGGGTGTACTGTCTGGGTTCATCTTGTCCTGGCCTTAGCTGCCGCGGTGACAGCACCCATAGAGGAGGTGCAAACCTGTCTTGGCGAGCCTTCTGCCCTCACGTTCCTGATTGGGCAGCTAGTGGCGGTTAGGACCTGTGGCACTAGAAAGACCTGTGGATTCCTGCCTCTCGTAGGGCAAAGGGAAGCCCTAAGGCAGATGTTTTCAACAGTCGTGAACCGCTGGTTACTTACTAGTTTCTGACCATCGTGTCTGGTGATGAGGATGGGAAGTTGTTCTGGCAATAAGGAAAAGGGAGACACAACAGAAACTCCCAAACTTCTGACCCGTGATCCTAAGCTAAAGGCAGGCAAGTTACTTAGAGGATCGCTCCTCAGTCCCAGAGACGTCAGTTCTAGCTGGTGAACCTCTATGAGAAACCTCTGCAGAGCCTAAGGAGGGCAAGCAATTCTAATCCTCCTCAGTGAGTCTGCCTCTCAGTGTGGGCTCCGAGGGAGGGTCGGCCCTAACTACTGAAGGAAAGATTAAGACAGTTACCAGTACATTCTTTTGTGGCATTTTATCCCTCGCCCCCACTCCTGTGTGCCTCCTTCTGTAAAGAAATACTCCCAGATTTAGAGCCTTGGCTTAGGGGTGGCTGGGATTATCTGGATAATTTTCCTGTTGCTGACTTTGCTTTGAGACACAGCTGTACATGTAAATCAACTTTTGTTGATAACAGCTCTCAAATGTCTCTGTTTTTAATGTAAGTTTTTAAACTATTTTCTTGTTGCTTTTCTTATGTGTGAAGTATTTGATTCATTAGTGAGCTGGCACTGCTCACTAATGTCCAGTGTGACTAGTAAAGTAATAATGTTTATCAAAGTGATAGATTTGTGGAGATACATTTTATAGAGGTGATTTATAGGGGAGAGTCTAGTCTTGATAACTCAATTTAAAAAATGTTTCTGTTGTCAAATGCATTCGCTGAAGATTTAAAACCTATGTCAAAGGACAGAGAGCACCAAAATACAAAATGAATGCAGAATGGCATAAGAAAAAAAAAAAGGTTTTACTAAAACAGAATTAGACAAAGTGGGATTTTTACCAACTATACATCCAATAGAGGGCTAATCTATAATATACTATGAAGTCAACCAACTGGACATTAAGGAACAATAACACACTTGCTGCTCTGCTAGGGAAGGTGAAGTAGTGACTGAGGCAGTGTTCATGGAAGCTTCCTCACTAGAGATGTGACACTTGGCAGGATATTCTACGTTTGAGAAGAACCAGGCGTCACATGGCATTCTCTGTGTTGAAGGGACTTGTTTGATACTTCACTATTGAACAAATATATGAAAGTCCCTTGCCAAACATTTCTTCATTGGGACTTTTTTTCCCCCTGCTTACTGAATAACTTTTTTAGAAGCTGCTTTTTTGGTGCCATGCTTTGTAGCTTACATCAAAACAGGAGTTTGTCTTCATGAAGATTCCTTACGTGGGTAATGTGATGAATAAATCTTGAGATCCATGGGTTGTAGGTGAAGTCAGCTGGAGCACAGATCATGGACCTCCACAAGGTTTTTGGCAACAGCACAGACCACAAACATGCTACTGTGGTAGGATCACAGGCACAGACAAGGCCCTCAAGATGCTGCCAGGGCCATGGGCATCAACATGGCCTTACATAGCAAGGCAGGCCACCCACAATAAGATGGCCCCAGCAGCAGCAGGGCCTTCTGCCTTCAAGGACATCCACATAACCCTCGGTGGTAACATGTGCCACAGACATCATCCCAACCACAAGCAGAAATCGGCAGGTCTAGCACACATGGTCACAGTCCTGTTGGGCTCACCCAGCTGCTGGCTCTTCCACTTCAACCATCTGCCCCCAACTTAACTATTAATGTTAAATGTGTGTATGAAACCATGAGCATAAAAAAATCCCTTGCTTCTTAAAAAAAAGAAAACAACCACAAATTAACAGCTCAACTAAGAAATGATGCACAAGTCTGAACAGAGAGATCTCAAAATGGGAAACATAAATGGCCGAGAAACACTTAAGGGAATGTCCAGCATGCTTAGTCATCAGGGAAATGCAAATAAAAACTAATTTAAGTTTTCATCTTACACCAATCAGAAAGGCCAAAATCAATCAAACAAACGATAACTTATGCTGCTGAGGATGTAGAGTGAGGAGAACGATCCTTTATTGCTGGTCAGTGTGCAGACTTGTATAGTAGCTATGGAAATCAGTGTGGCAGCGCCTCATGAGGCTGGACATACATCTGCCTCAAGATCCAGCTATACCACTCTTGGGCATATACCCAAAGGGCTCTCCATCCTACGACAGAGACACCTGTTCAAGCAATCATTACCATTCTATTCACACTGAGTGAATAGACTCCAGAATAAACATATGGTATATATTCATTTATGTGTGGGTATTAGTGGTTAAATAAGCAGTCTGAAATCTATGTAACCGCTCTGGTTATAGAGTAAGGAACTGGGTAGAGGGGGACGCTCCTAGAAAAGAGAAATAGAATAGACAGCTGTAGATGGGCTGGGGGAGGGAGCACTAGAACATGGAGGAAGGTAAAGTAGAGACAGTTAAGGGCTATTTGACAGATCATATGGAAAACTGCTACAGTAGAAGCTTCTTAAAATATACGAGAGAAATCTAACTAGAATCACCAAATAACAGAGGAGACAGAGACCCAACTAGACATCTCTCACCACAAGTGAAGCCTTCAGTGCCAGGACTGGTTACAGATAACTTAGTTGTTGGCCAAAAGGTCCCATGTAAATCTCCAAACAAACCAGGCCATTGCCAAGGCTATATTGGTTGCTCCTCCCAAACTGATGGTAAGGCGCTTTTGTTGAAGACAATGTCTACACAATTCATTGAACATGCAGAAGTCAGACTTATATCTACCTGGAGCCTTCATTCCTACTGATTAATGTTTATGGTACTGGAGGTACTCTGCATGTTACCAGAGGAAAGGTTACCACCAGCTTAACTACAAACCTTGTTATCTACACCAGTGACCTGCCTGAAAGCTAAGTTCATGCAATAGTGGCACAAAAGTTGTCGGAGTGAACAATCGCTATCTGATTTAAGGCTCACTTCATGAGCTCGAATTTCTGCCTGATGCTGCCCAGGTGGCCAAGAACCTGAGATGAGATATGACGTTGGACTTTGAGAAAACCAGATACTACTGTTCTAGTAAAGAAACATAGCAACAAAATGACTCCTAATGACATTCTACTACATCAGTAGATCAGTGACCTGATCAACCATCATCAGAGAAGCTTCCTCCTGCAGTAGATAGAAACAAACATGGAGACTCACTCATGGGCAGTGTGTAGAAAGGAGAGTCCTTGGAACAAGCAGTCCTAGATGAGATGTTTCCAGCAAATCCCTCTGCCCACAGTTCAAGGAATTATGCAGAAGACTAGACAGAAAGATTGTAAGAGCTGGTGGGGATGGAAGATACCAAGGTAACAACCCACGTTTAAGGGCAAGCCCCATCCCCAGCAGGAGATGGTCAATATGAATCAAATTCTGTTGTAATTTTTGTAGGTTTTCTTCTTTCTTTCTTTTCTTCCTTTCTTCCTACCTTCCCTCTTTCCTTCCTTCCTTCCTTCCTTTCTTTTTCTTTTTGTACTTGTCTGGGTATTTCTTTTTAATCTCACAGATCTTTTGCTTATATATTATGGTTTCTGATTTTGTTTTTATAGTTTTTTATTTGTTTGTTTGTTTTGTCCCATTCTGGCTTATTTGTTTTAATTTTGTCTTATTTTATTTCATTATTGTTATTATTTAGATGCCTGTTTGTATATTAATGAGAGAGAGAGAGAAAGAAAGATAGCATATGGATTTGGGTGGGTGAGGAAGTGTGAAGGACCTGGGAGGAGCTGGGGGTGGGAGTGAAACCATAATTAGAATATCTATGAACAAACCCCATTTTCGTTAGTAAATCAATCAATCAATCAATCAATCAATCAATCAATCAAAGGTGAAAGATTTCTCAACACTTTTACATAGAAGTGTTTTAAGGAGATTGTTGGTGATTTGGAGCTCAATTACTCTGTGGATATAATTTTTCCAAGAGCTAGCACATTTCCAAAATCTGAATATTCTTACTAGTTGTACTTACTTAAACATTATGATGTTATTGGTGTTTTATGTTTAAATACTTTAGACATTATTAAATATTTGAACAAACAAATAAAATAATTGGAGTATGAAAGACAGGAACATTATCAAAATACTTTGTTATAAATTTTTACTAAATTCAGTTGCATTAAAAAATAAATCATAGGGGCTGGAGAGATGGCTCAGCAGTTAAGAGCACTGGCTGCTTTTCCAAAGGACCTGGGTTCAATTCTCAGCACCCACATGGCAGTTCACAACTGTCTATAATTCTTTTTTAATTTAAATTTTTATTTTTTATATTAATTATTCACTTTGTATCCCAGCTGTAGCCCTCTCCCTTATTTCCTCCCAATCCTACCCTCCCTTCCTCATGTCCTCCCATGCCCCTCTCCCTGTCTAATTCTCCCTTCTAATTTTAGGAGATCTGAGACCCTTACACAGACATACGTGCAGGCAGAACATCAATGTACATAAAATAAAAACATATTTAAAAAATAAATTTTAATGTGAGGAAAGGACGGGCTGGGCTATGACCATTTAGATTTGTGTCCTTGCCTGGATATAATGGCAAGTTAAAAAAATAAAATTTTTGTGTTTCTTCTCAAAGATCAAAGACTTTATATAAAAATAAGTAATGGGTGGATAGAAACTCTGAATTGCAATTGTGTAGACATTTAAGTTATTAGTCATGCCTTTTACCACAAGTCCTGTGGCTGGCCAGTGGGCCTCCCTTAGAGTGCAGTTTCTTAAATGAAGAAACTGGCTTAGATGATTAGTAAGACCATTCCGAGTTCTCCAGACATAAGATATTCTTGACTATCTGGTAGGCAATATTTCTTCTCTAACAGTGGGCTGCCTATGGAACCCGACCTACGTATTTTCTTGTCTTACCCTATTCCTTTCATTCTTTCACAGATAGCACCACATAAGCATTTGTTAAGGTCCTGGGAGGAAAGACAGACTGGCAATGAGTGATGATTTTATTCGGGATGAAAACCCACAGAAGGCGTCTCTGGTGTAAGGTTCAGAGCCCACCATCTGTTTAGGAGCTGGTGTAGGAAAAGGTTATGGGGCAGGAAAGGGAAGGGGAGAAGGCACAAGGTTTGCCATTGCTGGAGGTAAACAGAGAATGGTGACTTGGAGAATGACAGGTGATATATAAACATCTCTTGGGGCCAGTCTTACTGGGACCGTAGGGCAGAGAGGACAAGAATGTAGTAATGCAACGAGAGTTACTTCAGTTTAGGAAATGAATTACTATGGTTTTGGAACTTGTCATTGTTTAACCATGATGGAAGATTCTACAAAATGTGTGATTCTTCCCCCTAGTGGGGCTGCCTTGCCTGCCTCAGTAGGTGAGGATGAGCTCAGTCCTGATGGGACTTGATGTGCTGGGGTGAGTTGGTCAGAGGGTAGTGGTGTGGTGTCCCCTTTTCTGGGGAGAAGGAGAGGGAAAATAGGAAGAAGAGGGTGGGAGAGCTGGGAGGGGAGGAGGTAGGGAGCTATGATCCAGACGTAAAGTGAAAAATACAAATAAACTTAACAAACAAACAAACAAAATGGTGTGATCATGGCTAATACACTTGCTGTAGTTTTGGATCCCGAGGAACTTTCAGCGGTCTTTGTGTGGCTTTGTAACATCTGCTCATAATCTTGTTAACTGTGAAAGAAGTGGGACAAACATTCTTAGTCCTATCTTCAAGTGAAAGAATTGAGACCCAAAGGTTTGAATGTGTGCCCAATAGGCCTTGAAATCTGGGTCTCTAGTGGGAGGTATGGTCTGATGGAAGTGTTTAGATCATAAAGATTCCACTGCCATGAATGGGTTAATCTGATGATTCAAGGGCTTGAGACTGTCAATTTGATCACTTTCTTTTTTCTCCCATTGTGTTGTGAGATGAGCAAGCAAGAAAGCTTTCAGCAGATGTGGACTCTTACTCTTGACTTTCTAAGACTCCAGAAGTGTAAGACAAATTAAAATTTTATGACTAATTACTCAGTGTGTGGTATTCTGTATAGCAGGAGAAAATGGACTAAGACACTGACTGAAGATGAGCTTTAGACAAGATTATTCAAAAGAGATTGGGAAGGACACTACATACTCATGAGGAAAAAAGTCCACCAAATGGGTGTTTAAATTCCAAACATTTATGTAACAAACACAAGGGCACTGAGTTTAAAAATAGAAACACTACTGTATCTAAAAATCACATATTGACTCTCACACAATGAGAGTGGACAACTTTACACTCCATTCTCAACAGTAGACAGATCATCCAAATAAAAGCTAAATAGAGAAACATCTGCAGAGCATTACACCCGAACACTAAAGAATACATGTTTTCTCAGTTGCCCACAGAACTAGTTTCAAAATTGACCACGAAATCGGGACACAAAGCAAGTCTTTGAAATAATATTCTTCATCCTGTCCAACCACCATGTCTTAAGGCAGGCATAAAAAGTAGAAATGATAGAAAACACACAAACCACAAACTCCTGGAAGCAAAACAACTCACTGCTAAATGAAAGCTGGGCCAAGACAGATACCAAAAAGTAAATCAAAACCTTTTTAAAATTTAATGAAAATGAAAATACAACTTACTAAAAGCCAATGGGAAACACTAAATACCCACATAAAATACTAGAGACATCTCATGTTAAGAGATTAATGATACACTTCAAAGCTCTAGAAAAACAAGAGGAGATAACACTCCGAAAGAACAAGCTGAAAGAAATAATTAAACTCAGGGATAGAAATCAATTATCCAGAAACAACTCAAAAAAGGAAATACAAAGACTCAATGAACTGAAGAGTTTGTTCTTTGCGAAAATTAACAAGATTAACAAGCTTTTAGGCGAATTAACCTAAACCTGCATATCAGACAATAGGGCAAGAAGAGCCAAATACTCACCTTTTGAAGAAACACATCTCTAATGTTGAGGCCTTATATAAAATAAACAGGCCTCATAACCAAGAAGGGAGAAAAATACATATGTTCAACATTTAGTATTTTCATTTTCTTATTTTATAACTTTTATTATTAAAAAGCTTGTAAATAAAAAAAAACAACATAAAATGTTAATTATTTAAATATGAACCTAAGGGAGTTTAGCTCCTGCATTGCTCTGTTACTGTTTAACAGTGTCTGTGAGACAGGGATAGACAGGTTAAAGATTTTCTGAGTTTTTCTCCTGCCTGTTATAGTTTTTATCTTGAAATGGCAAACATTTACAAAGCTATCCTAAGAAATGGCTGACAAGCTGTTCAGTTAAAGTAGAATACACCACTATTTGCTGAAGAAAATCACCTAAGGGCTACACATATCTGAGTCTGTAAGTATATTAAGCGTCAACAGAAACTTCTCTTTGGAGAGCACAGAACCTAGAGACCACCCTCGCGTTCCACGTAGTCAGAGTCTTTAAACATTTACATATGCTTCATTTAACTATTGGCTGTTTCACGCTGTATTCTTCTTTAAGCTCCAGAGCACAACATTAATAAGCGGGAACGTTAATCACATTAAAACAGAGTCAGATACATCAGGAAAAGGCAGCCTCCTTCCTGTGTCTTTGCACAGCTTAGCCCTGCAACATGAAGTCATTTTTCTTGTGGTTCGTGGGTGGCTCTTGCAGCAGGAAAGAAAGAGCTCGCTGCCCTTGGAAACTGACGTGCTTCCAACTGTTCCTCAGGAGCAGCTGGAGCTTTAAGCATTTTGCCATTTGCTGTGTCAGCCTGGGGCCTCCTTAGATGGTAAATTCCCGGGAAGCAATTCTAAGCAATTGGCTTATGCTTTGGCAGCCTGGAGAGCTTGGAAGACAAGCTGAGTGAAACTGACCTGGCAGAAAGATCTTTCCAAAGAATATGCTTTAAACTTTTCATCCCTCTTTAAAAATGTAATTTAATAATTTTAATAGTTACTTAACCAATGACCTGTTATTTCACGATGCCATTCTTTGGGAGAAACATTCTTCTTTTCGGCAACTCTAGCGTTTTTCTTTTTTCCTAAGGTTTTTATCCCTCAGCTCCCCCTTCTGTTTCTGGAAGTCTGCTGTAATCTGTCAGCGCTCACTAATCTCCAGGATCTACTCTTAGCAAGGAAGAGACCTTGAGTGATCTTCAGGGAGATTAGGCAGGCAAAAGTTTAACCATAGAGTGAATGCAGTGTGTGCCTAGAGCAGGATGGAGGACGTGGAAGGCAGCCTGGTGTCCTGGAACTCCATCTCTGCGCGGTGCAGGCAGTGTGAGGACCCAGACCCCAGATACCCACCGTACAGCGTGGTGCGGATAGCGGAGGCGGAGATGAGAGCCTATCACCGTTTCTTAGGGAGCTGCATCAGCCTGGAATACAGGGCAAAGAAAGGTAATGGAGCCTTGGCGCTTGTTAAATTTTATTTTGTCATTTATTCTCACTGCTAGTAGAATAATAGCCTAACTAAGAAATTTCAGGTTAAAAGAATTATTTTACAACTACGTTTCTTGTTAAGGAATTAAAAAAAAAAGCACCAATTAGCTATTATAATGCTGGAGATAGTCACTTATTAAGATAGATTTACGATAAAAACACATAAACAGCTGAAAGAACCAGGCTGTAAGATAGAATGTTGTAGGCGTGAGGGTTTACTTTTAAAACACAGAGACGTGTGCATATCTTATAGGCATATTTAATAACACCCACCAATGTGATAGTTGGCTCATCATAGGTAAAGAAAGTGTATTTTAAAATATTTGTTCACTAATGCTTTCTATTTAAAAAGTAACTGACATGTATTGTTTTTATGTAATGAAAATAAGAATCCAGATAATTAACTTATGGGCTGAAGGAAAGCATTGAGTCTGGAAGGACTCTTGTTAGACACGTGACCTAGTAACAAATTGGTGGGATGGATGGAAAAGGCAGCACTTCCTCTGCACGGGATAGAAGGAGGAGGCTTAGTGAGTCTTTCATGGACCCAGAAGCCAGCGAGGCTTAACTGAAGCACTGGGTTGTTTTCTGGGCTGCTGCTCCAGTGGAGGGCCTCCCTGCTGGGCCTGGTTTTTTTGTTTGTTTGTTTGTTTTTGCTTTAAAATATTCATGTTACTTTGGGGGGTGGTCTTCAGTCATGGAAAAGAGGATTAAATCCAATGTCTCTGTTGCTCCAATTTTTTCATTGATACTTGAAGGCTGTTTCTTTGAATGGAGTGAGTTAATAAATGAAATAGCCTTGTTTTTTAAAATTTTATGTACATTGGTGTTTTGACTGTATGTATGTCTGTCTGTGTGAGGGTGTCAGATCCCCTGGGACAGGAGTCAGAGACAATTGTGAACTGCCCTGTGGGTGCTGGGATTTGAACCTGGGTCCTCTAGGAAGAGCTAGAGCAGTGCTCTTAACTGCTGAACTGACTTTGTGTTCAGTGACAATAGTCAATGTTGTCTTCAGGAGGATTAAATAGGGAGAGGGACAGAAAGGCAGGGTGAAGGAGGACATGTGGACAGGGACAACCAACACTAATGGCTTTTTGAAAAACCACGTAGAAGCTTCCAGACATACACACACACACACACACACACACACACACACACGGAAGAAATTTAAATGGAGTCACCTTATTCTCTGCATTTTAAAATTCAGTTGATTTTGTGCTGAAGAAATGGCTCAGAGTTAAGACTGCACGCTGATCTGCCACAGGATGGGAGCTGGGTGCCAGCACCCACATCTAACAACTTACAAGCGGCCTGGAATTAGTGTGCCACGTGATCCCAACACCTCTCGCTTCTGTGCACACCTGCCCTCATGTATACACACACACACACACATTCTCTTTCAAAAAGTAAATCTTTAAAATACATTTTTAAAAGTTCTAGTGATGAGAGAAGCCATGGGGGAGAGTTTATAAAAATGCAGGCAGAACACTCTGAAAACTAGAGCTAAAACAGAAAAACGTTTGTTTGGAAAGATTAGTCGTTTCACAGACTTTCTTAATATTCTCTAGGTCCTTGTTGTTTTTCTTTTGAATTACCCAGGTGGTGGCTCCTGACCGCCAGTATTAGAGTTAAAGAAGGTTATAGAAGGGTTGTGGAGAAAGAGGAACCCTCCTCCATTGCTGGTGGGAATGCAAACTTGTACAACCACTCTGGAAATCATTTGGCGCTTTCTTAGACAACTAGGCATAATGATTCCTCAAGACCCAGCTATACCACTCTTAGGCATATATCCAAAAGATGCTCAAGTACACAACAAGGACATTTGCTCAACTATGTTCATAGCTGCTTTATTTGTAATAGCCAGAATCTGGAAACAACCCAGATGTCCCTCAGTTGAGGAATGGATACAGAAATTATGGTACTTTTACACAATGGAATACTACTCAGCAATTAAAAAGGAGGAAATCATGAAATTCGTAGGCAAATGGTGGGACCTGGAAACGATCATCCTAAGTGAGGTATCCCAAAAGCAGAAAGAAACATATAGTATATACTCACTTATAT
>CM053753.1:42099153-42172562 GCA_028658305.1 Pachyuromys duprasi | reverse complement strand
ATCGGTTCGCGCCCGCCGCACACCCGTGGGTTGAAGCAGATCCCGGGTGCAGTGTGAGCTGGTAGGGCGCAGTTCAGTGAAAACGGCACCCGGTTCCTCCTGAGACTGCCCTCGAGACTGTGCGATCCAGTCTATAATGGTGGGTGCGGGTGCCCATTGCAGCTGCTCTTTCAGATCAGAGCTGTGGGCCGCTGGTCACCGGGAAATTTTCCAGGTAATAACTGGGTGTCTCTAGGGTTTTCCCACTTGATTTTCTCACCGTAGGAGTTCCGCTTACCTGGCACTCACAATGCTGGCGTTTTAGGTCCCAGAGTTCAGTCTCCTGGTCGCTGCGTTGTTTCTGCTCTCCTACTCCTCAGACACAGTGTTCTCTCCTGGCAGCCATCTTGGATCGAGCTCAGCAATAGCAATCTTGACTATGACAGAAGTTGGTACCAGAATTGTGGGGTATTGTTGTGACAACATGACCATGTTGTTTTTTTAAGAGGACTGTGGAAGGACTTTGATAGAGAAAAGCTTGATGAGTTGTTCTGTGGGAGCTTGGAAGAAAAGAGTGTTGGGAGAAATGCAGATGATGGAGGCCTGGCTCATGAAGTTTCAGAAGGAAACAAAGACTCTGGATCATTTCTGTGAACACTCTGTGATATCTGGTTAGAGCTGAAGAATCAACTAAAACCCCTGCTCAGATATAGCCCATAGACTCAGTCTCCAAGTGGGGTTCCTAGTAAGGGGAGCAGGGGCTGACCCTGCATGAACTCAGTGGCTGGCTCTCTGATCATCTCCCCCTGGGGGGTGCAGCCTTGCAAGGCCACAGAGGAAGATAATGCAGCCAGTCCTGATGGGACCTGATAAGCAAGGATCAGATAGAAGGGGAGGAAGACCTTGCTTATCAGTGGACTAGGGGAGGGGCATAGGAGGAAAAGAGGGAGGGAGGAAGGGATTGAGAACAGATGAGAGAGGTGGCCACAGCCTGGATACAAAGTGAATATATTGTAATACATAATTAATATTTTTTTTTAAAAGAAGAGATCAGCATCAATGAGGTGATATCTTCTGGGAAGTATTTCCTCAAAGTTAACACATTGCAGCTGTGTTCCAGAGGTGTCCAAGGTTGTACCTTGTGTTGGTAGCTGACGTTGATAATTTAAGTTACATAGGTGGTGCTGGCTGAAGGCATGAAGAGGTTATGGAGAATAGCTGAAGTTTGTCACTGTGTGTCAGGGCTGAAGACCTTGAAGAGAGGCCAGGAGAAGCTTTTGGTGAAAGTGTATCCCAGTTGTGCAAGAGACCCAGCATTTTGCAGATGCCAGTAACATGGGAAGGCTGTCAAAAATAGCAGCAGAAGTAGAGTAGAGCCAGCCAGAGTCTCAAAGACAAGCTGTGTGTGCTGCAGAGGGTAGAGCCAGAGACTTGACCCAAGCCCTACGGAGGAGCACGGAAGACTGTGGGTGAATCTCAGACATTGGATATTGAGTTATTTACACAGTTGAAGTTTGGTTTTGCTTTGCTTTGATTGTGGTTGTGCCCTGGCCCTTCCCTCTTGAAGTAAGAAAGTTTAATTTATTTTTTTATTTTACAGGAGCCAACAGTTGTAGACTTTGGATTTTAAAAGAGACTTTGAATTTTGGAAAAGCGACTTTAGGTTTTTTTTTTTTTAAAGAGACTGAATTTTTAAGTATTTAAAATTTTAAAGACTGAGGCTTTTAGGATTTGGAATGTTTATTTCGTAATGTTGATATTAATGTGTGATCTTGGGGATGGGAAAGAAGGGAAAAGTTATAGCTTAACAGTAAAATGTTGTGAGCCAAGTTGACAAAGGGCCAGTGGTTTTCAGTAGTTTTATGTCAGCTTGGTACAGGCTAGCGTCTGAAAAGAGGTAACCTCAATTGAGTAAATGACTCCATAAGATCTGTCTTAGGACATTTTCTTAATTAGTGATTGATGCGGGAAGGCTCAGTTCATTGTGGGTGATGTCATGCCTAGACTGGTGGTCCTGGGTTCTGTAAGAGAGCAGGCTGAGGGAGCCATGGGGTGCAAACCAGTAATTTGCAACCCTCCATGGCCTCTGCATCAGCTCCTGTCTCTAGGTTCCTGCCCTGTTTGAGTTCCTGTCCTGACTTGCTTCAGTGATGAACAGTGTTGAAGCATGAGCCAAATAAAGCCTTTCCTCCCTAAGTTGCTTTGGTCATGGTGTTTCGTCATAGCAATAGTAGCCCTAAGACAATACATTATGTTGGTAAATTGTCATATGGTATTTGAACTCACTGAGAAGCTCGTTCTAGAAGCTTTATGATTCACTGCTTATATTTCAGACACAAGAGCATTTGTCTCAAAGCTTGCTTTTAAAGCCCCTTGTCTACAGATGGCCTACTGCCCTCTGACCTCTGACAAGGAAGAGAGAATAGCAAGAAAGCCCACAAGTAAAACCATTGTGCTTTTGAGGATGACTAGAGAGTGAACTATTTCCAACAGCTGTTATTATTATATCACTATATATTATACTATTATATCATGATCCCATGATATAAAAGTGCCTGTAGTGGATTTTTTTTTCTTTTTTTTTTGTACACAAAAGCTGGAAGTTCATCCATGGATAGCTTGTACATGGGGCAAAATCTCAGTTGGGAATTCCAGTTGACTTCCCAATCCATTTATTTATTTATCTATCTATCCATCCATCCATCCATCCATCCATCCATCCATCCATCCATCCATCCATCTATCTATCTATCTATCTATCTATCTATCTATCTATCTATCTATCTATCTATCTATCTATCTATCTATCTATCTATCATCCCAATCATGGCTCCCTCCCTCCTCTCCTCTGGTCCCACCCTCCTTTTCTCTTCCCAGTATTCCCTCTTCCTTCCCCATCCAAAAAGAAGAGGCCCCTCCCCTACCTACCCATCCTAGCACATCAAGTCCTTATCAGGACTGAGCACATCCTGACAAGGTCACCCCATGAGGGGCAAGTGATTGAAAGGCATGCAAATGAGTCATTGTTAGAGATAGTTTCCACTCTCCTTACTAGAGGACCTAAATGAAGACCAAGCCGTCCATCATGTACATATGTATACAGAGCCTAGGTCCAGTCCATGCATGGTCCTTGATTGATGTTTCCATCTCCACAAGCCTCTGGGCCCAGGTTAGTTGGCTCTGTTGGTCTCCTTGTAGAGATCCTGTTCCCTGCAGGTTCCCACTCTTCCCTGCGGTCCATCTAGTATTTGGCTGTGAGTCTCAGCATCTGTTTCCATCCACTGCTGGGTGGAGCCTCTAACAGACAGCTATGCTAGGTTCCTATCTGCAGGCATAGCAGAGTGTTGTTAATAGTGTTAGGGGCCGGCTCTCTTCCCCAGTCTTTTTGCTGGCTGTTTTGAGTACCTGATTTGATGATGTTATCTCTGTCTGTTCCTATCTGTTTTTTTGCTATGCAAAGCCTCACCTGAAGTGAAACTCTGCTCTGCCTGAGGCTCTTGATGGGGATCTCCAGATGCCTGCCTCCACCTGGCTTCTTTAGTCTGTTTCTTCTAGCTGTTTGTAAACCCTCAATTAGTGGTCTTCACTCTCTATTTTACTTGGAAGCCTCACCCAAGGAGTCCATCTGCTCTGTCATGATCTCGACAAATTCGGAACTCCAGCTAAATGGCTTTTAGGCTGAGTCTGTTTCTGCTGGATGTTTTGAGTACCTGACTTGATGTTTTGGTGTCTATGATTTCTCTGTCTATCTATCTATCTATCTATCTATCTATCTATCTATCTATCTATCTATCTATCTATCATCTATTATTTGCTATCTGTGCTTTTTCTTTGGCTTGCTGGATACTTAATAAGCTCACTCATTCAAAACCAAAAATATGATTACCATAGATCAATCTGCGGACAGCACAGAATAGTGAACTTTATAATTCAAAACCTAAAGGAATGTTTGAGATGAAAGGCGATGCCAAGAAAATGCCACATGACTGGAAACATTATGAATACTTTCTTTCTTTTTTGGTTTTTCAAGATGGTGCTTCTTTGCAAAGCCTTGATACCCTGTAGATTAGACTGACTAGAGATATGCCTGTTTCTGTCTCATGAGTGCTGAGATTTAAAATATGCACCACCGTCACGCAGAAAATACTTTATTTCTTAATTGGGATGATAACCATTAAAAACTGATGGAAACCTAGGCACAACAAGAGCTTTTTATTCAAAAGGAAATTTCTACATCTGCTTCTTATTTTAGAGAAATTGTCAGCAAGCATCAAGAGTTCTAAGGAGTAGTTTTGTTTCTTGTAGTATGAAGCCTTATAGGCAAAGCACCAGGGACAGCATTTAATTTAGGGTCACTGTCATGGTAGTTTCCCAAAGGCTGCTATGCTTGGCTAGCAAAACAACGAGTTCTAAAAAAGCCAGGCGGGGAGACAACATGGTTGTTAGTATATTTGGCTCTGAAACTAAGGTAGTTCAGTTAAATTTCAGTTAACTTTGGAATATATAAGTTTTTAATAACCACTGTTGGGTTTTAAAATGAAATTTAAACTTTTTTATTGTTGCACATGGTCTCAAATGCTCAGTGTGTGTGTCCACATGCACTCACACTCAGATGCCATGGTGTGTATGCATGCATGCACGTGTGTGTGCGTGTGCGTGTGCGTGTGTGTAGGGCAGAGGGAAATGTTGGTTTACTTTCCTTGAACCTTTATATGGGTTCCAAGGATGGAACTCAGGTTGCCAAGGTTGCTCAGCAGCTACCTTTACCTAGGCCACTAGTGTGTTTTGATAGAAGGGGGAGCAGGACCGCCCTCAGCTAAACTCCATCCTTCAGCTTACCCTTTGCAGGCTGATTACTTTTCTTACAGCCCTATCTTCCAATTTTGCTGAACTTCTACAGCTTTGAGAATATCTCAATATTTACTGAAGAATATCTACTGATAATAACTTCTCTTCAACTTAGCTGTCTGGAGATGTCTTTATCTCACTTTAAAAATAAATTCCTAACATTAGTTCAGGTGCTCTACTGATATTTCATTGGATTCAGTTTTTATGCTTTCTGTTGCAACCAGTGATTCTTTTTAAATTTTATTTGAAGTCACTGCGTCTTTGTTAGTTGGTTGCCTTTAAGATTTTCTCCTTATGTTTTATTTTCATCAGTTCGGTTCTGATATGCGTGATAATGTTTTCCTTATTTTGTTGCAGCTTGAATTTGCTAGTTGGCATTTTTTAAAATTAGCTTTCAAAAGTTCTTACTCTGTTTTGGAAACTTTGTTTCTCTAAAATGCTCTTCTTCCTGTCCTTTGGGGACTTTCACTCATACCTCACATCATCTACATTTTGTTTTTTCCATTCCTCCTTCCTGCCTGTGGTTTTAGTTCACTGATCCTATCTTTTTTTGTGTGTTCAGTCTGCGGTTAAGCAAATCTAGTGAGTTCTTAATTTCAGAGTTTGGTATTTTCTACTCTTAAAATACTTTGTACTCCAGAGTAGTGCTCTGTTGAAATAATGTATCTTCTAATGTATTCTGTGAACTTTTTCCTCTGTTCTTAACATATTGATGGAATTTATTTCAAAGTTGCTGTTTGGTAACAATGGGAATACCTCTACCTGTAAATTTGTTGATTATTTTAATTCTCTTGATTATGAGTCACTCTTTTCTATGTCTAGAATTTGGGGTGGCTAATGTTGGTTATTCAGATCAACTGTTTACATACTTTTTCAGGCTTTGCTTATGTCTTCTGTCCTATTCATGTACAGATACATTTTGTTAGGGTAAAGCCCATATTTTACTTGTTATTAGAGAGTGACTGAAGGTTTTTCATTTACTGTGTGTCTTTTAATCACTATAACAAGCATATAAGAAACAACACATATATGTTACATTATGTCCATATAATGTCCATTCACTTATCCCATCAGTCCTTTATATAGGTACTGTTTTATTATTCCTGACTTACAAATGAAGAGAATTTACAACTATACAGGTTGTGTAATTACCCTTTTCCAAAGGCAAATATAATCACTATACAATATATAAATGAAAGGATTCAAAATTCAAATCTAGCCTAGGTTGCTTTTAGACTTTAGCCTCTTAGCCTCATCTCAACTAGTGGAATTATTCTAATTCTAAGAGACAAAGACTGCATTTTAGAAAGGTGGCAGCTGTGTATGAATGCTTCACTGATGGGACTCTACCTTGGCAAGGCCTGTGGAAACTCCTTCCCTCTTGTCAGGGACTTACGGCGAATTTTGGTGGCCTCTATGTTTATTACCTAGATTGAATGTGCTACAAACTCTCCTTGCTTTTGCTATGCTCTTTGACTTCATCGGTCCTGGGCAAGTCCGGGACCATGCAGGCTGAAAACCCTGTGGATGATTCTATGTTTTTCTCAATATTCTTTTGATGGGTAAAACCCTCCTCCTCTCTCTCTGTCTCTATTGACCCTCCAGATGTGACCATAAATCCTGAGTATTTTGGGACATGTAATCAGGTCCCTACACAGTTACACTGAGTGAGCCTGTGGCAGTGTGGAGAGCAGTGGGTCCTGCTTCCACAACTTTTCTGAGGAAGCTGTGTCTGATCAGCAGACTTAAAGAATGGGAAAACTATGTTGGATCAATAGAGACTTAAAAAATGGTTCTTGGAAAGATGATATCAGAAATTTATAGGTGCATGTCAGGAACAGTTGCTTGGTACAATGAGCGTGTCTCTGTCTGCAGTTATAAAAGTATTGTGACAGGAGGGTGCTATTTGATGAATGGAGTTTTACCTGCAAATGGTTAACCTGTCTCTTACCTTGCATAACCATGTAACACTTTTACTGACTGCTGGGTATGTGCTCATGTTCACAGGACATGCCTGGCTAGAAATTTATTTTTAGCTTTGCTGAAATTATGCTTTGTAGTACAAAATAAGGTTGGGGGATGATTGCCCCAGTGGGACGGGGGAAGAAGAAAGGAAACTATTGGAGGCTTTTTGTAATGAGGGGGCTTAGGTAGTGCTGATGCTATGATTTTTTTAAAAATAAAATGACCAAATGATGTCACTGCTCAGGTGAGCAGGGCCACTTGCTTAAAAGTCAACAGGTGGTCAGTGTCTTTACTTTGTGCTGATACCTGTCCCCCTCTCTCAAGCACTGAACCTTTGCAGTCGGAGCTGGTCTCCAGCAGGAAAGTTAGGCGATCTACCAGTATTTCAGAGTTAGGGAATAGCACTGGGATTTGAGCCTTGGCATTCTATAATGCGAGCTGACTCTGCAAGCTATATTCATCTGTAGACAAGATTGTGCTCCCTTAGCAGATTAACACATACTGAACAAAGAATTTAAGGTTACCAAGTTTGAAGCAAACGTTCAAAATGCATTTTGCCTTTTAAATGACAGTTCTAGTTATTATTAGGTTGTCTTCCTTATTTTGTTCTAAAACATGGCACTTTATTTTGTACCTCAGTTTCCTCTACTCATAATAGTTCCCTGCTCATTTCATTTTTTTCTATAAAAATCTTTCATACACTATATTTTGATCATGTTTACCTTTCCCCAATTTCTCCCAGATACTCTTCATGTCCCTACCCACCCAACCTGCTCATTTCTAATCAGAGTGTTGACTTTTCAGCCACTTATGCACATCTTGTCTGTTGGAGCTGGGATCTGAGGACACAAAAGAATGGTGTAGACAACTTTAATTCAGTTTCAGTGTACTTTTGTGCATGACTGTAACAAAGAAATCAATGATCCAAGGAAGATTGTTTGAATTCATAAAAACATGATTAAAAAACATGATCAGAAAGACATGTAGATAAAGGTCAGTAAGGACGTATTAAGTATTAACAGAGCAGCCTTTCCCCACAACTTTTTTGGGACAGACTAATTTAAATACAGTTGCCTGGCACATTCTATAGATTATATCTGGGAATGCACAAAATCAAGGCAGAAGGTCATATCCAGATTTAGGGTACCCTGACCAGACTGAGCTCTATAGCTATGAGCTGACATCCAACAAGAATAAATCTGTCTTATAGATTAAATCTAAATGTTTGCCACAGGAGGCACAAGTCACATCCTAGAACAATCCAGGTAACTAAAGGCACCTGATATAAAAGGCCCTCTGCCTTATTTCCTGGGGTCTCTCTCACAGTTCCGTAAGGCGTTGCTCACAGTGGGCCATTGTTCTGACCATGTTCCGACATTAGATAACAACTTTCTTTTCATAGACTGAAGGAAGAAATTTTGTTATACACGATGTCACATGAGTCAGGTGGCCATGGAGTAGTCAGGTTACCAAGTTACCTCCTCATGGATGCAGCAGATGGCTACTTGGGCACTTGATGTTGGTCAGACACTTTTGTTAAAAATCACACGATGTCATAGCTGCCTCACAGAATTTCTGTGAAGTCACTGAGCTGTTTTAAAAAAATCTTTAGGAAGTCCATGGACATTTAAATTATTTTCTATCATAATAATATAAAGCCAGTATGTAACCAGGCATGGTGACACACACTGGTAGTCCCAGAACTTGGGAGGCTGGGCCAAGAGGATTGTACGTTTGAAGTGAACCTGGGCTAAGAGTGAGCCTTGTTTCAAAAGTTAAACCAAACCAACCAGTCAATCAAGTTTGTGAAAGAAAATAGGAAAAACGTTTATAGATGAAAGTACAGACATATTTAAGCTGACCAGGTGCCAGTCAATCTATGTTTGTTTCAAAACAAAACAACCACAAAAAATAATACCAAAACAAACAAAAATCCTAACTGAAAAATGAGCATGTGTTTCCTGCAAGAATGAGAGTAACTGTGCTTACATGCATGTAGACAGGAAAGGAAGACTTGAAAACTCTCCATGTGGGTGTGGGAAAGTTCTTAGTGCCTCAGAGGACACTCAGGAATTCATTCAGAAGTTACAGAAAGGGCTCACTCCATGCTGCACGGGGCTGCGGGGGAGATCCTAGTGTAAATCAGAAGGCAGATGTAGCAACAGGGACCAGCAGAAGCCAGAGACTTTGGATTTCTGAGTAAAGTTGATTGACAGCAGGGGAAGGAATTTAGGGCTGGATAGATTGAATAATTCTTCTAGACTTTGGATGCTTATTAGTGGTCTCTAGTCATCTGGTATCTGGCTGTAGGTAGACTTAGGATGTATGTGTGTGTGTAGTGTGTGTATGTGTGCATGCTTGTGTGAGTATGTAGGGTGTGTGTGTGTGTACGCATGTGTGAGTGTGTATACTGTGTGTACATTGTTAAGGAGGAGGTTGGGTTTGATTGGTTTGCATATGGAACGCATGTTCTCAACAGAGTCATTACCTGTCTCTAGGAAAGGCAGTCATTTATGCTACAAATGCCGGAGTATAAATAGTACAGAAAAAAAATACAATTGTTATTGTGATAAAAAGATAACTAATAAATATGCAGTCTATGGAGAATAGAACATTTGCATATTTTTTTTTGGACAGGCTCTCACTTTGTAATCCAGGATGGCCTCAACTGAATACCTGATATTTCTGTCTCAACCTCTCATGTGCTTAGGATTACATGTGTGCACCACTGTGTTCAACCAAACAAAAAAAACTCAATGAATTTTACATGCAAAATTATTATGCTGTTTTCAGGTCCTTTATAGAATTTTCTAAAACATTTTAAAAGCAAAAACAGCCTCTTGACTCTGTGTATAATAGAAGATGGAAAATGTCATGCTATGATTGCTCTGACCCTACTTTTGAAATCTCTTTTTAAATTTACATGAAGTAAAATTACACTTTCTGGAAAGTGTTTCTCTTCTTGATTACACAATAAAGCCTGATGTATAAAAAGGTGTTGGTGGGGTGGGGGGCACTTTAGAGATGGCTCAGAGGTTAAGAGCGCTGGCTGCTTTTCCAGAGGACCTGGGTTCTATTCTCAGCACCCACAGCTTTCTGTTAACTCCAGCTCCAGGGAATCCAACACACATGCATAGATGCAGGCAAAACAGCAATGCACATAAAATAAAAATAAATAACACATCATTAAAAAAAATACTCTTTCTGGTTTACAGTCTGAGCCAGTGCCTGGGGCTATTTAAAAACCAAAATCAAGACACAGAGCGGTTCTGTAAAAACCCGTAGTCTTGTGTGGCTCTTTTGTAATCAGCCTCTTTCTTCTTCCAATCCTGGCTGCCACTAAGCTCCTTGGCTCTCACCAGAATCAGCGAATGGACCCTCTACCGAGCAGCCCTTCAGCCTGGTTTTGTTGTTGTTATTATTCTTACCATGAAACACTTTCATGTTAATAGTTACTTATTTTCATCACTGAGTATTATGCTATGTTTCATAAGGTTTCAGCTTATGCAGTCATCAGAGAAGGACATTTCAGTTCCTTCTGGCTTGTAGCAATTAAAAGCAAAGCTGCTACAGACATTCACATGCAGGATTTGGTCAGGCCCTAGGTAAGTATATGTTTAACAATATATAAAAAAACAACCCTTTCTCAAGATGGCACTACTATTTTCATTCCAACTACTGTGTGTGAGAATTCAGGCTGCTTTAAATTCTCAAGCTTTCACCCCCACCTCCAACAAAGGTAATTTTTCTTTTTACAAATTTGACTTATATATATTATGGTAATTAGAAATTCTCTAACTAATGATGTTAATCCCTTTCGTGTACTTTTTTTTTTTCTATTTGTGTATCTTCATTGGTGAAGTTTCTGTCTAAATCTTTTCTCTCATTGATTGTACTGTTTGTTTTTATTACTGTTGAGTTTTGAGAGCTCCTTATATGTTCTAGACATGAGGCATCATCAGATAGGTCACATGCATTCTCCCGGTTGTATCTGTTTTCATTCTCTTAGCTTCTGCATAATGAACATTTTAAATTTAGATGGTGCCATTCATCAACCATGGGATGTAGATGTTTCAGAACTAACTATATCTATCTACCGCAGAGACTGTGGCCTAAGATCTTTTTTTTTCCTCCTTACTTCACAAGCCTTCCCTGATTGCCCAGCACTTCTGAAAGCTAATAGGTGAGTTTTTCTACCTCAAGAAATTTTTTAGCTCTTTGGACACCAATAAATACCCTTCAATTAAATTCTGATACCATCTTCCTGGAGCTAACACCAGTGTATAAACTATTGCCTTATAGAGTCGATTACAGACCAGTAACTCCTATCTTTCTAACCTACTGTCGGCTATAGATTGTGGGGTTCTCATCATCCCCGTTTTGGATTCTATAATTTGATAGAAGAGTTATAAAGCTCCAAGAGACAGTTTACTTAGCATATTCTAGTTTCTTATAAAAGATGCAGTCCAGTTGTCCCAGGCCGGAGAGTTGTAAAAGGCAAGGTATGCAAGTGGGCCATGGAGCTTCCCTCCTTTCCCCAGGCAATCCACGTCCCAGAGAATGGATGTCCTCACCAACTGAGTTCTTCCACCTTGCACAAGGGGTTTTGCAAGAGTTTTAATCTTCACCTGCGCAGAGCTAGTGGGTGGGGCTGACGTTCTAAGACCCATCCTGAGGCTATTAGGGGCCTTCTCTAAATTACCCTACCAGCAGAAACTCTGGTATGACAGCAATGAGTTGATAGCAAATAACAAAAGATGCTCACCATTCAAGAAAGGCTTAATCTAGGAGGCTTTTTGCCAGGAACTTAAGACAAAGAATACTGTACTTTTCTTTTAGTCTATGATGCATTTGAGTTCGTTTTTGTATAAAGTGGATAGGGTATTTGTCAAGTGTTTCCTGGATGTGAATTTCCAGCTGTCCCAGCACCATTCATTAGAAATTCAATTATCTCTCCATTGTGCTGACTTTGTACCTTTGTCAAAAGTCAGGTTAGCATTTCTCACAGCTCTAAAATGGAGTGTGTCTGTTGGGAGAGTCAGCACAAGGTTTGGAAATCTCTGAGTTAGACAGCCCACACTATACCCAGATCAGGACTGCTATAAAAGAGTACAGAAAGTGCAATTTAAAATTTTCTCTCAACATGTGGGTGTTTGTTCATGAGCAGGGTTGCCAGTGCATAAAAACCTACTCTTTGTTACTTCCACATCTCTGTGGGAAGTGAGTTTGGAACACATCAGCAGGATTGTTAGGGTCACACAAACAACAAGCACGAAGACTGAACTTAGAATCCTCAATACTTAATGCCAGTGGTCTTCTCAGCACTCAAGGGGTGGGGAGAGTAAGCTGCCCAGTTAGACTATTGGTGAGCTCTAGGCTCAACTGAGAGATCCTGCCTCAAAGAGTAAGATGAAGAGTGACGGAGACATACTCCCACTTCCATTTCTCTATCCAAAGTGAGTTTGGGTTACATCAGTATCCTTCATAGGCATGCATCAGCGTGGCAGATCTTTGTATCAATTCTGTGTCAATTTTTTGTATCTCTAAGTACTATCTTTATTTTGATATTCTCCAGACACCTTTTATTAAGATTCATATTGTATAGGTTTAGACCTCACCACAACACTTTTTTTTTTAATGGCTGAAATATATACCATAGTTTGGGAATGTTGGAAAATTTCTCTATGGTAAACTCTAAGTCGCCTGTAGCTGGGTTTCATGGTACAGGTCACCATGTGGTCACAGCCTATAGGACATGGGTATTCCATATGCAAAATAAAAAAAGGAAAAAGATCTAAAAATCTCGGCTGGATAGAATAGCCGGTTTTTTAAAATGTAAATGCTTGATAGGCAAAAGCTAAAGTATGATTTAATAAAGGTAGAACTTAGATTAGATACTTTTTTTCCCCTTATAGTCACATTAAAGTCTCCTTAACCTTCATAGAAACATTGAAAAAAAAACCTAGCTGACATAGGAACTGGGGAAACTTTGGAAAGTCTTCATACTTTCAGGACAAATCATCATGCTGTATCATCTTATGGGTGTTCTGTACGTGTGTTTGTGTGCTCATGTCTGTGTGCATTTGTGTGTGTGTGTGTCTGTGAGTGCCTTTCTTTGCTTTTCAAAAGACAAATGGGTTCTGGGAGCTGAATGCCTGACCTTGAGAAAGTTTGGATTTTCCAGCTACAGGCTGGGATGAGTAGGGTAAAGTCCAGTTCCCTCTGATAACCACCACACTGCTGTACCTTCTGATGTGGAGGCTTGGGGAGTTGACTTAGAATGAACCATTTCCCTGTGCCTCAGAGACACTCTTTGATCTTGAATGGATCATAGACATTAGCATCTCATAAAACTCTACAGATCATTCCAGTACACAGACAAACTGAAACCCAGGAAATCAACAGAAGTTGTATTTTAGGTATCATCACCATTACTTACTATCTGATCTTGAGGAAGCCAACAGCTTTGTTGAGCTTTTGCTGAGCAGTTCTTGATAAGAAAATGTCAGTGCCTTTATGTTATTTTTGTACCTGTAACTTGGTGGGGGCTTGTTTGAGATGTCTAGTGGGCCAGAAGCAAGGATCTGCTAAACAGCTTATAATTTAAAAACTATCTCACAGCAAAACCAGTTCCAGCCCAATGTGAATGGTACCAGTGTCAGGAAAGCCTGACATGGCAAAAGCTTCATTACAGTCTGATGTAGTGAGGAAGTCATATATTATTTGTGGCAGTTCTTGATGTATAGAACATTAAATTTCCCAACCTGATGTAGTGAGGAAGTCATATATTATTTGTGGCAGTTCTTGATGTATAGAACATTAAATTTCCCAACTGAGATGTGTCATTTATTATGTACACTACAAAATTCAGTTTTATGGAGGACAAAGAGAGAATGAAACTCAGTGCTGTGGTCTAGTGTTGGCATGCTGAGCCTCTCAGTGTTAGAGCAGAGTGTGATAGTAGTTAGTAAGTGAGGACTTGAGGAAATGAACACTTTACTCTCACAAATGGGATTTATGTCTCATAAAAGACACTGAAGGAAACTGTTGAAAAGCATGCTTTACCAAACACTGAACTTGCAAAAACAAACAACCAACCAAAAACAACCAACAAACCCCTCACTTTTTGATTTCTCAGCCTTAGATATAAATTTTTGTTTTTTATAAATTTTTTACTCCAAGGTGTTTTGATTATCACCATCTAAAGGATTAAGATGCCAAATAATTATTTTATGTGAAGTTCCATCCACCTTCCCATTCTCCCAGCATACCCTTAGTAGCTCATTCTTGCTTTTCTCTGCAAAATTCAGCTTTCTCCATTTCCATGATGATAACTTGTATTGTCATGGTTTTCTTTGTACCTTGTGTTTTTGGAAAAATTTGCCTGGCATTCAGTAATGAACCCTTAGAACACATTTAATTAGCTATAAGAATTCACCTAGTTATTTATTGTGCCTGTGTTGGGGTGGGGGAGAGGAGAGAGATAGACAGGGACAGAGCTCTTGCTCTCTCTTTCTCTCTCACTGTGTGTTTGTGTGTGTGTGGTATGCATATTGTAGGTGTAAATCCATGATGCGTGGAGGCCAGAAGAGGGCATTAATTATGTTTAGCTATTACCATTTATCTTGTTTCTTTGAGAACTGGTTTTGGGCTGTTCATGGAGTGCCCATTTTTTGGTTAGGCTTGCAGCCAGAAAGCCCTATCAATCTTCCTGTCTTCACCTTGTTGTGCTGGGTTGTTGTCCTATGAAAAACGATGCTCAGCTTTCATGTGGTACTGGGATCTGAACTCTGGCCCTTTTGCTTATGGAACAAACACGCTAATCTCTGAATCACTGGTCCCACTCCCTACAGTGTTTCACATGGCAATGTCTGTGGATTCTTTTTAAATAAGGAAATTTAAGAATTAACTAGAAAGTAACTCCCACTAGTGAGTTCATTTACTTTAAGCTACGTATTCAAACTATTGATTTCTTAGTGTTCCATTGGATTCTAAGAAAAGTGAAGCTTTCCTCCAAAGAGAAAAAAATAGTTTATTCTGCATTATGGTTTTAGAGGGGAGTCTATAAGGACTGGGAAGGCATGACAGCAAGCAACAGAAGCAGGAAACTGAGTTATCTTCAATTACAAACAGAAAATACAGAGAGTAAGCTGGAAGTGGAGCAAAGCTCTAAAATCTTAAAGTCCATCTCTGGTTATATACTTCCTCCAGGGAGGCTGCACCTCAGCAGTGAGAAGTGATTAAATGCCCGAGCCTTTGGGAAACATTTCTCACTCAAAACACCACATTAATTTTTCTGTCTATCTTGGTGACTTTTTCCTCAGTGTGTAGATTTCATCTTCTGGTTTGTGTTGTTTTTCAAGTCATGGATATATATATATATATATATATATATATATATATATATATACACACACACATATATATATATTACCAGAACATTTTGAATCTTGACATTTAACATTTAATCTGTTTGGTACTCTTGAGTTCAGTAGGATTTTACAAGTCATGTTGTCTTGCTTTTCATGTCAAATATATCTCTGTGTTGTACTTTTTGATTTGAGGGTGTCTTCTGGGATTGCGGGAGAGATCTTCTTATTGAGTCGCTACTCTTGAAGGCTTCCTCTGTCTCCAGAGCCATTCAGCAAGGAGACAAACTGATATCTCAGCAATGCTATAGTCCAAGCACTGCCACACATATCACACAGACCGATCTCAGTTAGATGCGGATGGTTTATTACACTTGCACCCCAAGACTGATCATGATTAGGGGCACAGTAAATTTGGGAGCCAAACTGTGAGGCGGAGTAATTTTTAAAGTGAGTTTTTAAAGGAGAAAAACCACAACCAAGCAGGAAGAATCAATTCTATTCCAGGCACACTGTTGCCTGGTAGCTAGACAAAGCATTTCAGCCGACCTTTAAGATGATTGGCTGGGATACAGGGTAGAGGAACTTGGGGACTTTCTACTTCCCTCTCTTGGGGGGTCTGGTAACTTTCTAGCTCCTTACCATTCCCATGAGAAAAGAACATGGCAGGGTATTGTGGTTTAGCTCAAGCAGAACATCTAATATTATTCTATTCTAAGCAACATGTATTGAATTGTACACTAGGGAAGACAAAATGGCTGTCGTTATGTTAGGCAGTAAGGCCTGGATATGTCTGGAAAAGAATCAGTGTTGGTGGGCCTCAACGACCAACAATGCCAAACAGACAAGATAGAGAAACACACGGAAGATAATGGTAACTGACTAATTTATCACCAATGAATGTAGAACTAAAGTTTTCTATGAAGTTAATAATTACATGCGTAAGTATGGGAGTAGTAAACAAAGGAGATAGAGGGGAGAGTTGGGGAAAGGAAAGAAACAAGAATAGTAAATTAAAGGAGAAAGAAAAGCAGAGGAGAATGTCTTAGAGGAGAAAAGGGCAAGAGACTAGAAGAAGCAACAATACAAAAAAGGAAAACATTGGAAAAATAATAAAAAGAAGATTTAAAGTAATGGGAAGAGCAATAAAAGGATATAAGGAGCCAAGATTTCCTAGTAACTTAAATCTTTGAAAACAAGATTCAATAAACAAAACAAAATAAAAATGTAAAAGCATTATCGTTAGAAAGCAATAAGATAAAAACTGCTAATTATAGAGAAGAGGATGGGAAGACTAGTGTGGGGCAGGCAAAAAGTTTATAAAAATAAGGCAAAGAAAGCATATTTTTTTCTAAATGGAAAGAAAAATTTGTAAACAAAATTAGGTGAATGCATGCAGGAGAAGAAGAGAAACGTAAAAATACTTTAAAATACAATTCAAAATCTTATGAAATGTGTAGTACACAAAAAGAGGGGACATCATAAGTTTAAAAAATGGTGAAAAAAGAAAAAGAAAAAAAATGAAAGATGCATTGTAGACTGGCATTTTTGTGTAGGGGATGCCTTTGACAATTGGACATTGCCAGTTGTATGCGATAAGGCAAGCCTCAGTTGAACTTGCGAACTTTTGTCTTTCTGGTGGTTTGTGATGTTGCTGAGCCTGTCTTGGACAGATGCCTGACGTTTGTCAGAGCTGCCATCATAGTGGCTGTTTTCAGTTTCGTATCCTGGGAGCAGGGCTAGCTCTCTCTCACTCCCGGGACTCCTCAGATTTTGTAACCCTGGAACGGCAGTTTAGCTGGGGGCGATCTTCCAAGTATGTTAAGAATTTGGCAAGCAACCACGGTACTATATTGGTACATAAGGAGGATCTGTCTTCATCTCTTAAAGACCTTTTCAGTATTAATCACTCCGTTGAAGGACAGTAGATCTGGGCATTATCAACATCTGGGAGCTGCAGAGTTTCCAGGCTCATATAGGCACTAATGGCAGGCAGTGGTTCCGGAGTTTTATCTGTCTGTTGTCCTCTCAGAGCTACCAAACCTCAGATATCAAATGCTTGGTTGATGAGATCTGTTCCTGGCCACAGAGGGAGGTCCTAAGACTGTTTCCTGCTCCCTGCACGCTTAGGTTTGTAAGCGTCTGGCTCTCCCTTTTTTCTTTCTGAACATTCCCTCTTCCGGGCCTATGATAGGTCAAAGTTAGTTTTCCCAAATTTGGATGTTCCCTGATCTTGGGCCCTAAGGTAGCTCAATTTTTTAACAATTCTCTCTCATGGTGGCTCTGCCCTCCACGTCACAATGAGATTTCTCTTCAACACTGACCCATCGTCAAAAGAATCACTGTCTTGCCAAAACTTGCAACTGGATTTGAAGGCTGTGAGGCCTGCCAGCTTGTCCTGAGAGTAGGACTGCTTGCCCTTTGTCTGGGTTACTTTTTGGAAGTGGCTTCTATGTCTATAACCTCTGTCAGGCAACCGCGTAGCTGGGGCCATGTTTAGCTAAC
This sequence comes from Pachyuromys duprasi, assembly GCA_028658305.1. Taxonomy (NCBI): domain Eukaryota; kingdom Metazoa; phylum Chordata; class Mammalia; order Rodentia; family Muridae; genus Pachyuromys; species Pachyuromys duprasi. The sequence goes on along the minus strand of CM053753.1, from coordinate 42,154,896 downwards.
TTTTGTATCTTTTATTGTGTGTATGCTCTTTTCTGGTATCTTTTCATTTCCTTCATGGATTGCCAAAGCCATTACTCTACTTGACTTCCTTTGAGGTACAGTCTATTGTTTCTTATTGTGACTCTCTCTCACTCACTAGCAAAAAAAAAAAAAAACAAAAAAACAAAAAAAAACCTGCAGCCAGTAATCTTATATACATTATCCAGAGGTTAAATAAAGCTACTTCAGCACGTTTTAACTGAGAGCTGTGGCAAAGTCCATCATCCCTTTTCACAAATTACTTTTTAAACATCTCAGGAGACCTAAGTCACTCATCTTTCCCCACAATTGTTATAGCCTTCCAGCAACATTTTACAAGCTTATTCTTAAGGGCATGTGTCAGGAGAATATGTGGTGTGTGTGTGTGTGTGTGTGTGTGTGTGTGTGTGTACCTGTTACGTGTGTGACAGTGTATGTATGTGTGTGTGTATCCGTGCATGTGTATGAGTGTACATGTGTTTGAGTGTTTATATGTGTGAGTGCGTATTGTGTGTGTGTGCATGTGTATACATGCAGGGGAACAAGGACACAATGAAGTTTAGAATAGAAGGTGGTTGGGCTGGTTTACTGCTCCTGACCTTGACAGGATGCAGAGCCTGGGAAGGGCTCTTGTTCTGCATGTGAGGTATTGCTTTGATCAGGCTACTGAGATACGAAGACCTGTATGTGGGCAACATCATTTCATGGGCTGGGTTCTGGACTAAATAAAAAGGAAAACCAGGACTGAGAATTCAATGCTTTCTGCTTCCTCCCCTCAGAGAGACGAAACAGTTGCCTCAGCATCCTACAATTCTGACTTCTCCATCATGATAGACTATGTTTTCAAACTGTAAGCCAAAATAAACCCTTCTGTTGTAGTTGCTTCCCTGTTGCTGTAAGAACTGCCATGGCCAAAAACAACTTGGGAGGAAAGGGTTTACTTGCTCTTACAAGCTGTTGTCCACCAGAGGGAAGTCTGGGCAGGTACTCAAGGCAGGGACTGGAACACAAACACAGAGGGATGCTATTTCCTGGCTCGCCATGGTTTGCTTACTTGCTTTGTTTATAAAAGCCTGGACTACATTTCCAGGGGTGGCACATTTCTCCATGGGTGGTGTATTCCTACATTACTCATCAGACAATCCCTCAAAGCTATACCCACAGGCCAATCTGATAGAGACAATCCCTCAAGTGATGCTACCTCTTCCAAAACTCTAGTTTGTATCAAGTTGACAAAGACCCACAAGCTATTCTTTCTCCTTTAATTAATTAATATTTAGAAACTTGTCACAGAAATAAGACAAGGAGCTAATACTGTGACGTTTCTATCCTTTGCAGCCTCTCATGGTGTGAATCCTGAGCCAGACTTAATGTTAATAGTTCTTGGAGTAGTGAATAGATCCCCATGAAGTCTCATTAAGAATTACACCAACATGGGTGCCTAAACACCTGAAGAAAGACAAGATCAATACACATGCAAAGAAAGCTCAGGAGGCCTCACATCTAGACAAAGGTCTATAGGGAACTAAGGGAGACTGAGAGTGGGAGAAACAGTCTTCCCTGGATTATCTAGTTCATTATCCAATACCAAATGAAAACATACATGTAAGTAACATTATAGAGACTGAGAAGGTTGTACTTATGTTTTTAGGAATACACATACACATGCACACACATATGCACATATGTGACAAACAGTTAAAGAAAAAAAGACTGTAAATTTGAAGTACAGCAAGGAATTTTGTGTACGTGAGATGGGTTGAAGGGAAGAAATTGAAAAGGAAATGAAGTAATCATGATCTCATGAAAAATTAAACATGAAAAATTATTAAAACAAGATTCTACCTCACTCTAGTCAGAAAATAATGACACCAAATGCTGACAAGGATATGGAGAAAGAGCAATGCTTGTTCTCAGTTGGGAGAATATAAACATGTACAGATGTTATGGAAATCAATATGGAGTCTTCTCAAAACCTAAATAGAACTAAGATAATCCATATTTACTGCTCTTGGTCACAGCACAGAGATACTTGCACATTCATATTTTATATTGCTACACCATTTACAATAAGCAAGCCATGGACCACCATAGAGCAGCGAATAGAGAAAAATGAGTTATGTGGACACAATAGATTTCATGTAATCATAAAAAAATGAAATCATGACTTTGTACCGAAATAGATGCAAATGGAAATTATTGTAATCCAAATAAGCTACACTCAGAAAGATATTTTCTTTTTATATGAAACACAGATTCAAAATTATGTGTGTGTATACTTATAATAGTTTGTCACAGTATTAGAAAGAGAATCATGAGACAGGGGAGACATTGTTAAGAAAGTATGAGATAGGGAGGCAATGGAATACATGTGTGTTGTTTAGTACTACTCTCCAAGCCAAACAAATGCCATGTTGGGAAATTCAGCTATGTCAGATTGCAAAAGATCTTGCATACTGTTGATAGCTCCTTACCTGAGCACCCACCTGCTCCCTACCACCTGTTGTATGCAATCTGACTTAGCTGTAGGTGATCTTTGAAGGGGCTAGAACAACGGTCTTGATTTTTTTGAAGGTCACATGTCAGATATCATGCGTATCAGATATTTACATTATGATTCATAACAGCAGAAAAGTTATAGTTATGAAGTAGCAACAAAATAATTTTATGGTTGCGAGTTACTACAACATGAAGAAGTGTGTTAAAGTGTTAGGAAGGTTGAGAACCACTGGGCTAGAGTATGTACATGTATAGGCTAGGGAGTATACAGGCTTGGGAGTATGTAAGCAGTATGCTCTCCACTTGTGTGGCCACAGGAGACATGACAAAGGTGTGAGGTTGAAAGTGCTTAGGAATTCCCTATAGCCTCGTAGGAAGCTTTTCCCATAGGAGATGAATTGTATGTTGTGTGAATGTCAAAGCATAAGGCAAGAAAAAATTGCTCAGTGTTCATGTGCAAACTGATGACCATTTGGCTTGTTTTATAGAACCATGTGATTATTCTTAACTTCCAGTGCATGCCAGATCATCATTTGTGACGCAGGAACCAAACTCAAAGTTCCCAAGAATAGAAATCTAGGCTAGGCTGTGTTTGTTTGACTTGTAGCCTGGGCATTCTGGCCCAGGGAAATGCGATCTAACTCATTCTGTCTAAAAAAAGACTTTCAAATACTGGATTTGAAAACAACCTTTCTTAGTTACAGAGCCCTAAGTCCTCATGTTAAAAGCAGTTAGAGAGTTGCCTCAGAAAAAGTATAAATATTTCTATGCCAAACAAATTGGTACCCAGTTACAAGGTACCACAGTTACAAGGCCACAGTTACAAATCAGGGCAAGCGCAAAGAGAGAAGGCCAGCATTGACAGGTCAGCATGAGTGTTCTCTTGCTCAGCTAGCACTTATGTTATTATTGCAAGACTGAGGTTACTAAGCAAGGCTCTGTCTCAGAAGAAAGAAAAGGAAGGAAACAGACCTATGTGGACACACACACACGCACACGCAGATAATACTTAGTGTGGACATGTTTTTACTTTCTTCTTGAAAGGTGATTATCTCAAATGATGCAACACAAAAGGGTTTTAGCCAGCTTCGGCACATATACCACCTGTATCTACAACCATGACAACTGAGAACATGTTTTGTAAGGTTCTTATTAGTAGAATTTTCCTTTTGGTAGAAGCCTCTGCTTTCAATGTCTTCACACAAGCTTTAGAACTGGGCTCTCCTCTTTTCACTCATCCAGTTCCCGCTTTGTGTCCTTGTTTCTTCACAAACTCCCTCTCTCCATCTTTTCGGTAGTGCAGCAGGGTTTTAGGATTCCAGTTTACTTTCGGCATTCATGGCATTTCAGTGGTGCTCACTTTTGCTTCTGACAGATAATCTGCGGCATTGCAATTCTAATATTCTATTTTCAAGATTATTCTCAAACACACAGAGAGAAAGAGAAAGAGAGAGAAGGAGGGAGGGATAGAGAAGGAGAGAGAAAGCACACATAAGTTTCAGTTTCCTAGTTCTCTTAGAGAATAAGAAGCTGTGACTATACAGGTTTTTTTTTTTCTTATTTGGTATTCTAATCTGTCTTGTGGGTGAAACTTTCCCTTTCTAGTTTATTAGAAGAGCAAGCAGACTTTACCATAATTGGTGACAGTGTGAAGCATGTGGAACAACTTAAAAAGCAGAGACAATTGGAGGAAAAGGGATAGGTGGTATTGTGATGCTGTCTTGAAGTAGTCACTAAGACCAATCATAGATCATTCAATCATTGTTGAACACAGTGATACCTCAGTCATGTCCTTCATTAATCCCACCCCAACTATGCATATTAACAACCAGAAGAATAATATCAGAAGCATAGAGTCCTACTGAAGTTGCTAATGCATAGAGGGGACAGAGGAGGGTCATGGGGTGTCAAGAACTCTTGAGCTATTCTTAATGGTGTCAGTTACCAAATCGGAAACAGTAATGATAGGTGAATTATTCACCAAATCAAAGAGCATCAATCACCTTAAAGTTTGACCCAAAGGACCACAGGCATGGATGGTGGAAATCAGAGAAGCCAGAGTAACTACAGCAAGTCTTTAGGTTGGGAAAACTGGCTGACGTAGATCAGTTGCTACACAGAACTGACAAACACTTTCTCTTTTCTCATGCCCTAAGAGTTGTAAGCATAAAATTCGTAGAAAATATGGATTTTTACAATTTGTATAACAGAATCAAACAGCTTTCCAGTCTGTGTACACAGAAACACCTTAAGTTCAGCATGGCCCTGTCTGTATTTGGGGGCCACTAGTCTCCACATGTAATGTCCATATCAATCATTTGAGGATTGTCTTTGAATACTGACTCTGGTTCCACGGTATGATCTGAGGTGCTATATTTTTAATGCTCTTGTACTTGGTGACATTTCTGCTCCTGGCTAGTGGATTCCACATTAATTAGCAAATCTCTGCTACTAGAAAACTGTCATTGAGAAAGCTGCCTCTGAGTGTCTTACAAAGGAAGTCTCAAGAAGACTCAGTCCCTAGGGGACCAGAATTATAAAGAAACTCACTAAGGAAAACAAGAAGAGACTTTTTTTTTTTGAAAGAGATGACTCCTGTTTCTTAATTTGTAATAAATGATATCTACAAGGATGTAGAATATTGCTAGGAAGATTTATAGTCAGGGAATAAAATTTTAGCCTTTCATCTTTGGTATGGCCCTTAGGGAACATTTCTTCATTCCCTTTCTGGTACAGAGCACTGCGTTTGCAAAGTGATTCCCCTCATAATCTAAATAGGTATGAATACTTTGTAAGGAACTTAAAAATAAGGCTATGACACCTCACTATCCACTGAAGACCTATGCCTCCCGGGAGTATAATTATGCCATCAATTTAGTTCCCAAGACAGTTACAGGGAAAGTGTTAATGGCTCAATGACACAGGAGCAGAAACAGACTCGGTATCTGTGAAGTCAACTTATCTCCAGTGTTGGTGAGAATCACCCAGTGACCAGCTGTGACTGCAGATTCCTCAGTGCACCACTGCAGGGGATTAGATTCAGCAGGTCTCAGATGATATCAAGAAAGCTGTGTGTCCCTGTGACTTGGGGACTAGACTAGTGGTGCTGGTGGTGCAAGGATGATAGGTCCTGAGAGAGCCTGGGACTCCCTTGGGTCTTTCCGGTAACCTCCAAGGCCAGTTTCTGCTCAGCATACAAAGTGGCTGGCTTCTGGAGCATGTTGTTGAGCCATGAGTCAGCACGCTCCCTTCTCCAGCTGTTTCTGCCACAGGGCTGGGACATGCACCTAGGCAGTTTCCACCATTCCACTGCCAAGGGATTTTTAATGTCGATAAAGTACAGTTGTTCTAGAAACAAATGGATTAGAAGCGGCTGGCTCCCAGCCAGCTACTGGTGCTGAGCTTGCTGGAGGATCAGCTGTTGTTTTCCTAACTCCAGTTTTCTCTATTGTCGCTGAGAGGATTCCAGCTTACTGTTTTCTGCAGATCTAGGCATCACATGGTAAGAGAATGTTTCACTGTATGTGCTGAAGCATGACATATTAGGTTGAAAATCCAAAACAGGTTTTTTGAACCCCACTGAAGCACTTGAACCAAAGAGGAAAGGTAGGAAGGGGGGGGAGAAAGTTAACCACAGAGCCTACATACCCTCCTCCCACTCCTGTCCTGCACAGTGAGAATCATTAGCTCAAAAACATTACAGTTTCACTATGATAAGTATAGTAAAAATTCGTTGTAACTAATTTAGAAAAATAAGCACAAACATTTTACTTGCTCATAATCTTTCCAGTTAGAAATAATCACTTTAAAGTTATACTCTTTTTTTTTTCTTCTCCATTTTGAGAATCTTTTTTGTGTGGCTGGGAAGGGCCTCAGTAGTTAAAAGCACTTGCTTCTGTCACAGGGGACTTGGGTTTGATTCCCACCATCCGCGTCTGGTGGCTCACAACTGTCTGTAACCCCAGATCCAGGGGATCCTACACCTTCTTCTGGCCTTCACAGGCATTGCATGCATATGACACACACATACACACACATTCATACACCTGAAATGAAAAACAAAAACAAAAACCTTTAGTTGTTCTCTTTGGAGTTCTTTTACATTGCTTTTCAAGTCACAGAATAAACACAGATGTTTTTCACCCGTCTCCTACTCTTCCTCCTTCTTTGTGCACATGTGTGGGTGTGGGTGTGTGTTACGGGGCTTGAACTCAGGGCCTTACACATGCTAGGCAAGTGCTTTATTACTGAGATACACCTCCAGTGTTTTTATTATATTATTATTATTATTGAAACAATTTCACTTAGTTGCCCAGGAAAGCCTTGAACTGCGATCTGCTTTTCCAGTCTCCTAAGTAACTGGGATTACAGATCTGAGCTTCTAGGCCTAGACACAAGTTTCTTTTCATACAAATATTCAAAAAATATAAGGTCCCTGTCTTTCTGTTCAAGTGCTTTAGTGGAGTTCAAGAGAGCAAAAGAAAACAACTCTTTTAAAACACTAAGGTTTTAGAATGCATCACTTATTTGATTTCACCCTCATATCCAGAATACTTAAATATTACTCTTCCGAGTTACACAGATTTCATCTCAAAGGAAGACAAATGACAAATAATGCAGTTGCATATAACCTGGAAACCTGAAGTGGAAAATGGCGTTTTTGTTCAAAAGGAACATTCCTTCCACAGTGAGTAACGTATGGATCAGTTCTAACTGCCTAATGAACTACCCTGTATTCTTATAAACAGCTTGCATACCTAGCGGGTAAGCTTCTAAAACTATTAACTGCATTTCTCTATGGCGGACCAAGTCTTAGAAATATTTCTTTCTCCTCCTGAAGATGTAGCAACTACATTCTTAGGTAAAGATAAGAATGTGTGATTAATTTTCTTGATTTAGTGATTTCTCTGAGAAGTATGCACATTGGTTTGGGTATATCTACATCATAGTATTATTGATAGTGTTTAGACCCCTATATTTGTCCAATAGAATACATCTACCTATTTAATGCATCTCTCTGCCTCTCTCACTCTCTGTCTCTCTCTAAATAGGATTTATTGGAGTGGCTTGCAGGTTGTGGTCTGACTTGTTTGAATTTGGCTCTATGTGAGCAGCTGTGTAGTTGGGTCCAGTAGTCTATCAGAGCTTGCTTCTCAGGCCTAGCTCTTATCAGAGCTGCCTTGTGGAAAGCACTTATCTTACAGGCATTGCATTAGTCTAAAGTAATAAAAAATGGTTTTTAAGGTAGACAAAATTGTTTCACTTATGCTCCTAACAAGAGGGGAGCCCCTGAAGTTCTGGTATAAGGAAAGTCAGAAGATCAGAAACGCAGAAACAATCAGAAGATCAGAAAGCTGGTTTTGATTGTGGTGTGCTAGGCATCTTTTTACTGCTTTGTGAAAATATTCAATAAAACATAAGAAATGTGGAAACCATAGCCATAATGTAAGTGTGTCAAGATCTGCTCAGTGTCACAGTTAGCTGGACAGCCAGTGAATCCTGGAAGCTGTCCCAGCCAAGCTCGTTGACGAGTTCTCAGAACATGCCAGAGCCCTGAGATTCCTGGGTTCCACCAGGTTTTACGAGAGATACCAATTAGGGAGAGGGGTTCAGGAATCTGAATTAACTTTCATGCATGGTGACAAGAGTTGCATCCGATATAAAGACCACACTGAGATAACCCAGCACTGCAGGTCATGTTCACAGGCTCTGAAAACGTGGGAGAAAGGGAGGCAGAGCAAATTGGACTTGGAACTCTTAGGACAGTGTAGATTAACACTTTAGAGGACAGAAGTGATTATATGAGACTGATGAGCTGCCTGCTGAGCTTACAGCAAGACAAGAAATTGTGATTACATGAAGCTATGAGACTGTATTTTCCTTGAGGGAGACAAATAAGAATAGTGGTAGAATCTCGATATTTTAAACAGAATTACAGACTTAGAGATAATTGTTAAAGCATGCAGTCAATTGTTTAAGATGACAAAAATATCACAAGTAGCTTTGAGGATTAGTCTAACCCATCAAGAATTATTTAAACAGTAAGAAAACTGAAGTAATTTCTAACAGCATAATTTCTAATGGGAACATTAAGACCTTAGGTATGAAAATCTCTGTGTAATATACGATATAGACAAATTATGCATTCGATACCCATGCCTTTCTGTTTCTTGAATCATTTCCCATTTCTCAAAATCTTAGGCTGAATTATTCCTGTTCTTCAAATCTTCCTTTCATCTACTAAGTATCTCCACAGCTTCCTTTCCTCTGACTTTCCCCCTGGAAGCCCTCACCTCACTCCCCTGCTGAAGCTCTCACTGGGACCAGTGATAGGAAGGATCTGAATAAACAGGTCTCTAACAGTACAAGGGATACTGCCTACTTGTCTTTGGAAACATGAAGTCATTGCTCAGTTTTCCAATGAATCCTTCCTTGTGGTGGCCCAAGCAATGCAAATGGAAAGTTGGAAAAGGAAGGCTAGAATGGGCTGTTTAAAGGGAACTAATACCGCTGACTAGTCAGTTGGGAATCTGCTCCCTAGACGGATGCACTAAGAAGTTTCTACACCGAGCCTGAGAGAGGAAGAGGACAAACACTAAAAGTACTGTGAGAGAAAGGAGAGAAATTAAAGAGGAGAGGAAAGGAGAGGGGGGAGAGAGAGAGAGAGCAAAAGAAAGATGTAGCTAGAGAAGGAGAAAGAGATGCTGCTGCCACAACCCCATCCCAAGACTCCACCCTCAACTCCCCTACCTCCCTACCCCTCCACCCCACTCCTGCCAGCAATTCTTCCTCCTCCTGCTCCTCCTCCTCCTCCTCTTTCTGAGCTCACCCTTCCCTCCTCAACCTCCTTTAACAGGATTTCTTTATATAATTTAGGCTGGCCTTGTTGGGATCCATAAGTGGGCATCTCTACAGCCAGCCCCAAGGGACCTGACAAACCGGATGTCAGGCATCTGTGAAGCCACCTACAGACCACGTGAAACCACTTGCACATGTTCTGGGTCACCTTATAAGAACTCACATCACCTCCAATCTCTCTCTCTCTCCTACCCTGCCCAGAAATGGTCTCTGAGACTCCTTCCCCCTTCCCTTAATAAACCTCCCACATGGAACCAGTGGTGTGATTTGTGATCTGTGAACTCACCATGTAACTTTGCTGCACAATCTTAACATTGGTTCACTTGGCTGGGAATAGGTGCCTCCAGCGGCCACACTGCTTTTTGGCACTGGCACCCCACCAGAGCTGCTGGAAACCTATTTCATTCTAAATTTGCCCATGACCCACTTTCTAGCAACCAAATCGCTATCTGTTGCATGCAACACTAGCTAGATTGGTGAGTTCCCCTCATTGGTCAACATAAACACCTCTCTTGGTAGGAGAAAATTGACCATTGCATCTGACAGCTTCCTACTACTTGAGGCGGTGCCCGACCAGGATCCACAATGGGATTATAATACTCCAGAAGGTATTTTAGCCAGAGATCAGTTCACAACCTGCCTCCTGGCTGGTCTCCGCAAGGCTGCTCTCAAGCCAGTTAATTTTGAAAAGCTCCAGGAGGTCGTTTAGGACAAGAATGAAAACCCATCTCAATTCTAGAGTGCCTTACAAAGGCCCTCTTACAACATACTAATCTGGACGGCAAAAGTACAGAGGGTAAGCAACTTCTGATGACCTATTTTTTTTTTTCTCCCAGAGTTACCCTGACATCAGGGCTAAGCTTAAATGCTTGGAGAGGGGACCTCTAACTCCACAGGCAGAAATCTTAGCACTGGACTTTAAGGTGTACCATGGGAGAGATGAGAAAGCCTGCAAGCAAAAATACCAAATGCTGGCCAAGGCCATATGACTGGCCTCAGTGACTACCCAGGCTCCCTTGCCTCCTAAGGCACAAAGACCTCGGGGTGCCTGTTTCAAATGCAGTCAAGAAGATCACTGGGCCTGATTTTGTTCTAACCCCCACAGGGTACCAGGGCCATGTCTAAAATGCCACCAAGAGGGACTTCGGGGTGTTGACTGCCAGTGTTTCTCCCATGATATGGAGGCATCACTGCCAGATCACCCTCCGGCAGATATCTTAGGCCTGGCTATGGATGACTGAAGGTGCCCGGATTCCCTTGACCCAACCACTGCCATCACTAGGAGGGAGCCAATGGTAATTATCATGGTATCGGGGCAGCCAATTTCTTTCCTTGTAGACACTGGAGCCACTTACTCAGTCCTGATGGAGTATTGGGGACCAACCTCTCCTCCTAGTTCCCCTATTGTCAGGGTAGGGGGCCAGCCTCACCAGCCTTGCCAGACTCCACGAGTGAATTGTATTTTCAGGGGTATTCCCTTGACTCATTCCTTTTTAGTGATGCCAACCTGTCCAGTTCCCTTACTGGGAAGGGACTTTTTAACCAAAGTGAGAGCCTCTATCTCCTTTACTCCACCCATTTGCCTGACCCCAAGCTTGCAAGCATCCTTTCTCCTCCTTCTCCTAGCTACCTTACCTACCAGTTGTGTCACGTCGCTTCCTTTACCAGCCTTTCAAGTGGACGACCTCCAAGTCTAGGATGTCCAAATCCCCTGTGTTGCTAGGCACCATTCCCCTGTGGTCATTCAGCTACAGGATCCTACCTGGTATATTACCCAATCCCTGGAGATGAGAGAACTAAAGAAGGTAATTAAACACTCCTCTATGTGTGGAGAGCTGCTTGTTTGTCAAGTTGCTTTTTTATCGAAAAACATGTTTTCACCCTGGCTTTCACCTTGAGAGAAGAGAAAAGAGGAAGTTTCACCAAGTTCCTTAAAACTTGCTTGTGTGACCTTAGACCATATCTGCTATAGAGAAGTAGTTTTAGAAAATAAGTTTGGCAGTTCCTCAAACTTCTTTCTTGTATTGATGTGACTTGTTTTAATCATTTCAGTCCTCACTCCCCACTCAGGAACTGTTCAACCTTGCTGGCTGGCTCTGGCATCTAAGGTCATTGCCTCTCTGACATCCCCCCTCCTAAATAATACAAATCTGTCATTTTGTCTCCTACTTCAGACTCTGACCTTGGCCTACAAGCTCCTTAATGTGACCATTTTAAAGCTTGCTGGTTGTGTGTCCCACCTGGGACCAACTCAGAACTACCACTGACAGCTTCTCTGGTGACTCTGTCAAGTAACCTTACTTCACCATTCACTAACTGCCCTGACTCTGCCCTCTACCTTTTCCATATCACCCTCTTTGGCATGGCAAGCTGTTTCAAGGCATCTGGGACATATTCTATAGGAATACTAAGTTCCTTAGAGTGTAATAAAACTATAATCCTTGATACCTCATCTCAACCCCAATGCCCTACTGCTAATAATACCTCGATTCTTTGTGGAACTCAGGTCTACCATCATCTGCCTGCTCGTTGGTCAGGAGTCTGCACGCTGGTGCTCTTCCCCGAGCTAGGGGTGATAAATGAAAAGGAGCCCCTACTGATCCCAGTCATGGACTCAATAGCTGCCCAGCAGGAAAGGGGGCAATTTAAATCTTGCCCCTCTTGGCTGTTGCAGGAATCACCGCAGCTGTCAGGACTGGGACAGCAGGACTAGTCACTTCAAGAACTTTGTATTACCAGCTTTCTTCCCAGTTCATCTGGGACCTCCAGCAAGTGGCTCAGACAATACTAACTCTCCAAGGGCAGATTGACTCACTGACAGCAGTAGTACTTCAAAACCGACGTGGATTGGTTCTCCTCACAGTTGCATCTTCCTCCAGAAGGAATGCTGTTTTTATGTCAACCAGGCGGGTATAGTGAAAGACAAAATCCAACAACTCCAGGCAAATCTATGAAAGCAAAGGGAACAGCTTGAGGCCCCTAGTTCTTTGAGAACCCCATATGGAAGTGGATTCTGCCCTTCCTCACACCTCTCCTGTTCATCTTTCTGCTTTTGCTTTTTGCTTTATTAACTTCCTCTCTACATTCCTCCAACAACAAATGAAAAAATTCTCTAACAAAACTATTAATCAGTTATTCTTTTTAAAATAATAATTATTTTTTATATTAATCACAGGTTATTTACTTTGTATCCCAGCATTAGCCCCCACCTTCATTCCCTCCCAATCCTACCCTCCCTTACCTCTGCCCTGCCCCTCTTTAAGTCCTCTGGTAGAGAAGGTCCTCCTCCCTTTCCATCTGACCCTAGTTTATCAGGTCTCATCAGGACTGGCTGCAATGTCCTCCTCTGTGGCCTAGCAAGGCTACTCCTCCCTTGGGGTGGGGGTGGGGTCAAAGAGCCGGCCACTGAGTTCATGTCAGAGACAGTCCCTGTTCCCCTTAATAAGGAAACCCCCTTGAATGCTGAGCTGCCATGGGCTACGTCTGAGCAGGGGTTCTAGGTTATAACCATGCATGGTCCTTGGTTAGAGTCAGCTTTAGAAATGACCCCTGTGCCCAGATATATTTGATCCTGGTGGCGCTCCTGTCTTCTCCAGGTCTTACTAAATCCCCCTTCTTTCATATGATTCCCTGCACTCTGCCCAAGGTTTGATTATGGGTTTCAGCATCTGCTTTGATACACTGTTAGTAAACCTCTGCCCACAGAACCAGATGACATGACCTTGCAATTGACCCTGATGGTGGGGACCAGTTATACCCTGAGAATGACATTCCCCTAATCAGCAGGAAGTAGCTTGAAGAGCAAAGGTCCCCCCTATGCCCTCCCCACCATTACCCCCTTCCTAGACCCTCACTTTTTAATAAAACAAAAAAGGAGGAATGTTGGGATCCATAAGCAGGCATTGTTGTGCCCAATTCGTGAGACCCCAAAAGACCATCACCAGTAGTTGATTCTGTTGCAAAACACATGAGGATCTTTTCATTACAAGCTACAGCTTGGGCTCACATACCCTCACCATTGAAGCGGTGAGAGCTGAGAGCCTTGTGCTCAGGTTAGTTGGGTGATTTAAAGAGTCTGGTCCCTCCCAGCGTTCCCAAAGTAGGGGAATTCCTGCCTGGCAAGCATCTATTGGTCGAAACACAAAAGGGGATGTTGCATTTTAAACTGATTGGCTATAAGAAGACCCCCAAACCATTAATTGTCTAGCTTCCCTTGATTTGGCTGCCCTAGGGGAGAAAGGTCGGTTTCCTAGCAACTGTATCTCTAGTGGGCAGGAAAGAATGCAGTAAGGCTAGTTCTTCCCCTCAGGGCATTAAGACTAGTTCTTCCCCTATAGTGGCTGGACATTTTTCCATTTGCTGGCCTCTCTTCACGCTTGTGCTTTAAACTTTAAAACAATACCCACTGATTTTTAATTCTTTGGTCTCTCAGCATCTCTATGGCCAGCCCCAAGGGACCTGACAAACTGGGTATCAGGCATCTGTGAAGCCACCTACAGACCACCTGAAACCACCTGCGCATGTTCTGGGTCACCTTACAAGAGAATTTGCACTACCTCCAATCTCTCTCCTGCCCTGCCCAGAGATGGGCTATGTGACCCCTTCCCCCTTCCCTAGCATCATACAGTAATGTTATTGAGCAAGAGGGAGAAACTAACCTTCATTAAAGGTTAACCTTTCTTTTTTAGGGAAGGAAAACTGATTTTAATAACCAACTGAAAGCTAGCTACTGATAGTTTTCAAAATATACATTTTAAAAAGATTGATAGGTTCTTCCTATTAATAAAAAGAAAAGACTTTACTAAATTCTGTCAGGCTAGGACATATCTTTTTTTATTTTTTAAAAAAATTGTCTTTGTTTTATTTTAAGTCATATATTTCTTCAATGTAGAGGAGAGGAAGAACGTTCAAATTTTATAAGTCTGTTGAGAAGACATAGGAAGCAATATTTGGCGTGCTGCTGAAGCTGTCCCTTGATTGGTGTCACCTTTGAAACAGGAAAGAGGCTGGGGTGGAGTTGGGGTTGAGGGAAATGACTGTGCAGAGCTGTCCCCGCCCACCCTGATGGCTATACTTTTTTTCCTGAGGACAAAATGACCTAAAGGCTCCCATCCTACCTCACTGGCCCCCTACAGGTTATTAATGAACTGCTTTTCTCTCGTAACACCAGTTGGCTGAACATCCTGTCCTCCTTCAGTGTACTCTAGAAGCAACTCTAAGTTAGATGACTGCAGAGATGTACATAGGATTTCACAAGGAAGTACTGTTGCTGTGCTTTGGGGCTGTATCATTTCATAATGCAGAGAAGCTTAAGAACAGCTACCAAAGAAAACAAGCATCACCTGCTGTTTGTCTGTGGCCAGTTTTATTGGTCTACTACTTAATAAGTAAACTTTTACTTAAGTAGATTCTCTTCCTCTGAACAACTTTAGGAAATTCAAAGTTTCCCCACGCATCTACTGTTCAGTTTTAATCTCAAAATTAATGGTACCATCATGGTTTTTTATTGTAAGCAGATGGAATTTTCATGGACATTTTGATACACCTTTCTTCCTGTCTAGAAGATTGAAATATCTGAAAGAGGAAGAAATATGAGCAGCTACTGTATCGTGCTTGCTGAGTATTTGGCAGCATCTCACTTTATCCTTACAAAGTAGGGGTTAAAGAGAAGCCATAATGTTTACCCTTTGAACCTTTCCTTATACAAAGCATTTTAACACATTACCTCTAATCCACTGTATTAGTCCAAAGACATGAAGTTGCTATTTTATAGATAAGACAACAAAGCTACATAATTCTTGCCCCAAACTATTATTTTTAAAAGATTTTAATAGATATATTTCCAAAGAAGAAATTCAAATAACCAGCAAATATCATAAGTATGCCCGTAAGGAAGAAACATGGTGTTGGAGATAGTATTTAGTGCTGTCCATGACTGCAAATGTCCCCAAACTATTATTAAGTTATAAATTATTCAGGAATTTTCATCAGGGGTTTTACTCCATCCAACTTTATGTCTTTTTCATTTGTAAGAACGTATCAAATTATAATTCACAACCATCGTTGTGAACTCAGTCTAGTAGACTGACTAGAATTTAAAATTCAATAGGTAGGCCTGGCGGTAAGCCTGAGATCTAAAATCTAAATCTAAAATCTGAAATTTGGGAGATTGAGGCAGAAGGATCAAAAATACTAAAAATACAAGGCCTTCCTCAGTCGCAGTACTGTGAGTTCAAGAGAGCTAGAGCCAGGGTGGGAAGGAGAGTGGGGGAAGGGGTATCCATGTACCTTGTATGATATTGAAAAAGCTGTTATATTAGAACATATATAATTCTTGTGAGCTTTATAAAAACATTGGTATACATGATAGGTTTCTTTCTGCAGTCTCTTTAAAATGGCCCCATACATCACCCAAGAGGCTCTTAATACATGGACAAGTACATTAACCTTGACTGGGAGAGAAGTCTCCTTCTAGTCCCCATCCACCTGTCTGGTATATAGCAGCAGCAGCAACAACAACAACACAGAATGACACAACTGAGTCTGCGCCAAGGCATTTTTGTAAGCCCAAGAGGGCATCTCATGAAAACAAAACCTGTATATCAGTGTAAAATGTTTCAAAGTTCTGATTATTCTATGAATCATTGTGCTTTTCACTACTATGCTTTTGTGACATGAAACACTTTACAGTCAGTACCACAAATAATTAAAGAATGAGGTTGGAAAGAGAATAATTTCCATTTTTAATATGAACCATGTTTTACAATGAGAGGAAGTTTTGTTAATTGTAGTGGTCACTTTTCATGAAATCCCTTGTTAAAGGTTCATGGGGGGGGTAATTCAAGCATAGGAAAAATCATAGATGCAAAAGTATAAAGGGATATAATACGGCCCTAACTGTCATATTAACTAGTTCAGATTTATATAAAAATTATAAAGAAAGAGCTTCAGTAGTGTAGTGAAAACACTGAGTTGGTTTGAATTTGAATTCTGGTCCTAGTAATTACTTCTGTATATTGACTTATTAGAAATGTATTTCCATGGTCTTAAAGACCATATTTGTATCTTTATTTATAGCATGTATATTTACATCTAACTATATTATAGATATATTTCATGACAAACTCAAGATCCTCCCATAGTTTCAAGCTCTGATCACAGTTTAAAACATTTCTAACAAACTTCTCTGGAGTCTTCTGGGTGAGCCTGCCTTATACTCTCCTGTAAGGAACTTGCTCAGCTCCTCTAGATCTAGGCCAGGTCCCGTATCCCGTGCCTCACAGCTTAGTCTGATCACCTTGCCTGCACCACCACCATCCTCTAGTCTTCTACCAGGAACTGTCCTGCTGGTCCCCAAACTATAGCCTCCTACCTCTCCACATCCAACCTCTTCACCCTGATAGATCGTGTCCTGCCATTTCCAGGGGAGAGCCTGATGGGTCCATATGATCCTCTCCTTTATGCACCCATCTGCCACTTCTACCCCTAAACTCCAGGCTTGAACCAGGATGCACACCCTGTACACCAGCCCAGTCTCTTGTCTACACCTACCTTCATTCGATCTAAGCCATATCTAATCTCTTGGCCCAACCTGACCTGCACATCATCTCTTCTATGCCAACATGTCCATACCAGACACAGAACTAACAAAAGAAATATACATGCTCAGATCTCATCACAAAATATAAACATTATAAAAAATCAAGACATTGTTTACCTCATCTCTCTCCCCAACAAAATCCACCAGTATTATAGAAATGTTTGCCAATGAGAATTATCTAGATGAATCCCAGGTCACAAATTAATTTAAAAGAAAAAAATGATAAACTTCATCAAAGAATTCAAGGAATTTAAAGAAGACAAGAAACAGCTCAATGAACTTAAATAATGGATTATAGAGAATAAATACCCGAGTGATATGCAAGAAAATACAAACATAAGGTGGATGAAAATGATAAAGATGATCTATGATTTGAAAATGGAATTCCATAAAGAGAAGAACTGAAGAGGAATCAAAACATAGAGAATAAGTTCAGACCCAGGATAATCAATGGGCTGGCTCAGGTTAAGTTACAGAGGCTCCAGGAATTCTAAGGTTCAATGAAGAAAATTCATGTTCAGGTAGAATGCCAGGACAGACAGAGGGCAAGCCATAAAAGAGCAAGGAATTACAAAACTCCAGAAGGACACAGCGCGAGGGCCCAGAGCCCCTGGGGTAAGGAATCTAGGCATATCACACCAGGTAGCAGAGAAGGGAACTGGCCAGGAGTGTCTTGGCATTGATTGGATAGTGACTGTTACTGTAGTTAGTACAAGACTCTCAGGGGAAGACACAGAGAGAAACTGTATTCCATAAAATTGGAAAAAATCTAAAATAAATAATAAATTTCTAGCTGTATACCACATATTCAAATTAATTAAAGATGAAATAAGCAGACTTATAACTAACACTTAGCATAAAGCAGTAGTAAAATATCTCTCAATTAAAAAAATCTAGGACAAGATGGATTCATTGAATAATTATACTAGAACTTAAAAAAAGCTAATACTACTCAAACACAAAAATCATATGATAATCTCAATAGACAGAAAACTCTGTGACAAAATTTTTCATCCTTTCATGATAAAAGTCATGGAGAGACTAGATATGGAGGGAACATATGTCAGCCTAAAAAAGACTATCTAAAACAAATCTATAGCCAATATCATGCTAAGTGGAGATGAATTTGAAATATCCATACTAAAATTAGGAAAGGGATAAGAGGGTCTATGCTCTCCATTTATGTTTCATACAATTCTTGAAGACTCTGTTACAATATGAAAACTGAAGGAAACAAGGGGGATACAAATAGGAAAAGAAGTATTCTTATTAACAGATGATATAATTCTCTATGTAAGACCCTATTACTCTGCCAAACAAACAACCAAACCAAACCAGCCAACCAACCAAACAGCAACAACAACAAAAACCCCAAACTAAAACAAGATGAAGAACTTGCCATCTTGCTCAAGGAAATAAAATAAAATAATTAAGGGAAAAACGGTATATATTAAGTGGACTCCAAATTATAAAATCTCATTAATCTTAGAATGAATAATACGTGAAAGAAATCACAATGAGTATAGGAGTGGCCCTTTAGCCAGAGTAACCTAACAGAGGAGACCTTTCTTCTCCCAGGTAAGAAGGAAGATCCTCAGGGGTGTATGTGTATGAGGTGCCCTGTTTGAAACAGTATCTCTTCTTTTCTAGATAAAACTGTAGTACTCATATAGTAACCTTTGTTCTGTTCCCAAGAGTGAAACCAACTATCTCATGAAAGCAACGTGTGGAACTGAAAACAACAGATTATAAACCAATCCCTAATGGCAATGTTCATCTTTTCAAAAAGGGTATTGTCAAGAGAATATTATATCTAAACTAATGTTAATATGAAATGGAGTGTTGTTTTTAATATTTTTAAAGGTTCTTAGTTCACAAAATATATAATTTACATAAATTTAATGCTGTCTTTGGTGAATGGTATATGAATTGTATATAGCTCAGAAAGCCTACGCTGAAGAGGTAAAGACCAAAAATATAAAGGAAAAGCTACTAAAAAAACCACAAACCCAAAACCACACAAAAATTCCTTATACACAAAATCCCTATCATAAGTCTGGTCTATTGGTAGCACATGCATAGCTATGTCATTTGACTTCTGCATTGGTTTGGCTTTCTACTGCTGTGACACCACAGCCAAGGCAATTTATGGGAGAGAGGATTGATTTGGGCTATGGTTCCAGATAAGTAAGAGTCCATCAGCATTCACAGCAGGAAGCGGCAGCAGGCCTTCACAGTGGCAGGGACATCTTTAACCTGAAGCAGGAAACAGAGAAAGTAAACTCAAAATGGCTTCCGCCATTTCTTTAAACTTTCAAAGCCCGTCTCTAGTGACATAATGCCTACAATTAGGCTCCACCTATTAAACCTTCCAAACAATGTCACCAACTGGGGACTAAATATGGAAACATCTGTAACCATGTATGGGTCATTATCTTGGACTGGTTCCACTCTCTTTGTGCTTCTCTCCTTGACAGATCCAGAAGCTCTGGCATCTCCTACATCTTCGGGTTGTCAACTCGATCCAGACTCTACTTTTACAGAAATGACCTCTCAGGGACTCCAGGCAAGGATGGCCTTGCCACACACATGGCCTCAGCAGGTCTCTTAAACCTCTGATGAAGATGTCACAGTGCTTTTACTCATGTATCCTTTGTGACTCTAAAGCCAGCACTATGTAGATGACTGCCGAGTGTGGCTGCTGTCTTGGGATGGACCCTGGCCCCTTGAATCACAGTTGCAGCAGCTATTCTTTGTTGTGTCTTTCTTGAAGCAGAACATTCTTTAGACATTTTCCTTTCACAAGCTGGAATGTTGACTGGTTGGGGTCTTGCTTGAGGGCACCCTTTCCTGTATTCCACCATAGATCAGGCCTCCCTTAATCTCCTTATCCTTTTCTGTCCTTGACTATAACAATGCCAAACAGGACATTTTGTGTCTCTTTCCATCTCTTTTGCCCTTTTTTTCATTGTAGACTTAGAGGAATAACAACTAATGATTGTGTAACAGAGTCAACATTAGGCTTTTTTGAATTTTCCTAAGCTAAAGAAATCAGCCTCAGGTAAGTTCTTAAAACAGGGGCATAAAATAGCCACATTCTTTGCCAAAATATCACAAGAATAGCCTCTCTCACCCAGTTGCTAATGTACTGTTCCCTCTCAAACTTCTTGAGTGGGGCTTGCACTGTGTACGCTCCTTTCAGCACTGTCTTCCAGACTCCTGCTAAGACACCCTATTAAGCTCTGCTGTCTGGTACTGAGTCTCAAAGCCCTCTACAGTCCTCCGAAAGCCAGCATGATCAGGTCAGTAACAGCAGTACCCACTCCTGGTGCTGCTTTAGTGAAGGTTTATCAAAAGGAGCCTTCATCAGAGGACTGGTTCTGGAGATCTGTAGACAGTCAACATCTTTCTCTGGCTCTCCCTATCTTTGATCATAACAGAGTAGCCATGGTAGTAGAGATGGAGATTGCTCATGGGCTCCATACCATGTACTTTCTCTTCAGTCACCAGGACTTACCTAGCTAGAGCTGCTAAGTGCCAGATCTGCCAGCAGCGGAGAGCAATACTGTGCCCTCAATATGGGAGAGTCCAGCCAGTAACCTGGTCTCAGATTGACTATTATTAGAATGCTTTCTTCCACGCAAAGAGCAACACTTTGATCTTATTGGGGAAGATAAAACAGCTGGTTATGAATTTGCCTTTCCTTCTGGCAAAACTACCATCAGTGCACTTACAGAATGCCTTATCCACCATCATGGTATTCCACACACATTGCTTTTGACTAAGAAACTTAGTTCACAGCCAGAAAAGAATGACATTAGGTCCATGCTCATAGATCCACTGGTCTTATTACATTCTCCATCGCCTGAAGCAGCTTGGCTTGATCAATAGTGGATGGCCTACTGAAGGCACAGTTACAGTGTCAAGTAGGTGACAGTAATGTGGAAGGCTGGACCTCTCAACTCCAGAGATGGTATATGTTTTGAGTCAGGACCAATACATGGTACAGTTTTCCCACAGCCAGGATCCAGGAATCAAGTGGTAGAAATTTTTGCTTTCTGTTCCCACAAGCTTACGTTCTGCTGACTTACGTTTGGTTTCAGAGTGGGGAGCGCTCTGCCAGAAGACACAACAAACATTCCATTGAACTGGAAGCTCAGACATCTCCAATTTGGGCTTCTGATGCCCTTAAGCCAAAGGCTAAGAAAAAAAATATCAGTGTTAGGAGGGGTAATCTGATTGATTCAGATTACCAAGGGAGAAATTACATCCATTGCTTCTCTGCAATGGATGTAAGAAAGATTATGTATGAATGCAAGAGATCTGTAATTAAGGTCATCGTGAAAAATGCAACCTAATCCAGGTCTTTCAGAAACGGGTCATTCCTCCAGTAGAAGAATCAAAGCCTGCTGAGTTAATTGCTGATAATGAGGGAAATACAAAATAGGTAGTAGAGGAAAATAATTATAAATGCCAGGCAAGGTCAGGTAACTAGTTGTAGAAACAAGGATCATAACTAGAAGTGTTTTTATTCTATTTTGTTAGGGATATGTTTACATATGTATATACACATATATTACACCAACATTTACATTTTCTTTTCTCTAATACCAATTGAGATACCATCAGTGGTTAAATGTAAATCTATATTCTTACATTAAAATTATGAGACACTAAAAGACTAACCAAAGGATTTTGCCATCTATTATTAAATATACAAAACATTTGCGATTGTATGTGGGATAGTTATAATATATTAGGTAAAATTGCTCTTAATGTAGCCCTGAAGCTACGGAGGTAGTTCAGTAAACAAAACTCTTGGTGTGTGTTCGTGTGTGTGTGTGTGTGTGTGTGTGTGTGCGCGCGCGCATGCGTATGAAGAGGACTGGAGTTACATCCCATGCGCTGGATGCTACAGTGGGCATCTGTAATTCTTATCATGCTAAAGGAAAATTTAAAGGCAGAGGCTGGAGAATTCAAGCACTTGTGGGTCAGCATTGTTGTGTGAGAGATCCTATGAGGCCTGGAGGAAGGTGAATGCTAACACTCAAGATAGTCCTCTGATCTTCAAATGTGTGCTCCTTGCCAGCATGCACAGACTTGAACAGTTATGCATCCACAATACAGACATCATACATGCACTTATAAAAACAATAAGTTAAAACAAGTAAATAAAACACATTTCTTGAGTTAGGGTGAATTGCCTAGTCTGAGAATTTCTGAATATAAAATGTTAGTGGTGTGTCCTCCCTATCATTGTCCACTTGGCAACGATATATTCTGTTGTTTTCCATAAATGAATTTATCTTTCGGGATTTTTTTATCTTACAAAATATACTTATTTTTATAATTGTAAAAGTCTTAGCTACATGTTTTGCTGGATAGTTTTATGTCAAGTTGACATAAGTTTGAAAGGACAGAGCCACAAGAAGGAGAATGCCCCAATAAAATCATGCTATAGGCAAGCCTATTGAGCATTTTTAAAATTATTGATTGATGAGGGAGGTTTACTCAATTGTAGGCGAGGCCACCCCTGGGCTGGTGGTCTTGAGATTTGTAAGAGAGCAGGCTGAACAAGACACGAAGAGCAAGCCAGGAAGCAGCACTCCTCCATGGCCATGGCATTAGTGCTTGCTTCCAGGTTTCTGTCCTCTGAGAGTTTCTGTTCTGACTTCCTTTGATGATGAACACTAATGTCTTTCCAAGTTGCTTTCGGCCATGGTGTGTCACCATGGCAACAGTAACCCTAAGATGCATTGGTACCATAGGGTATTACTTTGACAAGTCTGATGATGTTTTTGGGTAGGTTGTGGAAGGACTTGGAATTTTGGGCTCTCAATGTGGAGTGTAGAGAGCTCAGTGAGTTGTTCTGTAGGAGCTTGAGAGATAATGAATGGAGAAAATGGAGGCCTGGCTTGTGAAGTTCAAGAGGGAAGTTTGAGAGTCACTAAAAGACTCCCTCATGACCATTGCATATTTTAAGTTACGAATCTCTGGTTTTGTTTCGCTGGGGCTGAAGAGTTAATTCTTGTGATTCTTCTTGTGATTAACAAGATATGAGAACCACTAAAGTGGAACCTTTCCTTTGCTGGGATAATTGATGCTAGTCACCTGGAACTGAGAAATTAGGGATTATTAAGAAGTATCACTGAGGTGAAACCTTGTAGAAAGTGTTTCCTTAGAGTCAGCACATGCAAACTGCGTTCAGAAGTGGCCAAGGTTGTGCAAACTGGGTCATGTGTAAGGGTCCCCCAGTACAGGTTTTGAGGGCATGAAGGAGTCATGCAGAGCAGCTGAAGCTTGGCACTGGTGAGAGACGAAGGCAGGGCGATGGTGAAGGTGCAGCTCCAGTAGCAGTGGAAGCCCCAGGGTTGAAGAGGTCACGTAGAAAGTTGAGGCTTTGCACCATTAAGAGAGCGCAGGAGAGGTTACGGTGAAAGTGCTGCCCAGTTCCAGTAGAAGACTCCAGCATTTTGGAGATGCCTGTGCCACGGGAGGACCGGCAAGAAGAGGAGTAGCCATGAACTGGAGCCAGTCTGAGCTTAGAAGACAAAGTGTGTGTGTTGCAGGATCCTGGGAAGTGACCCAGACCCTTTGGAGGAGCCCAGAAGATTGTGAGTGAATCCCAGGTACAGGACATTGCGTGATTTACACTGTTCGAGTTTGATTTTGTTTTGGTCTAATTGTGACTGTGCTCTGGTCCTACCCTCTTGAGGAAAGCATTTAACTTATTTTTGGTTTTATAGGAAGGAGTTCAGAGTTGAGAGACTTTTTATTTTTTAAAAAGGATTTTTAAAGGAGACATTGCATTTTTTTAAGAGACTGATTTTTTTAAAGTGTTTGAATTTGTGAAATTTTAAGTTTGCAAAAATCTTATATTGTGATGTTTATATTAATGTGTGATCTTAGGGATGAACAAGAAAGAAAAGGTTGTGGCTTTTTGTGAGGTGTTTGTGGGTCAACTTGACAAGTGAGCAATTATGCTGGGTATTTTTACGTCAACTTGACAAAAACTAGAGTCATTTGAGAGGAGGGACCCTCAATTAAAAAAATGTATCAGTAAGACTGGGCTGTCAGCAAGCCTGAAGGGAATTTTCTTAATTTGTGTTTGATAGGGAAGGGCCCAGACCATTGTGAATGGTGCCATCCTTGGGCTGGTGATCCTGGGTTCTATAAAAAAGCAGATTGAGCAAGCCATGGTGAGCAAGCCAGTAAGCAGCATTCAGCCTTCTGCCTTTAGGTTCCTGCCCTGTCTGAGTTTCTGTCCTGAGTTTCTCCAGCAATGAAGAATGATGTGGAAGTATAAGCCAAATAAACCCTTCCTTCTCCCATTGCTTTGGCTATGGTGTGTCATCATAGCCATAGTAACTGTAAAACACATGTGTTTTGTTGATAAACTATACTCTTAATTTATAGTAGACATTAAATCATATTTGTAATAAAGAAAAACTGTGAAGAGGTTAATAAAAGTGTACTCTTAATTTATAGTAGACATTGAATCATATTTATAACAAAGAAAAAGTGTGAAGAGGTCAATAAAAATCTGTGCTTTTACAAAACATGAAGGCAGCGTTAGTCAGATTCATAGATTAAACAATCCACAAGGCTGTTCTGTTTTACCATCCCACATAGGTTGTGCTCACCACTCTTAGGTTAGCTATATCACTTAATATGAATTTCCTCATTTACTCGATAGTATAGATTTAAATTTTGACACATATCTGTTAAAAAAAATCATCGGTGCTTACATTTATAGGCACAGTATGCTTGACAGTGAAACATTCAGATTCCTTGAATAAATTACGAAGTTTTAAACACTGTGAGCAAAATGTTGACACCAGAAAGTACCTATGAAGGGCTCCGAACAAATAATTTTTTCATAGGTGAATACCTTGCCAGAGTAATACTACTATGTAATTGGATATGCTGAGTCTCTGTCAGAATTTATATGGTTGCCAAGGGTGGGGGAGGGGGATGGAACAATTAGTAGGAATTATCACAGGTGTGGATGTGCTCTAGAAGGCAGATGCTGAAGCTTTCAGGTTCTTGTGTTTCTGTACAATGACCTGTACTGAGACACACGGATAGTTGCAGGAAATAGGGATGAGAGAAGAGGGACATACAGGGAACCCTGGAAGTGTGCCACGCCTCCTCTGTGGCCTGCTTCAAGAAGTGAAGGGAGAGAGGGGCCTATGTGAGGTCTGCAGTGACCTTGCATGGGTCCTTAACATAGACTTGTCTCTTATAAGCAGGGCTTTTCAGAGCACTCTCCTTTGGCTGCATGAAGCAGGGGTAGTGCTCCTGATAAAGGCAATCAGCATCACCAAAAGACAGAAATAAAAGGAATTTGTGATTATGTTGGCTGTGGGCAAACGAACTTACAGGGGATAACAAAATGGGGCTTCTAAAGTCAGGTGGAAAAGTTTAGAATCCACATTGGAAGCAGCATTTGAGGTGCAGAGCAAAGAAATAGTGTGAGGAAATTACTGAATTTATAACTGACTGCAAAGAACGAGGGAGAGTTCAAAAGTCCTCTCACTGTCATGGAAGAATGGAGAATAAGCACACCTAGAGACTGAAGGGCCAATTTTCACTACAGCAAAAGTATACTGTAAGTTAATAAGTTCCTCCAAGTGATCAAGTAAGTATCTTTGACTAAACTGCAGACATCCCTGACATGCTTTGCAAGAACAAAACTCTGCCACACCCAAATAACGAAGATGCTTCCAAGTTCTTTTATTTAGCTAATGAATAAAGTCTAACCTCTTCAAAAGGCAAATAACTGCACTAAAATTGCAATTTCTTTTTGTCATGCCATTCTGAACAAATGATTAGAAAACAGCATTTTCCCACAGACACAGAAGCAGACCTCTTTATGTAGTTCCATAATGAAGACCTGACAACTGTCTGAACTGAGCACAGCAGTAACATGAACACAAATCGGACAATGGATGAGTAGTACAGACTTCTCTCATATCAAAAAGAAAGTGATTATACAAAAGTGATGCCCACACAGGAGTTTAAATACACATTACTGATTATTTTTATTGAAAGCGTAGATTTTTTTAGACCTCCTAATTATTTTGCCGTTCAAGATTAAAACTCAAGCAATATAAATATTTTGGTATAAAATTAATAGCTTAAAAAAGTTGCAAACCAATAAAGAGGTAACACTGTGCACAACCATTCTTTATTCAAACGACCATCTGGGCCAATAGTTTATTTTCCTTTTTCTTTTTTGTTTTGCAAACAGCCCTGCATTAGAGCACCAATTTGTTTTTCTTTCCTTTTTAAAAGGTAAGAACAGCTCTGTTTACAAACACTTTTCAGGGCTTTGAGTTTTCTGATGGAATTATCTAACAAAGGACAGAGTACCTTCATGTTTCCTTTAACTTCAAACCAGTTTCGTTCTATTCTAAGCAAAAATCAAAACGGTGAACACAGTTCCAAAGAGCTCAATCAAACAAATAAATAACTGCTTCATAAAGTACTAGTGTAAACAAGACCGCCTCTGTGGTCAGAGAGAGATGACATTTTCCAGCCAGCGGCAACTTTCGCCACTTCTAACTGGACACCCAGAACCCAAAGCCAGCAGCTCTCAAGGGCCAACTGGTAAGATTAACTATGAAACTGCTTTTCAAATTAAGCTTTTATTCTCTAATTAAAAAAAAACTAATCAGAAAAATCTGAACTGTCATAATCTAAAACCCTGAATCTACCCTAAAAATAACTATATTAGAATATTTAACACTATAGTCTTGAGATTAGTAAGAAATTACCCAAGTAAAGTGTAAACAAGCCTCAAATCTCATAATAAAATTCTTTCTCAAAGATTTCTGTAAACATTAAAAAAAAATCTACCTGCGAAAACACAGATATCATTTAGTTGTGTTTCTGAGAATACTTAAAAAAAATTTTTTTAAACATTGTTTCCAACACCATCCTAATAATGGTAGCTGAACTTTCCCTAGTGTGTGCTTCTGTCTGAGCAGTCCGTCTGCTTTTGCTGAAGTCATGTTTGGCCTGCATCACACGGCCTCTTCGATGGACGTCATTTAGTCTTTTCTGTGCTGGTGCACCCTTAGCATCCCAGCCACGATTTTTAATCCTCTTTTGTAAAATAAGTATAATTTACTTTATTATATCTGCCAAACCACCAATTACAAAGAACCTGCAGCTTTACCAAAACTCTCAATCTCATTTGGCCAGTTTTTCTATCACTCTTATTCGGTTCCCACTTTTGAAATACTTAAAAAAGAGAACCCGTGATAGTTACTGACCCAAATAAAAGAATTATTTTAGACAGGTAGCAATAGTAAAAGCTTTCAAGTTAAAAGTCTGCTCTTACCACTCCCGTGGCCTATGAGACCTTGTTGGTAAGCAGTGGGTTAATTTGAGTAATGAATGCTATGATTGGGATACCAAAGCTAACATATTACAAGTGACAAGGAAAAGAGATCTTTGAAGCTTCTTTGTCTTTTCCTTTTAGGTGCCGAGTTACGCCCCTAGCCCTATCTGTTCTTCCATTATTACATTCCTCTATGAAAGCCATATTCAAACAACTACCTAAACAAAAGCCAATATTTAATGCTTTAAAAGCAATTGAACAATTCATTAAATTAAACCCATATTATTGGAGTTGACAGTGATTTATTTTTGGAGAAGGCCTCCAGGGGCCAGGAACAACTCCTTTTTTTATAACTTGAGTGAAAGCATACAAAAGGACGGGTTAGGGCAGATCTGATAACTTTCTCAAATTTTACATTAAAAACTAAATTTGAGAGCTGGGTGTGGTGGCACACACCTGTAATCCCAGCATTTAGGGAGGTAGAGGCAGGCGGATCTCTGTGAGTTTGAGGCCAGTCTGGTCTACAAAATCAAGAACAGACAGCCAAGGCTACACAGAGAAACCCTGTCTTGAAAAAAAACAATAATAAATTTGAGAAAATGATATATTTTAAATGACATCAGAACTGCCTAGATAAATATCTATAGGAATGTCAATGTTAGGTGGTTTAACTTTAACAAAGTATAGACATTTTCCTATATATCCTCATTAGAAGGAAATTTTCATCAGGTTGGTATACTTTCTACTATATCACCTGCCCCTACCACCTCAACCAAGCACTCTTTAATAAAGATAATTTGGATTGCTTATTCTAAAGATAAAATTTCTTATAAATGCTACATTGTACATTTGTTTGATGTTTCCCCAAAACTATTATTTGATACCAAGGCTTCTCAATTGTTCTCCATACCTTAAATACACATGTGGCACCAAATGAGAACATGAAAACTTTGTTTTACTTTTGTTTGTGGTCTAAATCTTTTAAAATATGAATTCCTTGAAATGGATTTAAGCCATGAATTACATGTTATATTGACTAGTCTCTGTAATCAAAGAACACTTCAGTACCCTGGGATTTGAAATGATCTCTTTGCTTTCATTTCTTTTGGCTTAGGGTGGAGAGAAACATTTACAGTTCTGTTTTTTTTTTTCATTCAAGTTTGGCTCAGTGACAGTGAACACAGTACATCATTCAAATACTATTAAGCAAATGCAGCCTTACAAGGATATGGATTCCTGCAAGTCAACCTGCAGAGGAGAACTATCTTAATTAACTTGCAGTATATTTGACCAAAAAAACCTTTCGAAATGTTCTTTACTTTAGGATCTGTAGCCTCCATCCAGAGGTCCTGTAGATCGTGTAAGTGTCCATGAGATGTCATCATCTTTTCATAGATGCAGGGATGGTAAGGAACCTTCCCTTCCCCAGAAAAAAATACATGGTCCTGTGGCACTATCCCCATTTTATTGGCACAGAGGCCCATGAACACATCATCTATGTACAGACTGGAATTCAGCGTCTGAGATGCCTCATAGACTTTGGCAGCTACATCGCTTGAGATGATATAGGCAGCACCAGCTGTGTAGTCAGGGTAAGCTGGCCACTGGTACATTTCATAGGGAACATAGTATTTGCTGCTTTTATCCCTAACAGGAGGGCCACCACGATGAACATGACCAATCCAAAAGTCTCGAACACCAATCTGCTCTAGCTCTTGAAGGTATTCAATGAGGTTTGGCATGTGGATAAATATATCGTCATCGGCAGTCATCAGGAATTTGGCGTGTGGACAAAAGGTGTTTGTCCAGCTGAACTGAAGAAGTAATTTTAGAGTAAGATTGTAGAAAGAATCAACAAAATCTTGCTGAATTATATCCTTGTACACTTGATCTTCCCAAATCAGTTTTTTCTGTAGATCTTCTCCCTTCAGTGGACCAGGAATTCCTAATGCAAACAGAGTTTTGATGTTGGCATTAAATTGAGAATGAACATAATTCTCATTGCCCCATGTTTTTCTGATTGCAGAACGTCGATCATAGTTCTCAGGGGCAGTCTTTATAAACAGTAAGAGGAGAACATCTTGAGCCTGACACTTCTCTTTGTGGTTGATCAAGTACGGGTAGTGAGCCTGCTCAGAGCTGTGCTTGAGAGATAGGGAATCATTTACAAAGTCATAGCTATTTATGAGGTATCTGTAGGAGTAAGACTTCATGTGGTTCACGATGTGATTATTGATTGGACCCCAAAAGACCATGAAGCTTAATATAAAACAAGTGGCAAATAACTGAAAGAACTGCCATCTTTTGACTCTTCTGCCACTAACAAACATTCTCATGTTCTCAGGTCTGTAGTAAATGGACACTTGCTTCTTCAAGACTATAGAACTTTGTATTTGTAGAACAGATGTGTTTCTTAATACATACTGGTCATAAAATAAGGTAGAAGGTCTCATTCCACATAATATTTTCTTCTGGCAGCATTTTCTCTGGGATTGCAAAGGAATGGAACACTACAGGATGAGGACACCGGCTCACGCAAGCTCGACCGCCCTGGCATTCCTCATTAAGTTGTATGTACGGCCTCACGCGGTGGCTCCAGTTTTCTGTGGACATGTGCTGTGACCCTACCAAGAGAACAACATGTGAATGGGCCTCTGTGTTACTGTAAAGAAAAAGATGACTCCTTGTCCCTTAAACCTCAGGTAACCTGACTGATCCTCACATTAGGACATAACAAGAGAAATTAAAGTTTCATTAAAACTTACCCATCAGGGAAGGGGCATAGGAGGAGATGAGGGAGGGAGAGTGGGATTGGGAGGGGTGAGGGTGAGGGCTACAGCTGGGATACAAAGTGAATAAATTGTAATAAATAAAAAATATTAAAAAAGCTTACCTATACTAGGTAGGAATACGAGTTAAGCTTTCTTTAAGAAAAATAATAAATCAAGCTTCCCAATCGGGGAGTCAAGATTTGCTTTTCCAAAGCAATTTACAAATTCTCAAATTACTTTTTGAGTTCTAAATCTGTCCAGGCACTCTCCTTACATGGACTTTATTATTTGGAAAGTCAACAGGCACTTCATATTTAACAGGTTCTAAACTGGGTAGGTATAGGCAGATCATCCAAGGCTATTTCTGGGGTCAGGGAAGTAAACACCAATGGACTTCTAGCCACTTACTGGTTGCTGTAGTGTATCATGTATCTTACCACAAGCCCTGACAAAGTAGGGAAAGTATGAGTCAACTCAGTCTACATCAGAGCAAATGTGAATATGCATAAATGTGCAGGTAAAAAGGGGAATTCAATTAATTTATCCAACACACAAGGATAATTTGAACACATTATTTAGTACTCTTCTTTAACACCTATCTTTATTTGTGCCTAAATGTGCTTTTTCCATCTATACCAGGGACTCAAAAGCCTTCCTTTGCCTTTAGTCCCATCTCGGATTGTTTAATCTCATGAGACATTTCTTCTCAATGTCTTTTCATCCTCAAGTCATCATCAGTTCTTATACAGACTCAAGGAAGCCCTTACCAGACACTTTAGTCAGAGTGAGCTTTCCAAAACTCTGATATAATCAAAGGCCCCTAACAGCTAGTGACAAGACAGCGTCTAGGTGAGGAGTTAGCATGACATTTAAGATCCTTTTGAATCTACTTCTCCAGCTACTCTATCATACATTTGGACAACATCAAATTACTGGCTGTTTCATGTCCCTGCCTTCTCCCTGCACAGTGGAATGGGACACCCCAATTCTTTCATAGTGTGGTGTGTACACATTCCAAGTTCTACAGGTATCCTTCAGCTAGATGCTTCAACTATAGTTTCTCCACTCTGTTAATGATGTTCCTCATTTGAACCTAGAAATATAATTGCTCCTACCTAGGGGTGGCACATACATATGTTTCTAGGATATTGGTTAGGATTAGGAGGGAGAATTAATAAAACTAGAGTGAGCTGGGTGTGGTGGCACATGTCTTTAATTCCAGCACTCAGGCAGATTGCTGTGAGTTCAAGGCCAGCCTGGTCTGCAAAGAGTGTCCAGGACAGCCAAGGCTACACAAAGAAACCCAGTCTCAAAAACAAAACAAACAAACAAACCAAAAAAAGACAAGACCACACCATAAACCCCAGAGGACAAAAATCCTGCTTTGTGCCCAGAGACTTGTAATCATGTACCTCCATCCTCCAAACTGATATAAAAAACAACTGCACATCCTGAAGACCCTGCAGAAGGAGCCTAACTCCATTTGGGACACTGTCTACCAGACCTCTGTGTTTTCAGATTCCGCTCGATTTCCCATTCCTCACAATTTTTCCTAGTCAGGGTAGTATCCACAAGGGCTAGTATTGAGGAATGTCCAAAAAAGGATACTAAAGCAAGTCTCACCAAGACCTTGTCCATAGTTAATCAACATGTGTAGTATTTTGTCTCCTAGGATACAGATTTTAAAACTGCAAAAACTGCTAAGGAAGCCATAACCAGCAAAAGAAAAAAGAAAAAAAAAGGCTAAGTATACAGAAAGCAGTAGGCATGAGTCCTATGTTGTATGCATTCAAGGATGCAATGTTAATGTATTAGTGGGCTTGATTACAAAACGGCCAAATGCCCTGCTCTAAAGGATGAATCAGTAGGATGATGCCTTTCTACCCCTTCATATGTTTGTCATATTTGGATTTAATGCTCTGAAAGAAGGTGAGAGAAACTATAGGAAACACTAGTTCTTGATGCTGGGTTCTGTCTAAAGTTTGAAAAATAATTTCCATTCAGAGGCAATATCTTTGTTTATACAGTGATCATTCAGGTGAGGGATACCTTGAAGGTCAAAAGCAACACTGCTTTTGCATTCTTTGCAATATATCATAAAGGACCTAGAGATTCAAATTGAGGTAATAGATAATTCTTGATGGATGAATTCCTTAAAGCAGCATTAGGATTTATGACGTCTAGGAACAAGTCTATAGATTCTACTCCAGCAGACCTTAGGAAGAGAACAGAGGTTGGTAAATATGATAATGAACACCGATTGTCAAGTCTCCAGGATCTAGAATCATCTACGAGAAAACCTTTAGGCATGTCCGATGGACTCTTCCACTGAAGAGAAAAGGAGGAACCAGGGAGAGGACCAGCATTCACTTTTGTCTGCTGTTTGCTGCTCAACAGTGGATGCACTGTGACCCACTGCCTCACTCTTCTGCGGCCATGATTTTTCTGCCCTGATGGATAGAACCCTCAAGCTGTGAATCAAAACAAACCCTTCTTTCCTTAAGTTGATTCTGTTAGGAGTTTTGTCTTAGCAATGAGAAAAGTAACTAGCATCTAACTTTTGGAATGTAAGAAAAGTACAGACATTGGGCTGGAGAAATGGCTCAACGTTTTAAAGCTCTTCCAGATTCCCAGCACCCACACTGCAATTCCAAACTGCCTCTAACTCTAGTTCCTGAGAACCCAATGTCCTCTTTTGGCTTCCAAAGGCACTGCATAATGTGATATAGACATATGTGCAGACAAAACACACACACATACACACAAAATATAGGCACAACCAACTTCCTACCTTTGAGCAGCTGCACTCAGTGAGCTCCAATGCCAGCTTTCCTTGTGTATGTCTTTTTGGGGGTGGGGGTGGGGGTGGGGAGGGAGTTCAAGACAGGGTTTCTCTGTGTACCCTTGGCTGTCCCGAACTCAATTTGTAGACCAGGCTGGCTTCAAACTCACAGAGATCTGTCTGTCTCTGCTTCTTCCAGTGCTGGGATTATAGGTATGTGGCACTGAGCACTCTTACCAAGATCATTTTATATAAGCATCAGGGACTATCAGCTTTTGAGCCCACTCCTCCAAGCATTGAAAATGAGTTCCCAACTCACCAAAATACTAGATCCTTACAGTAAAACAGGACTGTTACTCAGCATGGTGCTGCTGCTGTTAACATAGCAACTGGCCCAGAGTATTTTACTTCTCCATCATATCTATGTTTCTACAATTTTTTCAAATACTCTAAGCAAACCTCAAGCAGTCAAAACATATTTCTAAAAAGTGACAGAGCCAGTAACCCATGGCACTGAGTTTAATGTACCATGTGAGATTTGAGAATGAGATTTCTCCTACTCACCTCCAGATTCAAATGCTGATTCACTATTTACATACATGATAACCATCTCACTGACAGTATTAAAGGGATAAGAGAAAAATTTAGGAAAGTTAAACTACTTGTTTACTTCATACCATTTCCCTAAAACCAAGAGAATCAAAGTCCTCCAAGTGGAGACGCCCTGGGAAGCATCTTGCAGCCCAAAGGAGAGAAGAAGCACTTCCGTCCATCCAAACCTGTGACCAGGAGTGAGCAACGCTGCCCCTGCTCTGTGCAACCTTTGCAAAGTTCACAGTGCCTTTACTCTGCTTTCAAGAGCATCATTTAGTTTAGCATCTGAAGCACAGGCAAGGCCACTGAAGTGCACAAGTCAGTGCATCTGGAGGAAGAAAATGGGCCTTATGGAAAACAACAAGTGTGAAGTTTAGCACCCACTTGCACAGTACCAGTCAACAATCTGGAAACAAGGGTGTCCTCTGTTCCTGGCCAGGCTTATTGTGTAGCCTTGGGTAGCCTTCACATCACAGGTTTTAGCATTGAATCTGCACATTAGAGGTGTATATCAGTGTAACCAGAGAGAAATAAAAATTACAGATCTCCTCAGCACTTACACATGGAATAGGGTAGCGTAGAGGGAGACAGGCAAAATTTGTACTACAACTCTAGTTTGTTTCTGATTTGGAAAAAGGAACTTTTTAAAACAGTCATTAAAAAATGAAGAATGGAAGTAGAACATTGAGGCTCACAAATTAAGTGTTTGTCACTTTCCAGAGGACCTGCATTGGCTCCTTCCCCAGGGGATTTGACACTACCTTCTGATCTCCAAAGGCACCTGCGAATTTATATAGGCAAGCATAAACACACACACACACACACACACACACACACACACACACACACACTCTGATCAAGATGGGGGACATATGCACACAAATAAAACCTTTAAATTCTTTTTTTTTAAAGAAGCGGAACAAGGTGATAGACCTGT
The DNA here is from genome assembly GCA_028658305.1 of Pachyuromys duprasi. NCBI lineage: Eukaryota > Metazoa > Chordata > Mammalia > Rodentia > Muridae > Pachyuromys > Pachyuromys duprasi. The sequence continues at coordinate 42,120,489 of CM053753.1, read as the reverse complement.
CCTAAAATATTAAAAGACTTCTGAAATAGTTGGAGCTGTACCCCTCAGTTACTCAAAAGAATAGTTATTCAGACAAGAGAGATATTTAAACATCTAAAAAGAACCCTACAATTAGTGTGTCAAAAAGCTACAACTTTCCCTAGACTAATACCTGATTTTTAATACTTCACTCTATCAATTCACTTCCTTTTTGAATTTACCTTTGCAGTCCTGAAATACCACGGAAAACCTGATAAAAATTTTGCAAATTTAATCAAGACGGAGACACCTGCAGTTTAATTGGTGACTGGTGTGGGAAATCCCAGCTACCTCGGTGGCACCATCCATAAGTGTTTTAGATAGTCTGGGTTGGGAAAACAAACAAAACAACAATCAAACAAAAACTATCAGAGAGTGACAAAGAGCCACAGAGTGATGGAGTTAGCACTGTTCCAAATTGGCTTAGTTGTGGTGTTTATCATAACAGAAAGAAACTAGGACAGACCGCTTGCTGCTCTCTGTACCCATTTAAACTCCCACATCAATCATCAACTAAGAGAGTTCCCCACAGATCTGGCCACAGGCCCATCTGATACAGGCAGTTCTGCAGCTGAGGATCCTCCTTTACCAGTAGCTCTAGGTTGTGTCAAGTGGACAATAAAAACGAACCAGCACACTGTGATGAACTCTTTTTCTCTTCCTTCCTTTCTTTTCTTTTTTATAACAATATTTCTCTTGTTCAGTATATATTAAATTCTGGCAAAGAGAATTAATCTCATAGTCCTGTTGCAGAACACACAATGTATTAGTTTAGGGGGATACCAGTTTATCAAGGATAGTATAATCTAGCATGAAGGCAGCCTAGAGGGGAGGACAGTGAATCTGTCTGTTTTCTGTTGCCATAACAAAGTACTTGAAGCTGGACACTTATGAAGAAAAGATGTTTACTTAGTCCTCAGTGTGGGAAGTTAGAAGTTCAACATCCAACAGTTCTATATATTTAGCCCCTGGAAGTGGGTCCTTTGGCCATGTTAAAACACAGAAGAAAAGACGGAAACAGCAACATTCAGAAGGGGCTATACAAAGTGTCATGGCTTTATCTCATAACAACAGACTCTCCAGAGAACTAACTCTGAGAACAGCATTAATCTTTTAGAAGGCCAACATACAATGACCTAATGTCCCTGGGCTAGACCCCACCATTTAAAAGCTCCGTCACTTCTTACTACCATCAATTGGAGACAAAACCAAGAAGACCTTGTCAGCAGAACAAAATCCCCACAGAGCCTGATAAATGCTTGGGATGGAGAGGAAAGGAGCAGTTTCACTGACTGCAGGAAAGCTCCTTGAGGTAGGAGTGGGGCAAAGTGCTGACATGAAAGGCATGCAGAACAGGAAGATGGCTTGATTTTTATAAATGTGGGTGAGTTCTTCACAGGTCAGGAGAAGCAGAAAGATGAGGGCTGGGGGGACAAAGTCTGGAGAAGAAGAAAAGCAGGAGGACAAGGTGATGGGTAATGGGAGTATCTTAAAGGGTTACCTTCTTAGACAACTGAGACGTGGTTAACATGTGGGTAGTGCATAAACGGCAAATAACAAGGTCTTGTCATGAAGTTTTCACAAAACAAATATAAATCTGGAAATTCTCTTTAAGTAGTCACTGTTACTTGAAGGAAAGACTAATGGGTAAGGAGAGGAAAATTAAGCAATTTATCCATTCTGTCCTAGCTTTAGTTTTTTCTTTCCTCAAGAAATAAAACATTATAATTTAACTTGCCTAAGAGGGGCCCAAGAGATACTCAGCAGAGGCTTACTCAACAAGGACCAAAACAACTTGGTATTTCAGCTTACACATTTAAAGTGTGAAGTACCAGGTGTCCTTTCAGCCATTTTATTATTCTTTAATTAGAAACATTAGAATGTTTCTAATGTAAGTTTTGTAAAAAAGGAAAAAAAATTGAATCCAACATTGATCTTAAGTTGTGTTTGTGGCTGTGACTTTAGTCATAGAATTTTAGTTTTATTCACAGGCAAACCGTAGAAGTCATTGTTGTTCTTCCACAAACAATACCTTCATAGTTAGCTCTTCAATCAATTTTAGTGTTAAGTTCCAATTTAGCAAGAATGGATTTGAGGGGCACGGGGGTTTGGGTTATACAATCTACTTCATGATCTAGTTGTAAGATCTCCAACTAGGTAAGGTAAATTACGTTTTTTGTTTTGTTTTGTTTTTTGTTAAACATGGGCTAGATGCATCTGCAGGCTTGGGAGAAGTAAAGACAGAGAAATATCCAATGAAGAAATGGGTGAAGATGAGTCTTAGGGCTTTGCTAAGAACTGGCAGCATGGTGTTAGAGAGAAACATGATGGTTTATCTCATTAAAGATTTCTTGGAACTAGTATGATTATGTGGGATTTGAGATAGAAAATATGAAGACAATTTCAGTTTAAACACGTGCATTCTTAAACTTGACCTTCTAAACACATTCTTGCAACACAGTTTTTTGAGTTGACAGGGCTTCTTGGTTATTCTAAATAAAATCCTCCACTGTGACCAGGTTTTGCTTAGTTTTATTTTGATTTCTAGCTGAAACAAACTTCTTTACCTTTCTATCAGCAGTTACTACTATGTTTTACACACAGCATGCATTATTCCTAAGTGTGTCACATAACTGTTAACTCGTGAAGCCTAGCAACAACCTGTGGGGGAGAAAAGGTCTGTCAATGTTTGCAGAGAACAAACCGAGGCATTGAGGTACCAGGGAAACCATTTAACCTTTAAAACTCCCAGATAGATGTTCCAACTGTCCACCGCCCTTCCTTGGCCCTTCCCACAGTCCAAATGAAGATGACAGAGCAGAAAAGCAGGTTGGGCGAGGCCAAGAGAAGCAACAGGAAAGCAAAGAAAGCTCCCTGTGGAACTTGGAATCATTCATGACTTTCCACCATCCACAAATGGCAGGTTTTTTTTCTTCACAACAGACAATGGTGATCTAACGAGCCTGTGTCCTGTATTTGAATAGTCCTTTCTCCAAAGATTACTTGAGGATCTAAGGATAGCCACCCAAAGTGGAGGACGTGGGGTAAAGAAGTGGGGAAGAGGGAAGAAGGGAAGAAATTTAGAGGATATTTGAAGCAAGTATTTTATCAACAAATACTGAGTAAACAAAAAACAGAATAGTCACATCACACAGGGAGTCACACCCTAGCTTCAAATGTAGAAATATATTCAAAGTTGGCTCATAAAATGATAGGTAAAAGGTGAGCATAATTCCGAGAATTCATAATTCAGAGCATAATTCAGTTGTAGCAGGCTGTAAGCCTATTATAAGGCTTATATCCAGAATATGAGAAAAACAAAACAAAACACAAGTTCACATGTTAGTGTTGGTTGTCAATCCCTTCTGTGTGATACAAAACAGTAAAAACTCTCCTTGCTCCCAACTTCACTAGGATGTGCCACATGTAATGACTGCTTTATCTGAACCTCAGATTTAAAAAATTGGGGATTTTTTTTTCCAAACATTTTTGAGATTTCTTAAGATCCTGAAGAAAATATTCCCCAAGGTAATCCAGAATGTTGAATTCAGTTGGGGAGAGGAATGGGAGGCCATGAATCTGATCTCATCAAACACCTGTAAAAGGAGGGCTTCCCTCTAAGAGAGAGAAAAGGGGGAGAAGGTGGGAAATGAGGACAGGTGCCCACTGAGCGGAGCTGGAGTAAAAATTGGGTTCATACACTAGGGAAGAGTGGAGAAGGAGCCCAGGGTCCAATAAAAGAACGTGCTTGCATGCGGTGAACTTGAGCTGCCTTTCAGGTGGGGCGGAGGAGCAGGACGCCAGATGTTTCACAGCAAGAAAAAACACAGAAAATGTAAAGCACACAAAGGGAAACAATGTGGCCACATCAAATAAGTTCCTGGCAGCTAGTGCAAGGGAAAAAGATATCAAAAGCAGATAAGGAAGGAGAGCTTGGATTCAATCATGGTAAGATCCAGAACCCAATGATGTTGAACATCTTATGTCCAACAGCAGTCCATCTGCTTATGGGCATATAGAAGCACCATTTGATTGATTGAGAGTTTGCCACACAGAGGACAAAATTTAAAAGACAGTGTAAATATAAGAGGTTAGAATTGTCTTCACTGAACAAGGATGTATTGTAACACTTTATCATTTATGAAGCACATGCCTTGCCCTGGGCAGCCTTTAAAAGTAACTAATGTCCACATGTAATGAACTTAACAGATATTAACTAGCCACATACCCGAAGAGGCAACAGGCAGGATTCTGGGTGTGTGACTTCAGAGACCTTTCAGGGGTTGATATCCCACCAAAGGATCAGCAGGTATAATGTTGCAACCTGAACTCTGGACCTTATAGATGTAAGAGAGAATAAAAAATTCAAGACTTTTAGAATGCAAAATAAAAGTACCTTTATTTAGTCCCTTTTGTCCATCATGTGCACTTGTTTTTGAACCAGGTGCCCACTACATTCGGAGTACAAAGTATGGGCCACATCAACTACTTCATATACATTAATCTTCCTCCTCCAGAAACTATTCATGGATCATTATCAAAAGTTGTTAGGTGGCTGATATTTCCATGTGGGTATCCACCTTTCAAACCTGCTATATTCCAATACTCTTCTAAAATATATTAACCAGTTAGGAATTTACTAAAATAGTGATTGCTAACAGCCCCCTAACAGATCCTAGTTGACCAAGGGTGGTGTCCCATTATCCTTGACCAGAAAGAATGCTAAGGATTGCCAGGTGTGGTGGCATACACCTTTAATCCTAGCACTGGAAAGGCAGAGGCAGGCAGAACTTGGTGAGTTCAAGGCCAGTCTGGTCAGTAAATCAATTTCCAGAACAACTAGAGCTACACAGAGAACCTGTCTTGAAAAAACAAAAAAGAAAAAAAAAATTGTTGTAGTACTGAAGATGTCTTTGAGTGGCAATGACATAGGTAAGTTAAGGCTTGTTAGTTAGGGAGACTGAAACCTGAGTGGAGTCAAACTGCTAGCTTATTTTCTTTAGAACATTATCACACAGTTATAGACAGAGTTGTGGGAAAGTAGGAAAAGAGACAAAATATACAATTTTAGGTGGATTTTTATGTCATATCTCAACTTGACCTTTTAGAATTTTATTGCCTACACTTTGTAGTGCATGGTTTTTGTTCAGTAAACTGGATTTCTAGTGATAAATAATTCACTATGTAAAATAAATCTTAGCACAAGACCAATAAAAGGCAGTCTTTAAATTCACAGCATTAAATATAAAAAAGGATTAGACTCCCCAAAGTCTGATCCAGGTTGAAGTTAATCTACACTGGGTTTTCATTCTTCTCTTTTGAGGTTCATTTTTCTGCCTAAATACCTGCAGGGTCCCCTTCAAATGGATCCAAAGAACACGTGGCACACAAGCCTCTTGAAGGTAAGAAAAGTTCTTCTTAAATAGAAATTAGGGGTAAAGGAAACTTGGTTCTTTCACTGAACAAGGGTCTCGACCTCAAAGTGAGAAAGCAGAAGCAAATATGAGCTGTTCTCAGTTCCCCAGACCAAGTATTTTATGTATAATTATTAAAATATTGAAGTATTAGTTATGATCCAAAGGAACACAAGAGTCAGAGCAACTGCTCTGTAACTCTATACGAATAGCAACTAAAAGAGAGCCTATGAAAACAGGGTAAATCTTTGTCAATCATTTTTTTTAAAGGAGGGGGGAAGAGAATTTATTTTCTGCCAGACACATCTTGGCAGGGGAAGGGGGGTGGACTCCAGAGCCTTTGATCCTCCAAGCCAGCCAGGCACATTCAGGACTTGCCCTCCCACACCATGGACTGAACTCAGAACTCAGGCTGTGGGCTGAGCTGCCTGTCAGCCCTTTCTGCCGGGAAGCTCCTCTGCCACAGCGTGAGCTAGCTTGGCTGTCCCACATTTAGTTTAGTTTTGTTTTGTTTTTTTTCCTCATAGTGGGAATGACTCAAAATGTATGACTTATAGTGGCCCCTTCATGGAAGAAAAAAAAAAATCAAAACAAGCCCAACTTCTAGTACAGAAACAATCATAACCAGGACATAAAGCACCAAGTTAAAGCTGTTTGAATTTACAAGGCGTTAGTCATTCATTATATGGAGGATATTCTCTTCTAATCATCTAGTTAATGCTGAAATGAACGCTTAATTTTCATAGTAAACAAACTAAGAGAGTAAATGTAAAAAGGTCATTTTTACATATCTTATCTGACCAAGCTTCTTATCCTTAAATATAAAGATCCTTTGTACATGAGAGTATATGGGAATATATACATATGTTTCCCACAAAAAGCAGTGTACACTATATACTGTGAAGTGTGCTGCACACTAAGTAATTCTAGATTCACACTATTCTCCATCTTCGGTAGCAGAGATTTAGTGTTCAGTGGTGGAACTCTTGGAGTAGTTTGCTTGGATCTGCCCTACTGAGCACATATAAAACCCCTAACCCAACTGTGTTTACCTTGTGACTTTGGGAAAAGACTATTTTCTGGCTTTCTCCCAGTTTCTTTCAATGTATGTTCTGAAATGCAAATTTGAATTCACTTGGGCTACAGAAAGAACTCAACTTCTAAGATTTGTAAGTCAGCAAGTGTGATGATTCTATCCAAAGTGACCCATTTTAAAAGATGACCCATTTAGAAATCATGAGTTATTATCCAAGCTGTTATAGATCTGAGAATTAGAAACCTATAGACTTCCACTACAAATCTGTTTGGATATATTTTGCTTTTATAGAGACATCTGATTCAGATTTAAATAAAATATGTAAGTGCTTTTGTACTCAATAGGGCCTAGATTTTATTTTGAAAATTCCTTCCCATCTTCTGAATTTTCCTTGTAAGCAAAGCAATTATAAGCATCTCCATGGCTTACTCATCTTTCATCTCCCAGGAAGGGCTCCTGTGAGTTACTGAACTTGTCGTAGTATGCTTAAGTGTCATAAGTGAACACTTATGACCAACAGGTACACAGTCAGCCTCATTTTTTTTTTTAAGTATGGATAAGTGGGGGTGGAGGGACAGGTATGGGGAAAGGGGAAGGGAACACCTTAGAAGGAAAGTGTTTTAAGTATTATTATGGAAGTCCTTCAGGTACTGAATTTATCTTCCATTTAAAACAATCCCCCATCTCCAACATGTTTCTTTTGACTCCCCCAACTCCATGCTAGATTGAACCCAAAGTCTTACACTTGCAAGCCTGTATCCCCAGCTGTCTTTTGATAAAAGTTCAGTTTTATCAGCTCCTTACTAATCATCCTTTCAATGTTCAGTGTGGGGTCAGTTCTGCACTGCCTCCAATCATTCTTTTCTGGGTCAGTTTCAGATTTCTAATATTCCTCTCCCTGACATCAGTGCCCCTTGGGACCAGTCTGTTTCCCAAAATAAAGGCACAGAGGAGCAAATCCAATTTTAATGGATGTACTTTCACCAGAAAGTCACCCTAAATATTAGCTCTACCAACCACCATGCGGTGGCATCTGTGCCCCTGTAACATGACCCGTAACCTAGGAAAACCATTACTGCTGGCAAAGAATATGAGTCAAAAGCTGTTGCTTTTACCTATGGGTGTCTAAGCAATCAATTCACCAGCAAGCTAGAGGTAATGTGTAAGAGTAGCCAGGAGTTTCTGACTAGGGAGAACTTTTCCCGGTTTTCTCCTACATGCCTGCTACCCCGTTTTCATTTCTTCAGCAAATAGTCTAAAGCGCCAGTCAGCCTCCCCATGTGCAAGCAGCCCCAGGCGTTTGGCCCGAATTCAGTCTGGCAACGGTAGAACTCCGGACCCAGACAGAAGCCTCGGGGGTGGGGGTGGAGGACTAGGATGGGCTTCCCGACTCTACAGCCGCCTCTCCCCACCGGCAGACCCGGGAAGGCTGCTCCGGACCTCGCGACACAAAGGCTGGGCAGCTGGGCCTGGGTGGTCTCCGCCCGGCTCTCGCGCCCACCAGGCCGCACTGAACAAAGGCGAGGGAGCGCTCCCTTCCTCGCCGCACTTCGGGACCGGGCAGCACCGGCTCGCACCGAAGAGCCGTCCATCTTCCCGAGGCAGTCCGCCCTGATGCCCCGTGTGGACCAGAGAGCATTCCCTTCCCGCCTCGCGGAGACTAGTCCAGTCCCGGGCTGGCGGAGAGGAGAGGGAGGCGCGGCTGGGCGGGTCCCAGCGAGTTGCACCCTGAGCTAGCAGCCCTCCCGGAGGACCTCACAGCCTGCACAAAGCAAGCCCATCCAGGGATTTAGGACTATGCAGGAATTGCAAGAGTGTCCCGGTCTAAAAGCAGCAGAGGGTAAAGCCCCATTTCCCCACAGAGGGGCCTTGGCTCACGGTGGGATGCGGTGGGCAATCTGGGTGGGCAATGACTGACCTTTCATGCAGGAGTGGCGTTGGTTAAGACCCACTCATCCAAACCACGCATCAGCTAGTCATTTCCGAGCAGAAGGTTTTGAATGGACAGCAGTTTTCCGATCACCATAGTTTCCCAGCAAGAAATCCTATGGGGCAAGCGGGTCTTTTGTCAGGAACTTACGTCTTGAGCTTCTGGGAGCCTAAATAACAAAGGAAGGAAACGCGAATTTACATGAAACGATCACTGCACAGCCACAGTTCGTTTTAAAAGCAAACCCCCTCAGCCCAGATTCCGCACCGATTTACCTTCGAAATCACGTAATTTCAAGCGAAGCACTGCAGAACTCACCAAGTACAAACCTAAGTCCTTAAACGTCCCAGTCGGAGGTAGGCTCTCTTCCAAGAAGCCGGGGAGAAAAGTCTCAAGAACAAAACTTACAGGCTAGATTTCGATGTAAGCCAGGTTGCTGGGGCAGGGCTCCGCTGGACACCCCGCTGGAGGAGCCGGCTGGAGCCGGCCAAGTGGGGCGGGCCTGATCAAGAGTCCTAGCTCCGGGCTGGTGCGCCGCCGCAGGAACTCCTGGCTTGGTCACTCCACTCCAAGACTCATTACCAATGCTCAGCCCCGCCCGCTCAACCGCCCCTGCTCGCCAGGCTTGGGAAGGTGATGCGCCCCGCCCTAAAGTGCTGTCTGTGGTGGACTCCAGGAAGTGATTCTCTCACTTTTCAGCTAGTAACTGGGGCCATTGATTCGGAGAACCAAACATAACACCTGAGCCCACACAAATGGGCGTACACAGCCTGAGGCCAGACATTATCAGAACAGTGTAGACTTCGGCTAGTAAATAAATCCTTCATGTGGCTAGTTGCTTGCTTGACAAATGGTGTTCTAGATCTTTCCTTACAGAAGCATTCAATGGCCGTCCTATTTTGAGCGGTTTTGTGATTATACGTACAGAAAACAGGACAGAAGAAAATTAATCCAAAAATTTCAAGTCCAAATATGGGTTTGTGATTGTAAAAGGCAACAAGTTCAAAGTAGTTGCTGAATCAGTTTAAAGCTATAAAGTTATACTTGTTATTTCAAACTCTAATTTTAGGTGATTTTGTAATTGCCTTTTAAAAGCCCTTCAGCACATTTCCAGCCGTGAATTCTTTTCATGTGTTACTCACACAAGGCATGGTTCAACTGTTTCTCACCTGGTCGGCAGACCACAAGATGAAGTACTCATGTAATGGGGCTCCTCAGGGAGCCTGACAGAGATCTATAAAGAGCATCATTCACTGTTACGACAGGGTCAATCACCCCTTCTCTACTGAAATCCTGAGTAAGAGGATTCTTACTGAGTAAATCCTGAGTAAAGCACAAGTGCTTTTTGTATTCGTATTTTGAATACAAATTCAAATTTTGTATTTGTATTTTGAATATACAAATATTCAATTGGGACTTTGTTCCTTTTAAGTCATTTGGAACCAGTTCCATGTGTCAGCTGATATATGTAGGCACAGAGGAAATACCACCTGACGAAACATGGAGGCATATGAAAAAACATACCTTTTCACTCCAACATATATACAGAAACAAATGCTGACAAATGATTTTAAAAGCAAACCCAGCTGGGTATGGTGTCACATGCCTGTAATCTCAGCACTCAGGATGATTTCCATGAGTTCAAAGCCAGCCTTGATAACATAGTGAGTATCTGGCCAACTGGGGATACATAGAATTTTTTGAAAAAACAAAAAACAAACAAAAAAGCCTAGAAAATTGTTAAGATGCTAAGAGATGCAGAAGGGCAAAGAGGCCCAGAAAGCCCTCCCTGGACCCAGACACATGTATGATGTATGAGGTGACACAGATACACACACACCTACCTTAGGGGACAGGAAAAGGAGGTCCTTTCAGCCATCTAGAAAGATTTCCTAGTGCATCTGGCTCCTCATCTATAGTACCCCAGAGAAATGCTCGCTTTCACTGGCAAAAGTTGCATGAAGCCTTTGACACGGGTTATGAATAAAATTAGAGTGGCAAACAGGAGGCTAAAGGTCAGTGTATTCTGCGCACAGTAGTTGCTTCTGAGCATGGAGCCCGAGAATTCCATACAAATGACTTTGACTCACACTGTTTGGAATGTGCTTTGGAGAGTACCAGAGAACTGTAGAAAACTTCTGAAAAATAAACTAACATCAACTTATTACATTTAAAAGTAAAAGGAATTGTCATTTGCATGTCGGAGTTAGAAAGGTCAGATAAGACATGGGGGAGGGGTGCAGGGGAAGGAGAGGAGGATATGAACAATCCGGAGAGTGGAAAGAACTCTAGACAAGAGTGCAAGAGAATTTAACACACTGCTGAGCAGAGAAGAGGCCAGTGATCCCTAAAACAGTTGAATTATACCACCATGGTGTCAAGCTTGATTTGTTCAGCCAAATTTGCTTTCTGGACAGTCAGATATGGCGCTATACAGACACTGTTAGGAATGTAGACATATTCCAGGGCTGGTATTCTGAAACTGGTCGGCATTCATGCAAGGCTTTACTTGATAAAAATCTTGAACTAGCTGCTTCATAAAATTTCAGGCAAACTACCCAACTTCTCTACGGCCTGTCTGCTGGGTGAGCAAGAACACAGTTCAGTTTCAGTGATGAGCAGAACACAGTGAGGGGCCATGGCAATGGGTAGGGTGAATGGCTGCCATCCTCATCCTCATCACAGGCTGTAGGAAGTTCTTGCCCCTTTAAGAGGAAGCAGAGGATGGCTTCAGGCTGTTTGCCAGCATTACTGAGGATCAGCTGTGTTTCTCATCTTTGGGAATTCCACTATTTAAAGCAGCATCACCCCTTAAAACAATGCCCCCCCCCCCCCGGCTGCTTTCTCTTCCTATTCCAGGAGAGGTGTTCTGTTGATTGGGTGGGCTTCAGCCAGGAATGGAAAGGACTTGCCACAGTTTCTCTTCAATACTGAAAGCATCCAGACAGCCTCTGTGAAAATGACACAGTATTAATTTTTATTCTATACCTCTAAGGTTTCTTCTTCTTTCTCCAGTGGTAGATCAGTCATTTAATATTTTTAGGGGCACATAGAGTCCTAAGCACACTGCCAGGGACTTCCTCTAACTCACCTCTGTCCCACTTAGGAGAGTACATTCAACTTGAATGAACAAGCAACAGTAAGGACAGTCTTGAATGTTGACTGACATTTATATTTCTAAAGTATTTGACACTCAGCTTTGCCATAGCTATGTAACCTGAGCAAAATGACTTGGTTTGTGATGGAATTAAAAGAAAGGAAGAAAATAGTTACTGACTGTTTTGTGGTGTCAGTCTAGATAGAGATTTGTTCTAGGAACCACTCAGCGTTTGTGTTGGGAGCTTCACATAATGTTTGTGGGGATGATATTTAATGGACAACTACAATGTAATTGTCTATCTCTCTTTGTTATTGTTTTGTTTTTTTTTCTAAAACAAGGTTTTTCTGTGTAGCCATAGCTACCCTAGGTGTATAGATTAAAGAAACAAATATTTACTAAATATTTAAAAGTGAAAGAGACATTGTCAACATTTGCCAGAGTTGACTCATATTTTTGTTTTTTATAATCATTAGTGCTGAGAGAGCTGTTTTGCAAAAATGTATAGGATAAAATAGGAAAAATATGTTTTAGGGATGTTTCAGAAATTGTTGGAAATCCTGTCCTAATTTTAAGCCAATTCACTGAATGATTTTTAATGAAACTCAATTCAGCCACCAAACAGAAATTTTAACTCATCAACCAGTTCATTTAATTTACTTATCTATTTTTATTTACTTAATTTAGAGACAAGGTCTCATGCAGTTCAGACTGCCCTCAAACTCACTTTGTAGGAGAGAGTTGCCTTGAAACTTGCATCCTCCATCCTCTTTAGCTTCTGAAGATAGGGCTCATAGGCATGTGCCACCACACTTGGTTTGTGCAATGGTAGGAACTGAGCCAAACTGTGCAGTGCTAGGTAAGTACTCTGCCAACTGAGTAACACCCCTAGCACCAAACATCAATTTTAAAATAGAGCATTTGAACATAATACAGCCCAAAGCTATTCTAATTTGATACTAACATGCTGAATAATGATGGTAAAAAAAATATGTAGTCTATGTTTTTCATAAGCGATCCATTATGTTCACGGAAGAACAGAACATTGTATGTACAGCAAAATATTACAATTCATAATGTACAATAGTCTAGAGTCTTAGCCAAGATGTTTCAGGCAACAGTCATTTTGTTTTGTGTTCAGAACCTAGGCTGCTGACACTCAGGAACAAACACTGCTCACAAAATTTTGGACACACCATGATTTTGATTTTGAATTTACTTTTGGCTGTTATTTACTCAGAAACCTTTTATTTTTGCCACTTTTTGATCTGCACATTCAGGCATGTAATTGCTCATGGCAGGGCCACCCACATTTAAAAAGGACACAGTTTAAGCCTGATAGGAATACTTACTTGGTCCTGCAGGCTTAGGGCTAACAAGTCATAGAAATAGAGTAAAAAAAATCTTTGTGAAAAATGTTTGCATCATATAAAATATGGGAGTAAATCATTATATGTAAATAAAGGAATTAACAAAGTAACTGGATATGTGTTTACAAAAAGCAGCATAGGGCAGAGAGCAGGGTGTTTCCTCTCAATTTGTTGATCCTTTGATAGCTTCAAGCATGGGCTTACTTTTAGGAATTTATTTTTCCAGTAGACTTTTAGGCTTCCTTTTCTTTTCTTTTTCCTTTCTTTACTTCCTTCTTTCTTCCCTCTCTCCCTCCCTCTCTTCCTTTTCTTTCTTTCTTTCTTTCTTTCATCTTTGGGGAGGGGGATTATGTATAGAGGAATTTAAGTTCAGAACATGGCTGCTCTGGCAAAAGATCACATCAAAAGACCTTCTAGGTCTGTGTGATCTGACTGGAGCACAAAAACACATCTTTAATCCAGGAGATAGATGCAAGCAGATCTGAGTTCAAGGCCAACCTGGAATAGAGCAAGTTTTAGGTAAAGAAAAGCTTAGGTCTAGTCATGGGTGGTTCATGCCTTTAACCCCAAACAATGAAGGTAAAGATAGTTTGTAGAAAGAAGCACCCATGTTTGAAAGTGATCCCTAATTGAGTGGCAGAAAAGGTGATGATTCAGAGGAAGATTTGACAAAATAGGATATGCTCAAGTCTCATTAGAAGAAAGGGGAAAGGGAAGCTACCTAAGGGGAGAGAGAAAAAAGGCAGTTTTACTGGAACAATAATAAAGAGATGGGTTGCAGAGAGAGAGAGAGAACTCAGGTGAAAACTGAATGAGCCAGAGAATGAGAAGGAGCCAGGAGATTAGAGCATATTGCTGGAGTTAGTTTGAGGCCAAGCAGACCAATTTAGGGGCCAAGAGAAAAACCAGATTGAATAAGTTAGCTGGGAGAGGAGTTTGAGCCAGAACTGCTGAGTTGAACCAGCCTAGAGCTCAGTAAGAACAAGAAAGCATGATCTTATTAAACCATAAGTTTCAGAGGCTGAAAACATTCTAGGCCTAAGTTAGATTGTATAGAGGCTAGAAGCTTCCAGGACTAGGCCTTGTTTAGCAGACAGAGACAATAAGTCTCCAAGACAACAACTTAACAGATGAATAAAAGCTCCTTTTACAGTTATGATCTCTCTAGCCACAGTTTGACTAGGTTTACATGCTTTGAATATGAGAGAAAACATGATATTTATCTTTCTGACACTTTTTTCCCCAGTTAACATCATGTTTTCTCATTACATTTGTTTTTCTGCATGCGTCATAATTTACATTCCTTTACTACTGTATGAAATTTCAATGGTATATGAAATGATGTGTATATGTATCCCTTCTCCCTTAACCCATTTACTCCTTGGTAGACATCTAGGCTAGTTTCATTTTCTAGCTATTATGAATAGTGCAGTTATCTCTGTAACACAATGACCCTGAGTCTGTCTGGGTATATACTCAAGTGGTAAAGCTGTGGGATGGAGAGATTGCTCCATGGTAAAGTGGAAAAGTCATGAGGAACTGAGTCTGAAATTCCAGACCACAGGCAAAAGACAGGCACAATGACACAAGTCTGTAATTCTAGAAAAGGGAGACAGAGACAGGCAGATCCCTGGAACTTGCTTTCCAGACAAGCACAGCTGAATTAGTAAGCTTGAGATTTAGTAAGAAATCCTGTCTTTGTGGAGAGCTGCTTTTTGTCAGGCTGCTTTGTTATTGAGCTTTCAGCAAAAAATATGTTTTCACCCTGGCCTTCACCTAGAGTCAGGGATAAGCAGGATGTTTTGCCAAGTTCACTTCCTTTTGTTTGTGTGAGTATCACACAGACAGGTGGTCAAGGTAAACAGGCTTGACCTCTTCATGAACTCCTTCGTTGTACTGAGGTGCTTTGCTCTGACTATGAAAAGGGATTGTAGAATAAAGCAGTGTGACAGTTTCTACTGGTAGCCCTTTCAAACAGATCCCATGTGTAGTGTGTTGGTTTTTAAATTTTCTTTCAATCCTCACTCCCTACTCAAGAACTGTTTCACTCTGCTGGCAGGCTCCAGCATGTCTTAAAATGATGATGATGATGATAGAATCACTATTGAAGAAAAAACCAATATCAGTCTTACCTCCATATGTGCTTGCATGCTCATCCACATGTACACACACCCACACAAACATGCATAAACATATCACACACACACACATGACAAAGAAGGTGGGGGAGAGAGAAAGAGGTATACATGAATCGTTGTATGGTAGTGCTATTTTCAGGTTTTTGAGGACCTCCACTCTGGTTTCCATAGTACTGTACCAGTTTATATTATTCACTGTCGGTATAACGTTCCTTTGGAATGTATATACCTTACCCTTGTTCATTCAAATGATGATTCCCCCCCCCTCTGGTTTCAATCTGGATATTGTATTGTGATACTTATTCTAAGTGTCCTGTCTCAACTCTGTAAACAAGTCAAAATAAAGCAACTAGACACAATGTTAAGCAGTGGGAGGATCCATAGGGAGGAAATGAGTGGGAGGAGAGAGAACTGGGGAGAGAGCTTGAAGGCAGGCTGGAGGAAAGATCTGGGGATGTGGAGAGATGGACGGGACCTAATATATCACAAAAAGCAAGTATAATGTGGGAAATCTAAATGTTAGGAAACTGTGAGGGCTTGGAGGTTTAGGAGGGAGTAACTATTGCCCAGCATAGTGTTCTAGGTTAACTAAATAAACCCAGTCTCTGTGTGGTGATTTGGTTATACCGCTGCATAGGATTAACAGCAAGCTTTACCAGAACATACATCAACAGTAAATATTAACAACCATTTACAACAATTCACATCCTTGTTTGTTTTCTTCTGTGTAGTTGTTCTACTGTGGTGATATGGAATAACAAAAACAGTTTTAATTTGCATTTTCCTGATGGCTAAGAATATTGAATACTTTAAAAAGTGTTTATTCATCTTTTATATTTCTTTGTCTTAGTTAGGGTAACTATTGTTATGATGAAACACCATGACCAAAAGCAACTTGGGGAGGAAAAGGTTTATTTGTCTTATGTTCCAGGACACCATTCATCATGAAGAAAGTCAAGTCAGAAGCTCAAGCAGGGCAGGAAGCAGAAGGCAGGAGTGGGTGCAGAGGCCATGGAGGGGTGCTGCTCACTGGCTTGCTCCTTATGGTTTGCTCTCCTTGCTTTCTTTCATTATTTATTGATTTTTGTTTGTTTTTATTAAAAATAGAATTTTTTTTAATCAAACACTATAGCCTGATTATAGTTTTTGCTTCTTCTACTCTTCCCAGTTCCTTCTTTCCTACCCCCTCCTCCAGATTTACTCCCTTTCTGTCTGTTATTAGAAAAGAATAGACTTCTAAGACATTACAACAGAACATGACAAAATAAAATATAATAAGATGATAATAAGAAGCAAAAACTGTCATATGGAAGGTTGGACATGGCAACCCAACAGGAGGAAGAGAATCCCAAGAGTAGGCACAAGAGTCAGAGACACATCATTCTCACAGTCAGGAGTCCCATGAAAATACTAAGCTAGTAGCCATAATATGTACATAGAGGACCGGGTACAGACCCATGCAGACTCTGTGCTTGCTGCATCAGTCTCTGAGAGCTCATTTGCACCTTGCTTAGTTAATTCAGAGAGCCTTGTTCTCTGGGTGTCTTCCATTACATTTAGCTCTTATATTCTTTTCTCCTCTTCTGAGGGATTCCCTGAGCTGTGAGGAGATGGATTTGATGGCACCATCCCATTTAGAATCTCTCTTTTTTAGGAGGGAATGAACTTCAAAGATTTATTGTGCAAGACAGAGAGCAACACTTTTGCCTGCTCACAACCCCTCCACCCCCAACTTTTAAACCATGGTCGCTCTGAGATCCCTGGTGATCCCCTTCATGATGTCCATTGGAGTTTGAAGAAAGTATAGGAAAGTAGCTTCTTTACTTAAAGACGGGCAGTATTATATATAGTTCACCTTCATGCTGGAGGTAAGAATCAAACAATTTCTCTTCATATAACATCTGGCTATGGATCTCTGTACATGCTGTTGGAAGGAGCCTCTCTGGTAACTGGATAGGGCACTGATCTATGAGTATATTAGGCTATCATTAGGAATCATTTTATTGATTGGGGAGGGGGAATCAACAAGGTTTGATTTTATCCTAGGTCTCTGGACTATAGCAACAACAGACTGAGATAGAAATCAGGAAAACAACACCTTTCACAGCAGCCTCAAATAATATCAAATGCCTCAGGATAACTCTAAGCAAGTAAATGAAAGACTTGATTACAAGAACTTCAAGTCTTTGAAGAGAGAAATTGAA
Organism: Pachyuromys duprasi; assembly: GCA_028658305.1. NCBI lineage: Eukaryota > Metazoa > Chordata > Mammalia > Rodentia > Muridae > Pachyuromys > Pachyuromys duprasi. The sequence continues at coordinate 42,103,282 of CM053753.1, read as the reverse complement.
GAAGAACCAGAAGATGGATATCCCATGCTCGTGGATCAGTAGGATTAACATAGTAGAAATGTCCGTGCCGCCAAAAACAATCTACCTAGTCAACACAATATTTTACCTTGAGGTGATGTCTGTCCTTGATGATAAGGTGTTTCTTGGGTGTGGCAGGTGGTCTTCTCTTTACATCCACTTTGTTAGCATATATCTTTTTATTGAGGTGTTGAGACATTGATATTGTGCATTATCAATGAGCAGTATTTATTGATTCTTTTCCTGTTGGGTTGTGGGGCTTTTTTTCTGCCTCTTTTAACTTTCTAGTGTGAGATTATTCACTCCTTGTGTTTTCTTGGGTGTAGCCAACACTTCAGGTTGAAGTCTTCCTTCTTGTGCCTTCTGTAGGGCTGGATTTGTAGAGAAATATTACTTAAAATGTTTTTAATCATATGCTTTAGTTGTATTGCATTTTTCAGGGCCTACTGTAGGTTCCTGGGCTCTAATGGACATATTGTCTTGTCTGCTATTGACTGTATTTTTATGCTGAGTTTTAGATGATGATTATAATTCTGTTCTTGTATTTGGTGGGTTTTTTCCTTTCATTTTCTTTCTTTCTGCCTTTCTTTTTTCTTTCTTTCTTTCTTTCTTTCTTTCTTTCTTTCTTTCTTTCTTTTGTTTCCTGATTTCTCTGGCTCCTAGGAATGTGTAGTGGATGTGGGATGCTTGGTAGTCCCCCACCTCATGTAATTATTGAAACAAATAGAACCTGTTTCTAGGTATTGGGAGCAGACAAGCAGGAAAAGCGATATGCTAGAAGGGCAGAGGCTAAGAAAGCTCACAAGAGGGAGGAAAGTTGAGTTTGTCAGGAGAATCTGTGGAGTTTATAGGGAATGGAAGAAGAGAAGGAAAGAAAGACCCTGTGCATGCGGTTTGCTACAGGGCTGGGGAGATGACTAGGAAATTAGAGGATGGAAGAGAGAATGAAGATTAGCCACTTGATTCCAGGCCAGCATGGTCAGTGGGTGCCCATGGAGAGAATGCCCAGGTGACTAAGACTGAGGGATGGAATGAGAAAGGAAGGTTGTGGGAAAAGTTCTGCTTAGTTGCCTAGGAACAGGGCAGGAAAGAAGGAGGGGCCACAGCAGGTAGTCTGCTACCTGGAGATAAAATGGAGGAATTGTCATTGGATAGTGGGAAGGAGAGTGAAAATCTGTTACCTGTTGATGAGAGAGATGAAGGATGGGGTAAAGAAGGAAGACTGTAGGAAAAGATCTGCTTAGTTTGCTTTTTAATGTCAAGGTTAGTTGAGAGTCTGATCCTCAGGGATTAAGGAGACTTGGCTCCTTAAGCCTTTTAGTAATATGCCTTCTCAAGGCATGGTCATTTGACCATTCCATTTCTTTAAGAAGCACAGGGAACATGCCCATATCTTCTCTTTTGTAGGTTTCACACTGGTCAAAATCTGTTCTCTGAGATCTCTATGGCTTCTCTGATCAATAGGAGGACAGATGACGCACCAGAGCTGTAAGATCCTCTGAGAGATATCTCATAGGTCTCTGGGACTTAGTTGACTTAGAGGTATTAGAGGCCAAAATATTTGTCTTCTTGAAATCTACATTAGCATAAGCCTCTCTGAATGGTTACTGGGCACCCAGAAGGTCAAAAACATCACCATCGAAGAAAAATTCTTGCTTTTAAAATGTAGCTGTTGCATGACATTTAGCTAAAGCTTGACAGAGATATAAAAAACAAAACAAAACAAAAACCTAATGTAAGGCTTTGTTTCTTAATTAGAAACCTGATGTATTTAGTAGAAAGTACAAACAATTATTTGGATAAAACATAGAATCTTTGTTCTGTAAGCATATTTTACATAGGGAAAGTTGAGACTACAGGGCTTGCTTACCATCCCAATCTGCATACTCTGGGGATAGCAGAGCCTACATGAGAGCAACAGTGTGTAAAGGTGAGGTTCCACGCTGGACCAGGACCTTGTATGGTCTGAAAGCCAGTTTGTTTTCCAAGCAATAGAGATTTTAAAAAATATATATTATTTATAGAATCAGAGTGGAAACAATGATTAACCAAGTAACATCCTAAGACTTTAATTATTGACCCCTAAATTTTAGCTGTACTATAAACTAGAAAGAATTTGGGCTAACTTGGAAGTCTCAGTTAACATGTCCATTTCATAATAAGCCAATCACTTCTATGGAAATAATATAGAAAGATAAACAAAAGACTCAGTCCCCATTGTCTCCCGTCCTGAGGAGGCCTGGGGTCTGCAGCAGCTCTAGACCCAGGGATCTTTCCATCTACTCCTCATCTGCCTGGTCCACCTGGGTCACAAACAGAGACAGTGAACTGAGAGGAGGTCACAGAAAGTGAGCTCTTGTTGAATATTAATATTTACTATTGATTTATCTTTTAGTTAAGCAGCACTTATTCTTAAACCAGCTGTATACCCAAATCACAGAGAGACTGGGATTTATTTAGTTAACCTAGAGCAGAATGCTGGGCAATAGTTATTCCATCCTAAACCTCCAAGCCTGCATAGTTTCCTGCCATTTAGATTTCACCCATTATACTTGCTTTCAGTCATATCTGAGGTCTGGTTCATCTCTCTTCATGGTTCGAAGTCCTCTCCTGCTGATCGCTGCTCTCTTTCTCCTCCCACTCGCTTCCTTCTCCTCCCCTCTGGACCAGGATGTCCCACCCTATTCTCTCCATTGCTCAGCATTGTGGCTGGTTGTTTTATTGACAATATAGAGAACACATGGTGGCATGTTTACACAAACTTGAGACAGGTGATATTTAGAATAAGCATCACAATGCAATGTCTGTATTGAAACCAGATAGTGGAATAGAAAAATCAACATTTCAATGAACAAGAGTAAATTGCACAAATTCCACAAGAATATTATACCAACATTTCCCCCTTTAAGTCCAATAAAAGGCACCTTTTCTTTCAATACAATAATAATTATAAAAGTTATGAAAACTATTAGGTAAGATTTACATGTGTAATGTCCAGTTCACATGCATTTGGCAACTTAGGAGAAAGTATTTGATTATCTATCCTATCTTGACAAGTTTAGAGGTCTATACCTAAATTAACTTTTATCCTTATTGGTATTGCCTATATAAAAACATTTTCTTAAATTCTAAACAACTTAAGGTTAATTGTGGAACTGTAACTATTTGGTCTTCAACCCCACTTGAGAAGGAATAAAATTAATTACTGGACTTAATAGGAAGTGCATGTTAGAAGCTTCCAAAAAAAGTTGTCAGAGACAGTTTGCTGCCTGAACAGTCACCCAAAACTCTCTATAACGGAGCATCATCTTCAGCCTTCTGGTTCAGTATATTTGACGGACATATATGTGAAGCAGAAACTATTTAGGACTTGCTTACCCTGTCTTGGCAGAGTTTGGCAGTTGACTTGTTCTACATTTAAGCTTGCCCAGTTTTGGCAGGATTCTGTCTGTCATGAAATGAGGGCATTTTCTTTTCGGCTTGTTGACTCATTTGACACATTTGAAGACATCTCCATATGGAAGTTTTTTGATGCTTATCATCTTTGAGGTAGACAGGGTGCTGCCAGGAGATGACCTGTCTCATTGTCAAAGAATCTTTAAACTTTAATAAAGACATTTTAAAATGCCATATTCTGTAGGTCTCTGAAGTTTTTGAAGACTTATCTATCTTTATGTAATTGACCTGTCTACAAAATCATATCTATCTGTTAAGCCTAGGATGCATACTCTTGTGATAAATTAGACTAGTGTCTGACATTAACAATTAACTATTACCTAATATCCTAAACTGTAATAGCAGTTTGAAAGTATTGGAAGTAACCTTGAATTTGTATTAATATACTAAAATTTACCAATGTTTTAAAATAGACTATTTTTTGTAGTTGCCCGCGACTACCAATAGTAACCACCTGCACAAGGGGCTGGGAATTAAAAGAGACAGAGAACACGAAGAAGTGACGCCAAGACAGTATTCTGATCAAGGCGCCATCTTTATTACAGAGTAAACCACTTATATAGGTTTCCAAGTAAACATATCCAAGCAAAACAGGAGGTTTAACTGAGCAAAACAGGAGGTGTCTGCTGAAAACAACAAGAATAGCGAGCCAGCA
>CM053753.1:42079621-42098653 GCA_028658305.1 Pachyuromys duprasi | reverse complement strand
TAGCATCTAAATAGAAAATGTTTATCAGTGTCATCTATGCAGTGACTAGACCAGGATGTGCAGCATTTTCAAAATCCCTGTGTGTCCCTTATATGCAAGTTTCTCTCCCCCATAAATTAACAGGCAGTCCTTTAATGATGAAAGGTTTAACAGTTCCTGAATTTTCCTCATCTTTCTAAGTAAGCATTTGAGAACTAATGCCCAATTCTCTGAAGGAGGGTAATGGTAGGCCATTTAAGCCAATTCTGGGGTCTTTAACTTTTTTACCTACTTGGTCCCAAACTGCTATATTCAAAGTCCCACTTTCAGGAAACCAGGGACAATTAACATCTACTTAATAATCAAGTCCTAAAGAGTTCAATTTTCAAACCCAACTTCTCGTGTTTTAAGTAATTGTTTGAGCGTTTCAATAAACGCTCCCCTGCTATTGCTCTGTCCCATATTGCGCTGTCTGGCCCTTACCTTGCACTCTCGCTGATGGGCGATCACCGATGTGCTTTCCTTTTGGCCCAATGGACGTCCTAAGTCACAGCGTTCCTCAGCAGGTCCCTCGATATCAAGTTCAATCCCGGGTTTCGGCACCACCTGTAGTCGCTCGCAACTACCAATAGTAACCACCTGCACAAGTGGCTGGGAATTAAAAGAGACAGAGAACATGAAGAAGTGACGCCAAGACAGTATTCTGATCAAGGCACCATCTTTATTACAGAGTAAACCACTTATATAGGTTTCCAAGTAAACATATCCAAGCAAAACAGGAGGTTTAACTGAGCAAAACAGGAGGTGTCTGCTGAAAACAACAAGAATAGCGAGCCAGCATGACTTGCACGCACGTGACCATCTCAGGTCTAATGGAATGGCTACCTCAATTTTTGCATCAATATACAAAATCCTATACCAGAGTTAAAAATAACCTTACTTGAGAATAACAAATAAAGCCTTCAGTTGAGTAGATTCACTAATCTACCTTTTATCTTATTATTCCTAAAAGATATCCCTGTATTCCCCTTTCTTTCTTTCAACCCCTTCTCTCTTTATCTAAGAAAGATAGAGAAAAGAAAAAGGGAAAGAGAGAAACCCCTGGGTCTAACCTTGTTTTCGCTCTGAATAAGACTATTAATAACTTAAAGCCATCTCCCAATAACAATAAACCTTCACAGTCACAGAAAACAACTAAAAACCTATCCAACCCCCCTTAAGGAAAACTGGATGTCATTCTCCTGGATTTCTTCGAGCTGACTTTTTGGACATGCAGAAATCTTGTTAGGGGTTCCAAAGGAAATTGGAAAAAATGGTTGATTAAGGAAGCATTAACATTTGTAGTACAGTCTTTGAATATTGAGAAATTTCAGGCTTACTAGAAGTCCTGTTTAGAAGAGTCTAAAATGTGGATCAGTTGAGATTAGTAGCTTTCTTGAAAGCTCTCTTCGGAGGAAACTTTGATGAGAAACAGCAATTGAAGAAGTTGAGGCAGGAACAAGCAGAATGCTGGATCATGCAAGATGCTGGAAGAGATATGTCAATGTCTCTGCATATTGGAAGGATAAATTCTGTCAGGTTTGAGCCAGTGTCTCCAGTGTCTGATCATTTTGTTCTGCAAGCTTGTAATTTCTCACAAGCATTATACAGTCCTAAAATTATAAATGTATGAGATGTGCAAGATGAAACTAAACTGTAAACCAATTTTATCTCTGCCAATTAAAAGAATGGCATAATAAATTTTGAGGATATTGTAGCCAAGGATTTATTGGCTATGCATTGCTGAAGTTCTGGCTGGAGATATATTTTATGTCTCAGTCAGTTTCAGAGCTGTTCCCATGTACAGGGCTCAGCAATATAAGTTACCATTATTGTTGAGTATACAATCATTATCATGTTGAAATCAAAACAAGGTTGTATAACTCAAAATATCTTTTTCAGGCTCTTGGGTGCCTGTTATATTAGGCCAAGCTGCTATCTGTCTTCCGAGAGAAGGCTTCCCATTAGAAAGACAAGCCTTGAGCAATAGAAAAGGCATGTTTTAAGTAAAATTTATATGAACTCTTTTTAAATTTAGACTTTAAGCATACCCTAGGCATCTTGTTCTTGTTTAGAGGTTTAGGCCTAGGTTTTTATATATCTTGTAGCTATTTTTGCCTTATCCCCTTTCTATACAGAATGGGCAGTTATGCCTTTATAGCCAAACTTCATATAAACTCCCTCTTACCTTTAGCATTTAAGCATACCCTAGACATCTTGTACCTGGATTTTTACATTCGTTGTAGCTATTTTTTGGCTTGCCTCTTTTTGATATGGGATGGATGGTTCAGTTTTTTAAACATATGAATTGTAATATTTGAGTTTCTAGGACTTAAATAGGCTGGCATATACTTTGCCATCTGTAAGCCCTGTGTCATTTTTTGCATCAGGCATGACCTACATTTGCCCCCTATCACACCTCACATTTGAAAGGATAAGCTGGCTTCTAGAGCAGTGTGACAACTTTATCTAGTAAGCATTTAAAAGTTCGTTGATGTGGGAGGCATAGAGTTTGCATGCTTGTCTCCCAGCCTAATTGAGTCCTTACACTGACCAACAGAACATATTTCTTAACCGAAAATGCCCTTTTGTACCAGTTCTGTGGAAGTACCAGTTTTTGAGATTGGCTAGCCTTTTTAGAGCAATGGTGACATCCATCTCTCCTTACATAAACCTAAAATTGATGTGAATCCAACGTTTAGATCAGAATGGACATAACATCTATTATTAAGAAAAAAGAACTTATATAGTAACCTTAAGGAAAATTTTGTCATTTTGAATCTTGGACTAGCTCTGCAAGTAGCTAAACAGCAGGAGTTGCCACCCTGGCATTTATTATGTAAATGAGGCTGATCTGGAAGTCAGAGATCTGCCTGTTTCTTTTTACTTTGTGTTGGGATTAAAGGCCTTTACCAACTTGTTCAAATATTTTTTTCCTCAAATCCATATCATTGTAATTCAAAGCCTTTAAATGAAAATCAAGCAAAGAGACAAGAAAATGTTAGGTTTTGGATCAGTTGTGCCAATTTAGGCTGTAACAAGCAAAGCCCAGTTGGTTATTTTTTGGAATTTAGTTGTTACAGTGAATTGGCAGACCCTTACCAGAAAGAGCTGACAAGTATCTGGTAGCCAGAGAGCTTTGAATTTTAGCCATTATTAATCTAATTTTTATTAGGAAGAGTGCCTTTTCTATTGTCTGTAACTTAGTATTCCATTTCTTGGCTTTCCCCCAATTTTCTCCTTGAATTTTCTTGGAGAAGAGCCATTACCATTAAACATATTGCAACTAGATCCATGACTGTGACAACCAAAACAAAGTCAAAAGGAGTTAAACACCCTATGTCATGGCATTTTTTAAATTTAGCTGCAGTTTTAGGCCAAGCTCTGTCTAGAGGTCTGTCTGCCTCCAGTTCCTTTCCTTCCAGCTATGACTGCAGTTGTTGCTCTGAGCTGAGAAGCCATGCTTGTGTACCTCTCCTGTTAGACTGTAGTGGCAGCCAGTTTTGTTATGTTAAGTCTCAGGTCTGCCCACAGTAGGCTGTCTTTTGCTCCTTGGCCCGTTAAGAGTCTCTCTCTTAAATAGACAGCAATTGACCTGGGAGTTTTTACATTTTAAATTTGTATCACTGGGAGCTTATTCCCCCCAGCAAATTATGATAAAGTATGATTTAAAGGGTGTGGATACTTAGATTAGTTGGGAGCCATTTTTTGTGGGTTATTAATATTTATATTTGATTTATCTTTTAGTTAAGCAGTGGTTGCTCCTAAATAAGCTGTGTCCCAAATCACCACACAGAGGCTAGGATTTATTTAATTAACCTAGAGCACAATGCTGGGCAATAGTTCTTCCATCCTAAACTCCAAGCCTGCATAGTTTCCTATCATTCCGATTTCACTCATTATACTTGCTTTTAGTCATATCTTAGGTCCGGTTCATCTCTCCTCATGGTTCCAAGCCCTGTCCTGCCGATCTCTGCTCCCTCCTCCTTCCACTTGCTTCCACACATACTGGGACTGAGTGGGCTCTGTCACAAGAATTTTCATTCTTGCTGGTGGAGATGTAAAACGGTACAACCACTTTACAAGATAATTTGTTAGCTTCACTTCTTTTTGTTTTTTGAGACAAGGTTTTTCTGAATAGCCTTGGCTGTCCTGGACTTGCTTTGTAGACCAGGCTGGTCTCGAACTCACAGAGATTTGCCTGTCTCTGCCTCTAGAGTGGTGGGATTAAAGGCGTACACCACCACCGGTCTGGCTTGACAGTTTTCTATATAGCTAAAATAGTTTTACCAGGCAACCTAGCAATCACACTTCTTGGTACTTACCCAAATGATTGCAAAGTGTGGAACATCTAAACTATGGGATACTATTTAATGATGTAAAATGTTATTGAACCCCCCTCCCCCAAAGACTTGACGATATCTTAAATGGAGGTTAAGTGAAAAGTGGCAGTTTGAAAGAGCTATGTACCACGGTTTGAAAAAGCAAGAAGTATGCATAGTAGAAGAGATTTACAGGAGTTCAAGGGAGGGAGATAAACGAAGCACCAGGATTTTCAGGGCAGTGAAGGTATTCTAGCTGATACTGGAGACATGTGCATGTTAGGACATATAACATGTGAATGTGGGATGCACAGACCTTTAGGATAAATGTAACCACGGTGCAGTGCAGGTGACTCTACATTTTAGTCTAACTGAAAAATTACCATTAAATCCTACCAAATGAGTAAGACTTAGACAGGAGCCAACAGAACATATCAGTTTGGTTTTTACCCTTACTACTCCCCTTTGGGAAGGAAGTGGCTGCTGAGCTCGGAGCGGTTTCTCAGTTGAAAAGTTTGCTTGACTTGCTTGACACCAGCTCCCCAAATCCAAGACGGTCATGTGTGCTGGCATGGACTTTGTCACTGAGAAAAGAAAAGAAAAAGGGAAAAGAAAAGGAAAAGAAATAAAGATATAAAGAGGTGACAGAGAGAGAAAATATGTGGGGTCTGAAAGAAATTGATAAATGAAAGATTTGCTTCCTCTGGGCCAAAGACAGAGGCAATAAAACAGACACTTCTACCGTGGACTAGCTTCACTACCACATTTACACTCTGGGCCACCAAATGAAATACCCTAATCCAGACTAGCTCCTCTGGAAGTATTCCAGTGCTTTGCCCCGTGAGAGCTCTACAGAGCAACTGGGGAATTGCACTTTGTTTTTTTTTTAGATCGTTTATTTTTATTTCATGTGTATGTGTAAGTGCCTGCATGTATGTCTGTACACCACATATATGCAGTGCTTGAGAAGGCCTGATTAGGATATTGACCCCTGGAACTTGAGCCACAGGCATTTGTGCTGAATTACCGGAGCTGAAGAGGAACCTGTGGAACTTAACCTCTGAGTCATCTCTCCGGTCCCATAGCTAGTCTTTCTTTCTTTCTTTCTTTCTTTCTTTCTTTCTTTCTTTCTTTCTTTCTTTCTTTCTTTCTTTCTTTCTTTCTTTCTTTCTTTCTTTCTTTCTTCCTTCCTTCCTTCCTTCCTTCCTTCCTTCCTTTCTTTCTCTCACAGCATAAGAAAGGGTTCAAATGAAGTCCAGTTCTATTTGTACAAACAGGTTAGCCTTTTTGTGCTTAAGTTCTTTTATCATTTATTTTATAGAATGGAGTTAATAATGCACAGCCTTGTAAGGGTAAAGACGGTGAAGCTCTTAGGCTCCCGCCAAGCTCTCTGTTAGCACCTAACCATCAGCAAGTAGTTTTAAGAAATAGAGAGGACCCAGAATTTACTCTGGCTACAAGATGTACAGAGATAAAGATAGAGCAGAGGCTGAGGGAGTGTCTAACCAATGTCTGGCACAACTAGAGACCACCTCATGAGAGAGAGTCAACCCTTGATACTATTAAAGATACTCTGCTATGCTAGGGAGCCTAGCTTAGCTGGCCTCTGAGAGGCTCCACCAAGCAGGGTATCACCAGAGCAGATGCTGAGACCTCCAGCCAAACACTGGATGAAGCACAGGCAGTCTGGTGGAAGAATTGGGGGTGAGGGGGTGGGGGCGGCGGCAGAGAATAGAAGGACCCTGAGGGGACAGGAGCTCCACAAGAAGACCAACAGAGCCAGCTAAACTGGGCCCACTTTGGCTTACAGACACTGATGCACCAACCAAGGACTATGCACGGACTCCACCTAAGCCCTCTATGCATACATAGCCAATGGGTAGTTCGGTCTTTATGTGGGTCCCTAGATAGGGGAGAAGGGGCTGTCGCTGGCATGGGCTCTGTTGCTTGCTTTTCGATCACTTTCCCCTGGAGGGCTGCCTCATTAGGCCACAGGGGAAGATGTGCCCAGTCCCGAGGCTACTCGATGTGCTGGTGTGGGTTGGTGGTGTTGGTGGTGGGGCTCCCCTTATCTGAGGAGTAGGGGAAGGGGATTAGGGGAAAGAGGGAGGGAAGGTGGGACTGTGAGGGGAGGAGGAAGGGGACTGCGATAGGGATGTAAAGTGAATACATACATACATAATACAAAATAGATAAACATTTATAAAATTCATTGATAAAAATACATAAAAATTCCTGTTTTTACAAATAAAAGTAGTTTGCTCATTTAATATTTATGCCAATACACGGAGCTGTCACAAAACCTTTAAGATCAACAGTGGTGACATTCTACCACCTAGTGGAGAATAAGAGAAAAGTCACAATTTTGTCTCCAACATCTAATTTATTAAAAACATTTATTTTGTTAAGGCTACTTTAAATGTACTGGCAGGCTTATTTGACAAAGGTTATTCATTGTGTTTAATCAGAATTACAACTTAGAATTATAAAACTATTAAAGCTAGAATCCCTAATAGCATGCAGGGTTTATGTCGTGTGAACTAGTATTCATCCATGAAATTCTGTGGTTGATTTTTCTCATTTTTCTTCTCCCGCCCCCAACTAACTGTCTGCCTCTTCTGCTGCATTGCCTGGAAGTGCCTCCAAGGTTCAGAGAACATCTTCTTTGTCAGCTCTTGGCTGCGAGGACCAGCCATTCTCCACATTTTGCAAGAATGAACCTATTCTTTAAAAGTTTGCTGTTATCAAACATTTGTCAAGCACTTACCATGTGATGTGATGCGTGCGTTCTAGTTTAAAACCATTTGTTACTTTGATAACCTGTTTCTTATCCTGAGTGTTTATAAGGATGAGACATGGCAAATAAATTCCACTTGAAAATAAGTATGGCTGGCATACTGGAATGGCCAGAGCTGCCCAAAAGAGCCATGACTCAGTTTTACTGTGGCTATTACTAGCAATAATCTCATCAAAAATACTATTTATTGAATTTCTATAATGAACAGGAATTTAGTTTTCTGAATTTCAGCTAATCTTCTTACAAAGATTGTAAACTAGGATTTATTCTGATTTTAAAGTTTGTTTGTTTTGTTAGTTTTTTTTTTTAAGAAAATGGATTCTCAGAGAGAGAGAGTGCATGACTTCTCCATGATCACACAAGGAGTGGCACTAACTCACAGCACTTGATAGTAGCCACCTCCTTGCTCACCTGCATGCTTTCCAGCTACTGCACAGATCCTGGGTCTGAGATTGGATGCCTTCAGTGCTGCTAACTCCTTCATGCCTAAGCCTCAGGGCAGTAGAATCTACAGCCCTGTAGATAGCCAGGAGAGGAATAAACATGCAGATGACTTACAGTACTGCAAGTGTAGTCCAGGAACCAGCAGGGGTGGGAAAAGGAGGGAACATTGTGTAGGGGTCAGGACGGCCAGGTCCTGACTCACTTAGGGTCTTTGTCCTGATGGTCAATAACTGTCATTGTATACATGCCTCTGAGCTGAACATTTCTCCCTGTATTCTGGCACTTGGACTGCAGGGTGCTTTTCAAGATTTACAGGTTCTGAGAATTCTCGATCTCCTAGGAGCCATGGGAAAACTGGTGAATAGAGTATTGTCTTTGTACCAAAAGCATGAGGAGACTGAGGTCCAGAACATTTGCATGTTGAGATGTTGTGACCTCCCTATTCCCACCTCCTGCAGCACATCTTCAGCTCTGTTCTGTAGAGTAGAACAGAACACATTGTGGATGAAATAGAACAGGACGAGATAGATGAGGGCATCACAGAGTGCAAGATGAAATATTGCCCAATAAGTTTTGATTTTATTTATTTTTGACTTTTTAATGTGTATTCACCAGGTTGGGGTATCAAATGTGTACCTCCCTATGAGAGCCTACTTCTAGACTAACTTGGGGTCTTATAGGTGTCCCATTTATCCCCACATTCGCTGAGGAAATGGAGGAACAGTGAAGGCCACTGGCCTCCCTTACTGTCCAAGGTAGTTTCTTTTGTTGTCTTCTGTCACAAGTGGCTCAGATAGACCAGCTTCGGGGAGGTGGATCTTGCCTCTCAGCAGAGATCAGAGGATCTGTCCTCTCCCTAAGTTAGGTTTTCTGGTTTGTTTGTTTGTTTGTTTAGACTGGAAATGGCCTAGGTAAGCCTTGGAATAGAGCTAAGTGACTGACAGCCCCTCTGTGCTCTGCTCTGTGCTCCCTCCTTCCTTTCTTGCAGGTCTCAGTAAGAAAGTGAAAGAGCACCCTCAGCTCTGGGGCATCCCTGCCCCCAGGGCTCAGCCTTCTAAGCAGCTGGAATTCCTCATGTCTGCCTTCCTGTATTGACTCCCAACCCTTCCCTCCCTAGGATGAAGGTCACCGAGATGGACTTCCACCTTGTCTGTCAGCAGGTGGCTCTGTGGTCACTGGCAACTCAACATTGACTGGGAGATCAGGATTTTCTGGATCACAGTGGGTGATGACAGAGGACAAGGTTCTTTGCAGACCTTTCAGGGAGACTGCCATTCTCCATATTCACTGATGTTCCTGGCATCAGTGGTCACCAGTGTAGCCCTAGAAAAGGTCTCATATGGAATTTCCTACAAGGGGTACATATCCCTGAGGCAGGTTTCTCTGCTATCATCCTTCACCAATTTCCCATGTATAGATTGGCTATTTATGGCTATAACAAGTAACTTAAAGCTACAACAGATGATCACAGTTTTCTGTGGCCAACTGTGTAGTTCTGGGTATCTAGTTCTGGTTGCTAGGATCCACGAACCTCGTAAGCATCACTTGTGTCTGGATCTCCACTTCATTATATCCTGAAAAGTGGCTGGAACTTGTCCTGGGTTATCTCTCCCACACAACCCATTGTGCAGAAAGGATGGTAGATTTTTCTTTAAGATTATTTCTTTCGTTTTTGAGATCATGATTTAATTACACCATTCCCCCTTTCCTCCTTCTAAATCCTTCCATAGATTTCTTCTTGCTTTGTTTCAAATTCATGACCCTTTTCATTATTTGTATGATCGTGTATATGTATATACACATATATTCCAAATATAACCTGCTCAGTCTGTATAATGTTACTTGTTTGTGTGTTTTCAGGGATGATCATTTGGTATTGGATAACCAGTTGGTGTGCTCTTCCCTGGGGAGGACTATTTTCCCACTTTCAGCTTTTCTTAGTAACCTTTAGTTCTTTGTGCAGAGTTGGGACCATATAAGCCTTTCTCTACCCATTTCAGCTTGTCTATTCTTGTCTTCGTTTCGAGTCATGCTTAGGTACTCTTATTGCTGAGACTTTATGGCTTCTATATTACTAAGAGACAGTTTCACAGCATACTTTCAAATCCTCTAGCTCTTAAAACCTTTCTTTCTGTTCTCTGATCCCCAGGCTTTAGGCACAGGGCTTGTTTTAGATGCATCAATTGGACTCTACAACTGGACTCTAAAACTCTGCATTTTGATTGGTTGTGGTTTTCTCTAAGTCTGCAAAGAGATGAGAGTGAAAAGGATACTTATCTGTGGTTATAAGGACAAACATTAAGAATATACTTAGGTACTGTGCTGGTTTAATAAAGTGGCAGTTGTAGGTTCTCCCTCAAGTTCTATGACTTCAGCATCTCTGGGTAGTTGCATGGGTTTCCAATACCAGGCACAATTTTGCTCTTGTTGAGAGGGTCTCAAGGCCAGTTAGAAAGACGTTGGATATGGCCAAGGTATGCTTATCACTGTCGCACCCTTAGGTAATCTTGCCATGCTGGTTGTTGTGCTTCATTGGCTTCAGAGCTGGGTAGGGATATTGGATGCCTCTAGGACCATGAGTCTTCAGGAAGGAGGCTTTCTAATCAGTTTCAGTTCAGGGATCTCTGGGTCTTGTGTGTGAGCATTGTAGAATCTTCTTTAGGAGAGTCATTGATTCTGGGAGTCCTTTATTCTCAGATCAAACGTTAGGAAATGATATCTCACTAAAAGATGAGGAGGCTGTATTCCTGAAGCAAAGATTGCTTGCTACACCCTGCTATTGGCAGAAGGACCATCCAACCTCCCACAGGGGCCCAGATTCCGTACCCGTTTCCCCAAGGTGGCGGCTTCTGCAAGCATTTTACTCCATGGAAGCATATGGAGGTGGCGAAGAAGCAGAAGCTATGGAAAAGAGAATGTCCTGTGTGTAACTTTCTTCTTGCCTTTGCCATGCCCCCCTCACGGACATCCGCGCTGTCCCTGTCTCCTCAGCCCCTTTCCTCCTCTTTGCAGGATTCTCCCCCATTAACGCCTGCTGTGATCAGGAAGCTGAAATCTGTGTGCCACCCAGCACCTTCTTGTCAGTGCTGGCTCCTGCTGAGAACCCCAGTGATGAATGTGGGGCATCATCCAGTCAGCCTCGTCTGGATCTTCCCCCATTGCTATTATGAGGGTTCACTTTTGTCCCAATATCCCCACATAATGGAGCTTTTCCAGTTGAATGACAGCTGTGAAACTAGTGACTCTAAGTCTGTTTTCATGGAGAGGAGAAAAAGCACCAACGTAGATGAAGAAGGTAAGGAATAGGAAGTGTGAGTGCTGTCTGGTGCATCTCTGACTTTCTTCTTGGTGTTTCGGCATTATGGAGGAATACTTCAAGGTGTTTTCTGGCTCTCCCACTTCTGTGGGGGTCAGGTAAGGGCCTGGTGTCCTGGTGCAGGTGGTGTGGGGGAGGGCAGGAGATGTGAGATCCTGCTCTAGACTCTTATGGCAGATTGTATCCTTGCCTGGATGCAAGTTGTGTTCAGGAGAGAGAGAAAGGCAGCAGAGTGGACTTAGCCATGGACACCTAAGGTGGAAAACTGGCCCTGCATCCCGCCCTGGATGCAGGTTTGTTGTTTCATCCAGAGCACAGTACTCTTCTGGGGAGCTCAGCAGGAACTTCTTGACTCTAGGTTTCGTCATGTGGGGCCTGCTGAATCTGGGTTGTGTAGCTGCAGTGGTAGCTTCTCTCTAGTAGTCCTCCATAACACATTTCCCCACCTTCCACCTGCTTAGAAATGATGACAATTAAAAATGCCTGTATGTCCTACAAGATTTCCCTGGGATGGGATGGAAATCAGTTGACACTCCCCTATTTACGCTGAGAATTTGGCTAGACTGATCTTATGCAAGTCATGTACACACAATTATAGCTGCTGTGCTGTCAGGTTTGATAAATACTGATTCTCTGCAGACGTCTGCTCTCTTGGACTCTTTCAACCCCTTTTCCCTCTTCTATGATTACCCTTGAGCCTGGAGTGTTTGTACGTGTGACACAGATGTCCTGTTCAGAGCTGAGCACGCCACAATCTTATTTCTGCACTTTGACTAGTTATGGGCCTCTGTAGTAATCACTGTTGACCACAAAAAGAAGTTCCTTTCATGATGGCTGAAAGATGCACTAATTTTTGGGTAGAAAGATGAAACCTCAGAGGTCTGTTTATAACAATGCCAATTTAGCAATTTAACATAACCTAGAATGTCAATATTATGTTATTCCCTAGGGTTTATGATCCAGCTGGCCATAGTTTTTTTTAGCCAATTTAACTGTGCCAAGCATGACTTCTATATTGTATGGTTGGCTCAAAATCCAACCAAAATGTGGTTCATTACTCGCATGATGTTAATTCTGCTATTGCACCAGAGAGCATAACTAGCCAGGCCAGTTGTTATTATAGCTGGAAGTTCATAGTGGGTAAGACTTCTGACAAATTTTCTCCCACGGTATTGTGCACGGTACCTCCCAACACTGAAATCTAGCTGTTAAAAATGAAGCTTCTGGGGTTTGGTTGCCAGGCTAATTTCTCCATGCTCTCCATTTCTTCATTCAACTATTTGGTGTCTTTAGCAACGGAAACATCAGCTTCTAAAGATCAACCAAGAACAATGGCAATAGCCTGTAATTTTGGGGAGAATGTATCTGAAACTCCACTGAACAATTTAAAAAGAGGTAACCCATGCCTGCCGTTTTTTTTTTTTTAATTTGATATGTTGTTGTGTCTTAGAGAGGGTGTTGCTCTCCTTTTCATTATAATAACTGTTTAAACCCCCTTTGTATATGTATATGCAAATACGTTACGAACCTTCTACAGTAGTAGGTGTCCTTTTCAAGTCTTTCAAGTTAGTCATTCCTCCTTCCTCACACTCTGTCCTCTGCCCTGCTGTGGCTTCAGTGAGAACAGTTGTCATAGGTGCATATATTTTAATATTGGGCCCCAGTTGGTGGAACTGTTTGGGAAGGACTGGGAGGTGTGGCCTTGTTGGAGGAGGTGTGTTGGTGGGAGTGGGTTTTAAGGTTTCAAAACCCTTGTGCCATTCCAAGTCTCTCTCTCTGCTTGTGCTTGTGGATCAAGATGTAAGCTCTCAGCTATTCCTGCCATTATAGACTCCAATCCTCTGAACGGGAGCCTCGAATTAAGTGCTTTGTTCTAGAAATTACCTTGGTCATGTTTTATCACAGCAATAGAACAACAACAAAGTCAAAAGTTCGTACCAGAGAGTAGGCTATTAATATGACAGGTCTGATCATACATGCATGCGAGACCCTTCCCCCCCCCCACACACACACAAGCATACATGTGCCAATGAGAGCTGCAGACAGGGAATGCAACTAGTCCAGGAGAGAGAAGTATGCTACAGGCAGGCATAGCTGCAGAGGCAGAGACAACTAACTCTCTTGTTATGAGAGATGGACCTACAGGATTTGAACTCTGCTCTGCTGTGCTTTAGCCTGGCTCTGGTTCCTCACTTTTCCTTTGAATTATAGTGTTCTATGCTGTCCAGAACCTTTTTTAATTTTATGATGCCTATTTGTCAATTGTTGTTCATAATGGTATATCAATTTCTAGCTTTTAGAAGACACTCACCCTTACTTCCATAGTGACTGCACAAGTTTACTTTCCCACCAGTAAAATGTGTCTCCTTATCTTCATCTATGTCAGCATTTAATAAAATCTTGGTCATTCTGATGGAGGTAAAGTGAAATCTCAAATTAGTTTTATTTATCACTTCCATAATGGCTAAGGATATTGAACACTTTAAAAGTATTTCTCAACCCTTTGCACTTCTTTTGAAAGCTGTTTAGTACTGGTTTTAACTTGGTAATTTTGGGTGTGTTTTATTCTTTGTTTACTTTAGACAAAATTATTTATCATACGCATAACTGATAAAGATTTACTTCACTCAATTTTTTCAGGCTGACCCTTCCTTTGAATGATAATGTCCTTTGTTGTACAGAAGCTTTTTAGCTTCATGAGGTCCACTTGTCAATTTTTGTTCCTAATGACATTTGTTCAGAAAATCCTTTCCTGTGCCTGTAAGTTAAAGCATATTTCACACTTTCTCACTATCACATCTTCTGTTGAAGCCCTGAATCTGTTCAGAGTTGAGTTTTGGGCAGAGTGAGGGATTAGGATCCTTGTTATTTCTTTTACACATTCCTATTCAGTTTGACCACCACCACACTTTGAAGGAGCCATCTTCATATGCATGTTTTTGGCATTTTTGTAAAATATGGAATGGATATCATCATATGCAATCATATTTGGACATTCTATTCTGTTCTTTTGATCTACATGTCTGTTTTTGTGCCAATATTATGTTGATTTTATTACTATAATTCTGAAATATATCATGACATCTTTAATAATATTCCTTCCAGCATTTTCTCCCCCAGGATTGCTTTGGCTATCCAAAATATTTTGTGGTCCCATCTAAATTAAAAAAAAATGTCTATTTTTGTTAAGAATGTTGTGGAGATTTTTATTGGAATTGCATTAAACTGTAAATTCCTTTTGATCATTTTCACAATACTAATTCTAGCAATCAATTAGTATGGGAAGTTTTTCATTTTGTCAACATGTCTTCATCTTTCTTTAGAGACTTAAAGTTTCCCCTGTAGAAATCTTTCACCTCCTTGGTTAGGTTGATTTTTAGATTTTCTTTCTGAGGCTATTGTGTATCTTAGAGTTCCTGCATCTTTCTTTCCTATGTTTTAATTTTTCATATTTGCTTATGTGCTCGAATTCATTTATTTTGTCTTCAAACCCTGATATTTTATCTTTAAACTCAACCCATTACACTTGTAGTCACCTGATTTTTCTAATTGGGTTATTGAGTTTTTCAGTTCCTCATTCATTTCAGCTTGAGCACTTTCTGATAGTTGTCTTTCTTCATTGGATTCAGTTTTCAAATCCTAGACTGTCTTTGTCATTTCATTCACCCTTATTTTTGTGTTTTCTGGAGCACCATTTGTAGTACCCATTCTCATTAAGTTCATTGAGCCGTTTCTTTGTGTTTTCTTTAAATGACTTGAATTCTTTGATAAAGTTTTTTATTGTTCTTTTGGGTGTTGTGTTTTGAAATTTATGTAGGAAATTCTCATAGGGAACATTTTCTATAAAACTGGTGTTTTTAGGGGTGGGCATATCATCTTGGTTTTTCATATTGTTTGTATTTCTGTAATGAACCCAAGCATGTGTGGGCTTATCTTATTGTTTTTTTTTTTTTTTTTTAAATCTGATTTGACGTAGCAGGGTTATCCGGAGCACAGGATGTGCTTGATGGCCTGGGCTTGGAGTTTGGGTGTGGCACAGGTGGGACTGAGTCGGGTGGACTTAGAGGAACTGGGCTAACACACAGAAAGTTCATACTGGCTCAAGCCTGGAGGTTGGGGGCAGTGCAGGAAGTTCTCACCAGGCTAAGATAGGGCACTATATATAGTACCTGTGCTAGATCTGAGGACTGGGAAAGCTGCAGGTAGGTTAGGATAAAGGGCACTCACAAGGCTGGACCCCAAAACATGATGTGGTGTTTTTTTTTCAATCTCAGATGTTATTACTATGGAAGATGAAATCTCAAAGCAATTTTAGTTTGCGTTTCCCTGAAGGCCAATGATGGTGAACATATTTAAGAATAAATTTTGGCCATTTTGTTGTTGTTGTTTGCTGGAAACTCTTTAATCAGTTCCATACCGTGCATTTAATTGGCTTGTATGTTTCTTGGTGTCTAGTGCTTTTAATTTCTTGTGTATTTTTGTCTTAGTTACTAAAGCCCTCCCCCCATGCAGATATAAGACAGATTAGACCAGATTAGGAGTAGATAAAGGCAGGCTTATTAAGCACTTTTCTTAGGCGGGTTCATCAGTCCCAAAGAACAGGGCTGAGAAGTCATGCACCAGTGCTAAAGTAGGGAAGTTTTATTGACTATAAGTAACAGGTAATTACATGTCAGTCATAAGCTGGGTTTGTGTCCAAGTATGGTCAAGAGCTGAGCACACAGGTGGTGATTTGAGTGGCTGGTGGCATCAGGGGCAAAGGTCAAGAATTCAGAACTGGGATCTTGGCACCTATTTTTTTTTTTTGGCTTCCCAGTGTGGGTGGGTTTGCGGGGAAGGAGGGCAGATGGGGCTTCCCAGCTTGAGCAGTGGTGAACATGGGTTTCAGCCAAACAATTACTGTTCTGAAATGACATCATGACCAAGGCAACCCTTATGAAAGAAAGCATTTGGTTAGGGTTTTACTTACAGTGTTAGAGAGTTAATATGTGATCATCACGGTGGGAAGCAGACAAACCCCAAAACCCACCTCCAGTAATATACTTTCTTCAATATGACCACACTTCCTCTGTCAAGGCCACACTTCTTAATCATTCTCAAGCCTCAAACAGCACTATTGCTGAGGACCAAAAATTCAAACATGTAAGTCTATGGGGAATGTTGCAGGGTATTTGATCCCATTGTGAACCTTGAGATTGTGAACTGTAAAACCTTGTTTCTTGTTTGGTTTGGTTGAGTCCTAATATACACCTTTAATATGTTTATTGTAAACAGGTGATTACGGTGTGGCTCAGCCCTAGCATACACCTTTAATCCAAGAGCTTTCTGTATACTAGACTTAATAAAGTTAACCCTGGGTCAGGAGGCAGAGCAAGAAACCAGCTGACAGGGATTAAGAAGAAAGGAGGGGCTTTGAATAAAAGGGTATTTAAGACAGTGTGGAGAAGAAGGAGCCCTTTATCTCTTTAGCTTTTTGGCTCTTTGATTCTGGGACTTTTAGCTTTCTCCTCCTGGGCTGTGGACGGAGCTAGCAAGTTTTTTGCCCTGGGCTTTGGGCTTTTGTCCTTTTGGCTTTTTCCTTTGGGACATGAGCTGTGTAGGAAGGACCACTAGGCGCTTTCTCTGCCTCTCTGAGCCAGCAAGTTTCACCCCAGCATCTGGCTCCTGAGTCTTCATTAGTAAAATCAAATGTTTGGATTTTTTTTCTTTTTAAATAACAGGGGAACATTCTTTTTCAAATCACTATAGTTGCAAACACTTTAAAAATTAAAAAAATTCTTTTTAAATTAATTTTTAAATTTAATACAACTTATTTTATTTTTGTATCCCAGCTGTAGCTCCTTCCCTCATTCCCTCTCAATCCTACTCTCCCTCCCTCATCTCCTCCTCTGCCCCTCCCCCAGTCCACTGATAGGGGAGGTCCTCTTCCCCTTCCCTCTGACCCTAGCCTATCAGGTTTCATCAGGACCGGCTACACTGTCTTCCTCTGTAGCCTGTTAAGGCTAAACCCCCTCCCCTCAGGTGTAGGTGATCAAAGAGCCAGCCACTGAATTCATGTCAGAGACAGTCTCTGTTCCCCTTACTAGAGAACCCACTTGGAGACTGAGCTGCCATGGCCTACATCTGGCAAACACTTATTCTTTACCAGATGTATAGGTGAAAGTATGTTTTTCCCATTCTATATAATACCTCTTCATTTGATTAACCACTTACTTTGCAATATAGAAAACATTTTAATTTCACTAAGTCTCATTGATTGATTGTTGACCTTATTTCTGAGGGATCAGAGATACATTTGGAAAGTCTTTATTTGAGTCTATATCCTGAAGCGTACTTTCTACTTTTTCTTCTAGAAGTTTCAGCTCTAACATTGAGGCCTTTGATCTATTTGGATTTGATATGTGTACAGGATGATAGATGAACCATCCTTTTGCATCTATAATCCAGTTTTCCTCAAAGATGCTGTCTTTAATCAATACATATTGTAGGTATCTGTAAAAAAAATTAGTAGATATAGTTAGGTGAGCTTGTAAACAGGTCCCCAATTCCATTTCACTGTGTCTGTGTTTGTTCCAGTGGCATGCTGGTTTTTCTATTATGGCTCTATAGTATAACTTGAAATCAGGTACAGAGATACTTCCAGTATTGCTCTCCACCTCTGGTAAGTATTGTTTTTGCTATGCAACATTTTTGTTTGTTTTTGTTTTGTTTTTCTTTTATTGTGTGTGTATGTTTTCATATGAATTTTAAGATGAACATGTCATTAGATGGAGAAAATACCTTTAACAAAATTCAACATGCTTTCATCATAAAAGTTCCAAAGAATACAGATATGCACAGGACATATCTCTGTATTTCAACAGAATAAAAGCAATAGCCAACATCATGGAAAGAAACTTAAAACATTTCTTCCAAAATCCAAAACAAGATAAGAGCAGTCCTGATGTGGCGTGATATGCTGGGGAGGTTAATATGGGGAGGAGGGTCCTCCCCTTTTCTGGAGGGGGAGAAGGGAAGGGGAAAAGACAGGAAGTAGGGAGACTGGGAGGAGGGAAGGGAGGGGATATCCTTGTGGTATAAAGTAAATAAACTAATACAAAATTAAAAAAAAAAGATGAAACATAATGGCTGAGAAACGCCTAAATAAATGTTCAACATCCTTAGCCATCCGGGAAATGCAAGTCGAAACTACTTTGAGATTTCTTATTACCCCAGTCAGAATGGACAAGATCAGTAAAAGAAATCACAGTACATATTGGTGAGGTGCAGGGTAAGGGGAACACTTATTCATTGCTGGTGAGAATGAAAACTGATATAGACACTTTGGAAATCAATGTGGAGGTTCCTCAGGAAGTTGAAAACCAACTTACCTCAAGATCCAGCTCTCGAAAATATGCCCGAAGGCTTCTATTTTCTACTATAGAGACAACTATTCCCCCCTGTTCATTGTTACTCTATATTATTCATAATAGCTAGAATTTTTAAAAAGCCTAAATATTCATTAGCTGATGAATGCATAATGAGATGAGATATGTTTTTGCAATAGGATATTATTGAGCTGTCAAAAAAATAAATCCATGAAATTTACAGGGTGAGAAATCGCCAAATTGATTTCCAGAGTGGTTGTACAAGTTTGCATTCCCACCAGCAATGGAGGAGGGTTCCTCTTTCTCCACAACCTTACCAGCATGAATTGTCACTAGAGTTTTTGATCTTAGCCATTCTGGTGGGTGTAAGGTGAAATCTCAGGGTCGTTTTGATTTGCAGCTCCCTGATGGCTAAGGACGTTGAGCATTTCTTTAAGTGTTTTTCTGCCATTCTATAATCCTCTACAGTCAGTTCTCTTTTTAGCTCCATACCCCATTTTTTAATTGGATTACCTGGTTTCCTGCTTTTTAACTTCTTGAGTTCTTTATATATACTGGATATTAGCCCTCTGTCAGAAGTAGGATTGGTAACGATCCTTTCCCAATCTGTAGGCTGTTTTTCGTTCCTCAAGACCCAGCTATACCACTCTTAGGCATATATCCAAAAGATGCTCAAGTACACAACAAGGACATTTGATCAGCTATGTTCATAGCTGCTTTATTTGTAATAGCCAGAACCTGGAAACAACCCAGATGTCCCTCAGTTGA
>CM053753.1:42052530-42079121 GCA_028658305.1 Pachyuromys duprasi | reverse complement strand
TGCTGAAATTTACACACCTAGGGAAGATATACAAGGAGGAGGACCCAGGTTGGTATGATCAATGCTCATATAGATGAGCAAATAGGATGATCATTGAATGGAGGAGAAAACAAGCAACAGGACAGGAGCATACCAAAGAGGACCTCTGAAAGAATCAATATAGCAATGTATCAAAGCAGATATTAAGACTCACAATCAAGCCTTTGGCAGAGGGCAGGAAGTAATAATAAAAATAGGGAAAATTAGTAAGACTTGGGGAGAATAAGAGCTCCACAAAGACCAAACTGAGGAGGGCACAGGGGTCTTATATGAGACAGTTTCTCCAACCAAGGACCATGTATGGATATGGCCTAGAACCCCCGCTCAGATGTGGCCCATGATAGCTCAGTGTCGAACTGAAGACTCTAGTAAGGGAAACAGGGACTGTTTCAGTCATGAACTTGATGGCTGACTCTTTGACCCTCCCCCATACATGCCAGGGAGTAACAGCCTGGCTAGATCCCAGGGGAGGGCATTGCAGCCAGCCCTGAGGAGACAAGATGAGCTGGGGTTGGATGGAAGGGGAGGAGGTCCTCCCCCGTTGGTGGACTTGGAGGGGGCGGGAAGGAGGTGAGGGAGGGATGGGGAGAGTGGGAGAGAATGAGGGGGGGGCTACTCCTGGGATGCAAAGTACCTAACCTGTGATTGATATAAAAATGAATAAATTAAAAAAAAAGAAATTTACAGGGTGAATGGTTGGAGCTGGAAGCAGTTATCCTGAGTGAAATAACCCAAACCTCAGTAGACAAATATTGCATGTTTTCTTTTATATGTGGATATTATCTTTGACGCTTTTGATATGTGCCCTTCAATTTGAATAGTCATAGAGGTTAGGTACCGAGTGAGTGTCCAGGGTTAAGGAAGGCTCTCCCAGGGAAGGAAAATTAGAATATGGTGTTATGGAGAGATAAAGTGTAATTAGAATAGGAGGATTAAATGGGGAAAGGGGATGGGGAAACAGGGACAGATAACTAGCACCAAAGTCCTTTTGAAAAAAAATATGGAAACCTACTACTATACAAGCTTCCTAAAATATACACATACATGAAATAAATTTAAATGGAATTACCATACTTGGGAAGACAATGCCCAAACTAAATGTCTTATGCCACCATGTAAAACCTCCAGGGCCAGGATTTAGTTATATCTTATTGAACCATTGGCCAAAGGGGCCACATGGATTCTCAAAATGTCACAATTTGTTGCCAAGGCTGTTAGTTGCTCTACACAAGCTGATACTAAGGCTCTATTCCTGAAGACAAGACCGACTACAATTAATGACTTCTAATAATATACTAATAACACAACATAATAATATAGCCATATATATATACTGCATTGTTGAACCCTCATTGGAGAAGATTCTTTTTGTAGTATATGAGAATTAACAAGGAGACCCACAACTAGACAATGCGCAGAGAATGAGAGATTCTGGAGACAAATCCCTCCTCTCAAGGTTTAGTGATCTTTGCAAAAGAGGAAGCAGAAGGATTGTAAAAGATGAAGGTGGTAGATTATTCCAAGAAAAGAGTGTCTTCCAGACACAATAAATGATGCACATATGAATTCATAAATACCATGGCAGCATGCACAAGACCTGCACACGTTCAAGCCAGATGGGTTCTTCACACTGAAAGGAGCAAATGGACATGAGGTCCCATCCTGAACCAAGAATCCATTTGCAATTAACTGCTGGCAAGGGGAAAATCAGCTTTCTCCAATGAAGAAATGGGCATGTCAACCATACCACATGGCTGACTCCATGCCCAGGAGTAGTTGGCTGGCACAAAACAAACTACATTTGTGTGTGTGTGTATAGGTTTTTGTTTGATTTTGGAATTTTTGTCTTATTGGTTTTTGTTTGTTTTGATATTAAGATGGGAGAGAGAGAGAGGAAGTTGTGTGGGGAGGATCTGGGGGAAAATACATTGCCACTAAATGAATGTTCATCTTCATAACAGGATTATAATCAGAACATTATGAAACTGATTTGAAATTTTCATTCTTTATAGAACATCTAAAGCTAAATGATTATACCTGGGTAGAGTATGGGAGTACAAGGAAAATAACTAAAGTAATACTCATGGTATCATTTAATGCCATGGTATGGCATTAAAGAAGTATACGGGGAGAGGTGACCTGTCCTCTTCATCCTAAGTTTAATGGGGAGCTGAAACATTTTTTAATATATATTTTTTATTTATTACAATTTATTCACTTTATATCCCAGCTGTAGCCCCACCCTCGTCCCCTCCCAATCTCCCTTTCTCATCTCCTCTCATGTCCCTTCCCCAGTCCACTGATAGTGGAGGACCTTCTCCCCTTCCATCTGACCCTAGCCTATCAGGTCTCATCAGAACTGGCTGCACTGTCTTCCTCTGTGGCTTGTTAAGGCTAGCCCCTCCCCCCTCAGGGGGAGGTGATCAAAGAGCCAGCCAATGAGTTCATGTCAGAGACAGCCCCTGTTCCCCTTACCAGGGTACCCATTGGGAGACTGAGCTGCTACAGGCTACCTCTGTTCAGGGGTTCTAGGTTATCTCCATGGTTATCTCTAGGTCCTTGGTTGGGGTATCAGTTTCAGAAAAGACCCCTGTGCCCAGATTTTTTGGTTCTGTTGCTCTCCTTGTGGAGCTCCTGTTCTTTCCAGGTCTTACTATTTCCCACTTCTTTCATAAGATTCCCTGCACTCTGCTATGACTTTGGCTATGAGTCTCAGCATCTGCTTTAATACCCTGCTGGGCAGAGTCTTTCAGAGGCCCTACGTGGTAGGCTCCTGTCCTGTTCCTTATTTTCACCTTCTTCTGATGTCTATCCCATTTGCCTTTCTGAATGAAGATTGTGCATCTTACCTAGGGTCCCCCTTCTTGCTTAGCTTCTTTAAGTGTACAGATTTTAGTATGATTATCCTATATTATATGTCTAATATCCACTTATAAGTGAGTATATACCATGTGTGTCTTTCTGTTTCTGGCATTAGTTCACTCAGGATGATCTTTTCTGGGAGCTGAAATTTTTGAGCACTAGAGGGCCACTGTGAGAAAAGTCATGTGGACAAAAAAGACCAAATTTTTGTTGACTGGAACTGAAAATGAATGCTTGTGTACTCTGCTTTAGTTTTAAAACTGGTGTAAATGAAAATTTAAAACACTTTTACATGTTAGCAGCTGTTTCATCTGTGACTCAAGTTATTTTATGCTTTTATACAAACATATTTTGATATTAAATTTCTGTAAGTTGTTGAACACATTTGAATCTTTCTACACTGCATATAAATAATTACCAGTGCTTGTATGTCTGTTCTGTACACTCTCTCTCTTTCTCTGTGATTCATAAGTACAAATATTAAGAACCAAAATATTTGAAGCTAAGTTGCAGGTTCTTGGTGGTATTAATATTTTACTAGACTATTTGATAAATATATAATATAAGCCACAAATAAAAATATATGCAAATAGTCATTGATGGCAGAGGAAAAATTAACCTCTTCCAGAGATGAGCTCCCTTATTCATTATTGCATACAAAATGGTCCATACATACAAACAACCACACACCAAACAATAAAAAGTGCTTAAACATATACATATATACACATATATGTATGTAACAATAAATAAAAAGAGACTATCTGAAGGGGGGGTGCTTGGATAGTGAACTATCTTTTCAATTGATTGACTATTCTCTTTGCTGTACAATGCTCTTTAGTTTTATGAGGTGCCATTTACTGGTCATTGGTACTTTTCCAGAGTGGCTGGAGTCCTATTCAGAAGGTCCTTGTCTATGCCTGTATGTTGCCATATATTTACTACTTTTTTCTCCATAGTTTCAGATATTCAGGTCTGTGTTAAAGTTCTTGATCCACTGGAATAGGAAGAAGGATGTAGTTTCATTCTTCTGCATGGAGATGTCTGGTTTCCCCAGCACTATTTGTTGAAGATTTTTTTTAACCTCTAGTGTGTATTTTTGGCATCTGTCTTAGAGTTTTCATTGCTGTGATAAAATACTATGGCCAAAAGCAACTTGTGAAGGAAAGGGTGTATTTCTTTTTATAGCTCTTAGGTCACAGTGAGGGAAGTCAGGCTAGAAACTCAAGGCAGGAGCCTAGAGGGAAGAGTTGAAGCAAAAGTCATGGGAGGATGCTGTTCACTGGCTCACTCCCCCTGGCTTGCTCAGTTTGTTTTCTTCTACATCCTATAGCCCACCTGTCTAGGGATAACACTAAACACAGTAATATGGATGCTCTCACATAGTTTTTAAGACAAACTTTCCTAAAGGCAAATCTTGCTGAAGCATTTTCTGAGTTGAGAGTTTTCTTCCGAAATAACTCTAGCTTGAATAAAGTTGACAAAAACTAACCAGCACAAGCATTTTTTTAATGTACCACAATTTCTGTATCCATTCCTCTGTTGAGGGACATCTAGGTTGTTTTCAGGTTCTGGCTATTATGAATAAAGCTGCTATGAACATGGTTGAGCAAATGTCCTTGTTGTACACTTGAGCATCTTTTGGACATATGCCTAGAAGTGGTAAAGCTGGATCGTGAGGAAATGCTATTCCTAATTGTCTGAGAAAGCACCAGATTGATTTCCAAAATGGTTATATAAGTTTACATTCCCACCAGCTAAAGAAGGAAAGCAAGAAGGAGGACTCTGGGTAAGATACTCAATTCTCTCTCAGAAAGGCAAACAGGATAGTCATTGGAAGAAGGAGAAAACAGGAAACAGAACAGGAGCCTGCCACAGAAGGCCTCTGAAAGACTACCCAGTTTGTATCAAAGCAGATACTTAGAGTCATAAACTAACTTTGGGCAGAGTGTAGGGAATCTTAGGAAAGAAGGGGGAGATAGTAAGACCTCGAGAGGACAGGAGCTCCACAAGGATAGCAACAGAACCAAAATATCTGGGCACAAAAATCTTTTCTGAGACTGCTACTCCAACCAAGGACCATTCATGGATATAAGCTTGAACCCCTACTCATATGTAGCCTATGGCAGCTAAGTATCCAAGTGGGTTACCTAGTAAGGGGAACAGGGACTATCTCTGATACAAATTCAATGGCTAGCTTTTTGACTGCCTCCCACTGATGGGGGAGCAGCCTTGCCAGGCCACAGAGGAGGACAATGCAGCCAGTTCTGATGAGACCTGATAAGCTAGGATCAGATGGAAGGGGAGGAGGACCTCCCCTATCCATGGACTTGGAGAGGAGCATAGGAGGAGATGAGGGAGGGAGGGGGAATTGGGAAGGGATGAGGGAGTGTGCTACAGCCAGGATACAAAGTGAATAAACTGTAATTAATATAAAAAATAAAAAATTAATAAAAAAGAAAGAACATAAACCATGTTGGTGTGTCCCTAACCAAGCAAGTAAAAGAATTCTATGAAAAAATTTTCAAATCTCTGAAGAAAGAATTAGAAGAAGATATCAGAAGATGGAAAGATCTCCCATGCTCATGGCTTGGCAGGATTAACATAGTGAAAATGGCCATCTTATCAAAAGCAATCTATAGATTCAGTGCAATTCCCATCAAATTACCAACACAATTATTTACAGACCTTGAAAGAACAATTCTCAACTTCATATGGAATAACAAGAAACCAGAATTGCTAAAATAATTCTCTACAATAAAAGATCTTCTGGAGGTATCTCCATCCCTGATCTCAACCTGTACTATAGAGCAACAGTAATAAAAACTGCATGGTACTGGCATAGAAACAGAAAGTTGGATCAATGGAATTGAATAGAAGACCCAGAAATAAACCCACACACTTATGGACACCTGATTTTTGACAAAGATGTCAAAACCATACAATGGAAAAAATAGTGTCTTCAACAAATGGTGCTGGTCTGACTGGATGTCTATATATAGAAAAATGCAAATAGATCCATACTTATCACCCTGCACAAAACTAAAGTCCAAGTGGATCAAAGACCTCAATATAAAACCAGACACACTAAACCTGTTAGAAGAAAAAGCGGGGAAGAGCCTAGAACTCATTGGCACAGGTGACAACTTCCTGAACAGAACACCAACAGCACAGGCTCTAAGAGCAACAATCAATAAATGGAACCTCATGAAACTGAAAAGCTTCTGTAAAGCAAAGTATGCTATCATCAGAACAAAACAACTGCCTACAGATTGGGAAAGGATCTTCACCAACTTTATATCTGACAGAGGGCTGATAATCCAGAATCTATAAAGAACTCAAGAAGTTAACCAGCAACAAATCAAGTAATCCAATTAAAAATGGGGTACAGAACTAAACAGAGAATTCTCAATGGAGGAATATCGAATTGCAGAGAAACACTTTAAGAAATGTTCAACGTCCTTAGTCATCACGGAAATGCAAATCAAAATGACCCTGAGATTTTACCTTATACCCATCAAAATGGCTAAGATGAAAAACTCAAGTAACAATGCATGCTGGAGAGGATGTGGATAAAGGGAACCCTCCTCCACTGCTGGTGGGAATGTAATCTTGTACAGCCACTTTGGAAACCAATCTGGTGCTTTCTCATACAATTAGGAATAGTGCTACCTCAAGATCCAGCTATACTACTCCTAGGCATATATCCAAAAGATGCTTGAGTATACAACAAGGGAATTTGCACAATCATGTTTGTAGCAGCTTTATTCGTAATAGCCAGAAGCTGGAAACAGCCCAGATGCCCCTCAGTTGAGGAATGGATACAGAAATTATGGTACATCTACACAATGGAATATTACTCAGCAATGAAAAACAAGGAAATCATGACATTTGTAGGTAAATGGTGGGAACTGGAAAAAAAAAACATCCTGAGTGGGGTATCCCAGAAGCAGAAAGATACACAGGCTATACACTCACTCATAAGTGATTATTAGACATATAATATTTGATAAACATACTAGAAACTGTACACCTAAGGAAGCTGATCAAGAAGGAAGACTCTGGCTAAGATGCTCAATCCCCATTCAGAAAGGCAAAGAGGACGGACATCGGAGGAGGGAGAAAACAAGGAACAGGATGGGAGCCTGCCACAGAGGGCCTCTGAATGGTTCCACCTTGCAGGGTATCGAAGCAGATGCTGAGACTCATGGTCAAACTTTGGGCAGAGTGCAGGGAATCTTGTGAAAGAAGTGGGAGATAGTAGGACCTGGAGAGGACGGGAGCTCTACAAGGAGAGCAACAGATCCAAAAAATCTGGGCACAGGGGTCTTTTTTGAGACTGATACTCCAGCTAAAGACCACTCATGGAGATGGCTTGGAACCCCTGCACAGAGATAGCCCATGGCAGTTCAGTGTCCAAGTGGGTTCCATAATAATGGGGACAGGAGCTGATTGGCCTGCTCTTTGATCACATCCCACTGAGGGGGGAGCAGCCTTACCAGGCCACAGAGGAAGACAATACAACCACTCCTGATGAGACCTGATAGACTAGGATCAGAGGGAAGGGGAGGAGTACCTCCCTTATCAGTCGACTGGGGGAGGGACACAGGTAAGGAAGAGGGAGGGAGGGTGGGATTGAGTGGGGAGGAGGGAGGGAGCTACAGGGGGGATTCAAAGTGAATAAGTTATAATTAATAAAAAATAAAGCAAAAAGAAAGAAAGAAAATGGCTGTATTGCTTGGATTTATATTTGGGTCTTCTATTGTGTTCTTCTGCTCTACATGTCTGTTTTTTTACCCATACCATGTTATTTTTATTACTATGACTCTGAAGTGTAATTTGAAATTTGATATGATTATTATGCTCACAATTGTTCTGGCTACATGGGTCTCTTGTGCTTAGATAGGAATTTTATTTATTTATCTATTTATTTATTTATTCATTTATTGTTTTGTTTTAAAAATTATGTATTTAATTACCTGACAGCCAGATCTCAGCCGATTCCCTCCTTTCCTCCTAGCTCCATCATGCACCTGTCCACCTATTCCTCCCTCTCTTTTTTTTTTCTCAGAGAAGGGGAGCCTTCCATGGGGTACCAACCTGCCCTGGCACCTCAATTTTCAGTAGACTAAATGCATCCTCTCCCACTGAAGCCTGACAAGGCATTCCAGCTAGGAGAAAGGGATCCACATGCAGGCAACAGAGTCAGACAGCATCTATTCCCATTTTTAGGGGACCCATATGTTGACCAAGCTGCACATCTACTACATATGTTTAGGGGTTTAGGTCCAGCCCATGAATGTTCTTCAGTTGGTTCCTCAGTCTCTGTGGCCACATGGGCCCAGGTTATGTATTCTTATGGTGTCCTTGAGTCCTGTGGCTTTCTCTATCCTTCCTCCCACGTATCCACAAAACTGCTGGGCTTGGCTTATTGTTTGGCTGTGGGTCTCTGCATCTGTTTCCACCAGCTGCTGGATGAAGCCTCTTAGAAGACAGTTATGCGAGGATCCTGTCTGCAAGGATAAGCAGAGTATATTAACAGTGACAGGGGTTGGCTCTCTCCCATGGGGTGGCTCTCAAGTTGGGCCAGCCATTCCCTCAATTTCTGCTCCATCTTCATCCCTACACTACTTGTAGGCAAGGCAAATTTTCGGTCAAAGTTTTTATGGGTGATCAGGTGTCCCTGTCCCTCCACTGGCTGTAGGAGTTGGGGACTTCAGGATCCTTAACTCCCACTGCTAGGGGGTCTCAGGGTCACCTCATAGACTCTTGGTAGTCTCTTCTGTTCCACTGATTTTTGTTTTTTCTCCTGGTCCTCACGCCCTTCCTCATAACTAATCCCCCCCCCCCGTTACACTCCCTATCCCCTATCCCATCCATTTCCCTCCCTCCATCTACTTCAGATATTTATTTTATTTCCTCTTCTCAGTGTGATTAAAGTATCCTCCCTTGGGCCCTCCTTGGCTTTGTTGGGTCTGTGATTATCCTGTACTTTATGGCTAATACCCACTTATAACTGAGTACATATCATGTGTGTCTAAGTCTGGGTTACCTCATGCAGGATAATCTTTTCTCGTTCTATCCTTTTGCCTGCAAATTGCATGATGTCTTATTCATTTATTCATTATTATTATTTGATACACAGTTTTTCTGTGTAAAACAGTCCTGGCTGTACTGGAGCTATCTCTGTATAACAGGCTGGCCTTGAATTCACAGAGATCCACCTGCCTCTGCCTATCAAGTAAGTACTGGGAGTAAAGGCGCGAGCCGCCACCTGGCACATAGAAATTTTAAATTGTTTTCTCTGTTTGTAGATAATGGCCTGGGCACTAGAAATGATATGGCATTGAATCTGTAAATTGACTTCGGTAGGCTAGCTACTCTTCCATTAGTTATTATGATTTATGACTGTTAATGTTTTTTTCTGCAGAACAAAGGTGGAATCAGATTGTGAGCTGCCATGTGGGTGCAGCTTGAACTCAGGATCTCTAGAAAACCAGTCAGTGCTCTTGACCACTGAGCCATCTCTCCGACCTCTTTTAGTGCTTTCATAAACTTCTTCGGCAACCTAAAGTTTTCATTATTGAGATATTGTACTTTCTGGGTTAAGTTTATTTCAAGGTATTTTTACTTTTTCTGGCCAATTTGAGTGTGTTCAGTCCATGATTTCTCAGTGTTATATATATTTCCTTATTGGTGAAGCCTGTATGTTGACTTTATATCCTCCTTTTCATTGGTGATGATTATATGTTGACTTGTATCATGCCTGGGAGCACATCTAAGTCAAGAGCCAAGAATATCAGTCTCCTGGGCAGAAGTGCCCTTGAGGAAGGTAAGATGTGTACCATCAGGAATTACTGCTTTTTTAACTAGTCTGGTACAGCCTTTTTCATTTCTTACACATTGCACTGTTCCTATAACCTGATCAGGTGATCTAGTTAAACATGCCCCATTGGTAAAGTTCACCAGACTTTTGTTATTCATTTATTTTTACTTCAATGTAAGTAACTTGGCCTGCTTTTAAGCACATCCAGTAGTCCTGACCTAGTTTAAAGAGCTCATGGTTGGCATTTATTAAAGCTAACTTATGACACTTAAGTAACTTGCTTGTGCGCTCAGGACCTGCTGGAGCCTGATTGTGTATATACCACTTTTATTTGATAATGGATTGATATTGTGCTTTTCCTACATTATGGCTTGGGGGATTAGACAACAGCCAGCTCATGATGGTAACTTGGTGGTCCATTGTGAATCGTTTTGTTTCCACTAGGATCCAATAGCATGGCGGCTGATGTCTATCAAAGAGAAAATAGTTCTATGAAGATGATGGTAGATCACCATCTGCTGCTGATACCAATAGTACTTGGGGATGCTACTGGATCCAATGGATCATATGGTCCAAGTGGTAGATCAGCCTCCAGAGCAACCTAGATCTAATCCTCTTTTAAGAGGTGAAAAATTTTCTTTGAACGGCTAGCTGAAACATTTGTGAAAACATGGCCTAGTGAAGAGGACCTAGAGATGCCTGGTATCCCTTGTTTTAGTGTTGATGAAGAAAATTTTAAGGCTCAGGGAAATTACAATATTAAAATGCCATTCTGTGCAAAACCTAATCATCCACCATGGGAAGGCCCAGAATGCTCTTCACTAATTCTATAAGATACAAAATGGTGAAAGGTGCACCAGCACATCTGAAGAGCTTTGCCATCACTCTTTTCTTTGTGCCAGACCTTAGAGTCAGAGAGACTGTTATTTAATTGGATAAATAGGATGTGATGGCTTTAATTGGGCCCCAGAGTAGCAGGGGCTAGGTGTTGTACTGTCTCCAAAGAGAAGGTGATTGTAGTTATTGCAATGAGCAGCATAGGCAAAGAAATGTCCACAATGGCCTGACATGTAATGGGAACACAGGCAAAGCGGTGCTGTTTTAATATCATGGTGATAGTATTCATTTGGTACTGGCTAATCAGTCATGATGTTTCCGGCATGAAATAGATAAGAAGTCTATGACATTTTTGTTTGATCCATATAAGCAGAAAACTTCTCAAATTAAAAAAAAAGGCCATATTAGATCATGACAAGAGGAAATCTCAGCCCATGAACTAGTTTGTTAATCCAGAACCCCTTGAGTGAGGAATGATTTTGCTAAAATACCTAACACATTTTTTGTTAGCCTTTCTCCTGTCTTTCATAGAGGGACCCGAGGCCTTTTTGCAAGAGTAACTGTGAACAGGAAAAAATAAATAAATAAAAATTTTAAGCTCTATTGGGTGGTGGTTCAAAATTGACACCGAATCCAGAAGACACTAAGAATCATTTGACCCTTTAGTTAGAATAGGGGTTCAGGGAGGTCAGGTGATAAATGGAGTTTTGTCTGAAGTCTGATTTCTAGTAGGTCTAGTGGGTCTCTGAATTCATCCTGTACTTATTTCTCCAGTCCCTGAATGTACAATTAGGATATTTGTACTTAGAAATTGGCAGAATTCTCAGATTTATTACCTGACCTGTGGAGTGGGAGCTGTTATGATTGGAAAGACCAAATAAATAAATAAATAAATAAATAAATAAATAAATAAATAAATAAAATAAAATAAGTAGGACATTGGAGATGTCTCTGCCATGAAAAATAAGGAATCAAAGACAATATTGGATCCCAGGAGGAAATGCAGAAATTAGTGTCATCATCAAGAACTTGACATTGGTTTCTACCTTTGGTGATTCAGTGCTGCCACCTGGATCCTGATACTCTTGGGCCCAATTAAACCTTTTGAGTTTATTTAATCGATTGGCAACATTTCTGACTCTAAGGTCTGGCATAAGGAAAACAGTGACTACAAAGTTCTTCAAATATGTTGGTTTCTCTCCTCCCATTAGGGAAGGCCATGTCTTCTGGGCCATCCCATGAGGTGTCTTAGTTCTATTGCTGTGAAGAGACACCATGACCAAGGCAATTCTTGTAAGAGAAAACATTTAATTGGGGCTTGCTTACAGTTTCAAGGGTTCGTCCAATACCATTACGGCAGGGACGTGGTAGGTACATGGTGGCACTCATGGTGCCCGAGGAGTAGCTGAGAATTGCATCCTGATCCACAGGCAGAGAGAAAGACAGGGAGAGGGAGAGAGAGAGAGAGAGAGAGAGAGAGAGAGAGAGAGAGAGAGAGAGAGAGAGAGAGAGAGAGAGAGAGGAAAGGAGGCAGGCAGGGAGGGAGAAACATAAGGAGAAAGGGAGAGAGGAAGGGAGGGAGAGAGAGAGCGAGAGCCTGGGTTTGGCATACACTTTTGAAATCTCAAAGTGTATCCCTAGTGACATACTTCCTCCAAAAAAGCCACACCTACTCCAACAGAACCTCTCCTCTTAATCATTCTCAAGCAGTACTTCTCCCTGGTGACTAATTATTCCAATATAAGAGCCTGTCAGGGTTACACTCTTATTTAAAATAGTACAGGAGGATTAGGTTTTACACAGTATATTCTCTCTGGCATTGCTATTTCCCTGACCCTCAAAATTCCTTCAACACTAAGCCAAGAGACATCAGGTATCTCCAGGTCCGTTCAGTTGTCCAACTTGTGAGAAATGCTTCAACCAACCAATCAGACTTTTGATGCCCTCTTTTTCCTGCATGAGTTTCCATATTAAACTTAGGATCTCCATTCAGTGGGCTCATACTGATATTCAGCCTCATCCAGTTTTATGTTCTTTCCATTATCTCACACCCTTAAAAGCCATTCCCACACACACTCCCCAGACTTCTGCTTGAATGAATTACCAAATTCATTAAGCTCTTTTGCGGTGTAGCAAATCTCATCATGGACTACAGTTTTTATCTCAACTACAGGAGGAGCCTGCTTAGCTTTCTAAGTGTAGAAGCAACTGTTGGTGGGCATTGAGGGACATCAGCATTGCTATGCCTGGTATCTCCTTCAGGAGAAGTCTCAGAAACAAAGGAATAATTTCCTGGGGCAGTGGTGGAAGGGTCAATATTACAGTGGGTGGGAATGAGGAGGCATGATCTGTTAAGGTAGAAAAATTTCTTCGTCAGATGAGATAAACTCTTCAGAATCAGAGGGTCCAAAATCCTCAGCTTCATTAGGGGTCTATCACACCCAGAATCACGAGATTCCAGTCCTTACCAATCAGTGTTTTTTCTTTAATGGCATGCACTCTCTGAGGCTGGGAGTTGAATTTTCACAGCCAATCTTACATTGAGGGCTTGGGTTTCCTTTTCTTCAACTTGAATTCTATGGCTACTGGAGAGAAGATTCTCTTCTAGGGCACACTTAGAAATGTTTAGACTGTTATGCTAATCCAGACTCAGTTGATTTTTTTTCTATGAGCATATATATGTGTATATATTTGTTTTGCAGTTTATCCAGAGTTTATAGGAGCAACCAAGCACCATCATCATTTTGCTTATTTTCCAACAAATTGTCAAAAGTCATTTCTTGGTCTTCACACTTATCCCATCAAATATTTTTTTAAATGTAATTTATTTATTTTTTATATTAATCACAGGTTAGGTACTTTGTATCCCAGTCATAGCCTCCTCCCTCATTCCCTCCCACTCTCCCTATCCCTCCCTCATCTCCTCCCTGCCCCCCTCCAAGTCCACTGATGGGGGAGGACCTCCTCCCCTTCCATCTGACCCTAGCTTATCTTGTCTCTTCAGGGCTGGCTGCAATGTCCTCTTCTGGGATCTAGCTAGGCTATTCCTCCCTGGTGTGTGTGTGGGAGGGTGAAAGAGCCAGCCATTGAGTTCATGACAGAAATAGTCCCTGTTCCCCTTACTAGGGTTCCCCTTACTAGTTGGATACTGAGCTACCATGGGCCACATCTGAGCAGGGGTTCTAGGTTATATTCATACATGGTCCTTGGTTGGAGAAACAGTCTCATAAAAGACCCCTGTGCCCTGATCTATTTGGTCTTTATGGAGCTCTTGTTCTCCCCAAGTGTTACTAACTCCCCCTATTTTTTTTTTAACCATGAACTTTCAGCATTATTCATACTACTAGGGTAGTCTTCAGTCTGTAGACGTTGCTGAATTGAAAACTGTGTTTTAGATACTTAAACCTTTCGTCCTTAGAATTCTGTTTCTACAGAACCACTCCTGGTACTACAATCTGTATTAATCTGGGTTCACTAAAGGAACAGAACTGAGAGACTGAAAAAAAATATGGAATTTTAAAGT
Organism: Pachyuromys duprasi; assembly: GCA_028658305.1. Taxonomy (NCBI): domain Eukaryota; kingdom Metazoa; phylum Chordata; class Mammalia; order Rodentia; family Muridae; genus Pachyuromys; species Pachyuromys duprasi. The sequence continues at coordinate 42,065,034 of CM053753.1, read as the reverse complement.
AGCTTACAGGTTTTCTAGCTGAACAGTAGCTGTCTGGACACAGAAAGGTGAAGAATCCTGTAGTTGTTCAGTCCATGAAACTGGAGGTCTCAGAGGTCCCAGTTTGGTCCTGGAGTCGGAGAGGATTTCTAGAACACTGCCTGTCTTCAGTCTGTGTTGGAATCCTGAATAAGTATGTTCTAATATAAGTGAAGGAATGCTGCAACAGCAGGGTAGATGAACTTGCCAGTGAGGATAAGGGCAAAGCAGGCAAAAAGCAAAAGCCTCCTCCTCCTTTTTTAAAAATGTTGCCTGCCACCAGAAGGTGTGACCCAGATTTAAGGTGTGTCTTTCAATTTTTAAATGATCCGGTATAGAAAAATCCCCCACAGGGGTGACTAGATATTTTGGTTTTAGTTGATTTCAAATGTGTGTCATTAAGTTAACAACCAAGATTAGCCATGCCATGCTTGCATACATGTATGAGTACACCCAGCTTTAAACAGGTTAAAAACAAATGGATTTATGACATGCTGAGAGTAATAGAAGGAAACATGAAACAATGTATCATGACAAAAATGACCAAAAATATAGCAGCCATTTCAAAATTATAAAACCGTAGACAGTCCACAAGGAGGCATAGTAAGATTAATAAAGAAGCATCTGAGTTTCTGAATACACAAAAGAAAGCATAACTGACATCCAAAGTAATGTAAAATATTTCAGTCACTTTCTTGTAAGAATTGATAAAATAAGTAGAGAGGAAACGCCTAAACATATAGGATACATGAGTAATATGGACCAATTTAGCCTAATGTACATCTATAGAATGTTGGATTTAAAATACATACGTGTTCTGCTTCTTTTTTATTTCTTGACACAAACTAGAGTTTTGCGGGAAAGAGAATCTCAACCAAGAGAATGTCTCTGTAAAATTAGCCTTTAAGCAGGTCTGTAAGGCATTTTCTTTGTTAAGCGTTGAGGTGGAGGGCCGAGCCCACTGGAGGGGAAGCCGCTCCTGGGCTGAGTGTTCTGAGTTGTGAAAAGCAGGCTGAGAAAGCCATGGGAAGCAAGCCAGTAAGTAGAGTTCCTCCATGTTTGTGGTTTAGTTCCTGCTTCCAGGTTCCTGCCTTGAATTTCTGCCAACTCCCACTACTGGTGAACTGGGACCTGGGAGTTATTAGCTGAAACACATCCTTTCCTCTTTGTTTTGTTAACGGTGTTTATCACAGCAACCGAACCAAACCACGATGACATATTTTTCTCAAATGTGTGCTGAAAGTTTAGTAAGTTGAACCGATTGTGCTATGGGAAATGTGTCATTCCTCTCCACCAACAACAGATCTATATGTAAAAGACACTCTTGCCTTGAAATGTGGCTATATTTGGAGATGGGGTCTTTGGAAAGTAAAATGAGGCCATAAGCACGGGCACTGATAAGTGGAGCAGGACGTAAGCGTGCACAGCGGACGACCTTGTGGATGGAACAGGAAGATTGCAGTCTACTAGCCTTAGAAGGAACAAGCCTTCTGTGATGCACTGATCTGAGATCTCAGGCATTCTAAATTATAGGAAAGTAAATTTCTGGCATCTAAGCTTCCTCATCCATAGCACTCCATTGTAACAATCTAGAAAAGTAGTAAATTTACGGCCTTGCTCAGAAAAAAAAGTCCCCCAAATTTAAAAGATTTAAGTTTTAAAATTGTTTTTAATCATAAAATTAAATTAGAAGTCAGTATAAGATATCAGCAAAATTTCTATAGTTTTACAAATTAAACCATGCAAATATAGAACTGATTAAAATGAAAAAATATTTACTCCCAAAACTTTTCTTAAAACTCTGCTGTGGCTTCTTACCTTTTTATAAATATTCTGTAGGCTACACACACACACACACACACACACACACTCACACACACACTTCCGACTCTCTCTCTGTGGTGTGTGATATGAGTTAATGTTAATAACTAAGATTGGAATAAAAGAATCCATGTTCACCTCTGCCAGGGTTATCAAGAAAGGCAGGAATAACTGGCTAATTGCTCCTGTTGAAACCACTTGTGAATTTGTTATCTGATAAATCCTAACACTGTAAGAAAACACAAATGTGTGTTTTATTTTATTTTATTTTTCATTAGTATACTTACAGGAAAACTTCGAACCAGTGTAATTTATCTTGTGAATGGCCAGAGCCAGATTCATATCCTCATCTCCCTAGTTCCCACAAGATTCTTAAGTTAGGCAGCTATGAACATCACACTGGCATGCCTTACACTCACAGACAGTGTCCTAGAACTACTGCTCAACCTCTCACCGGAGGGACTTGTCTGACAAGGCTTTACTGAAATGGTCTTTAGCTAAGAGGAGACCCAAGTTATAAGGGAAGGAGCTACCACAGATCTGAGTCCTTTCTGGAGAAATGATTTCTGTTGCCCTTCCCCCTAGCCAGCCCCCACCCACCCCAACACTTCAGGAAAAGGCCAAGTGTTTACTCTCCCCCTGTGAGCTGCCTGTGCTTTCCCTCAGGGTGCAGCACAAGGCTTAGCTTTATTAGCTACTTCTCATCATGTGAGATCATTTTCTCTGCCACAAGTGGTTGAGGGGCAAGGAACTTCATGTTCCTTGGTTTTCTGTGGACCTGTTCTGAAATTGACTCCATTCCTGCAGTTCAGAAGGCCCAAGCACATAGCAAACAGTAGACCAACCTTGCTTGTCATGCCTGGGCAGATCTCTGCATGGGCTGTGCTCTTCCTCTCCCTGGCTGGTAAGTGACATACCCGGCTTTCTGTGGGGGCCATGCTTTATCTAGTCCTTTTAAATCTATATGCATGTTTGTGTTCTGGACCAAAGGTGAGGCAGGAGGGGCTTCTGTTACTGCAAGTATTTAGTGTGAGACCATTTAAAACCTGTTATCTCACATATGTAGGGCCCCCTTTCTGTTTTTTCAAGGGCCTTTATGGTTTGAGTGGAATATCTGTGAGTTAGAATGGGGATCAACCCCCAAAGACATTGTCTAAGGCACCCACAGTGGGATGCCATATCAAGGTGAGTTTATAGAAATCACATTAATGTAGGAGGACTAGGCCAGGGCGTAGGCATCAGAGCTCTTAACTGGTTATATACTGCAATCTCTGCTTTTCTTAATGCAAATATCATTTACTTTATATAAACAGTGACATGTGAAGAGTCATCAGATGTCATCTGACCAGTTATAATACTTCACAAAGGTGTAAATTGAGGCATCAAAAATATTATTGAAATACTGCTGTTGCACATCAACTCGGAGAGGTTGTCTGGGGAGCCAAGCTTAGAATGGCTGTCTTAAGAACCTGCTCTCTCTTTTTAAAAATTAGTTAATTTATTTGTTTATTGACATACCAATTGTATCCCCCCCTCCTCTTGATCCTACCCTTCTTCCTCTTCCCACTGTCCCCTCTCCCATTCCTCAGAAAAGGAGAGCTCCCTCTACCAATCCACCCCAGCTCATCAAGTCGCATCAGGACTGACTGAATCCACTTCCTCTGTGGTCTGCTGAGGCAGTCCTACCAGAGGGAAGTAAGCAAAAAGCAGGCAATATAGTCCGTGTCAGAGACAGTCCCCACTCCCCTTACTAGGGAACCCACATGAAGCCCCAGTTGCCCATCAGCTGCAGCTGTGGAGGAGGCCTAGGCCCAATCCATGGATGGTTGGTGCTTCAGTCTCTGAAACTCTTTCTGCGCCCTTGTTAGTTGGCTTTGTTGGCTCTGTGGACCCACTGTCGCCACCAGGTTTTTCTACACTTTCCCCTACTTTTCCACAATACTCTACACTTCACTCAATGTCTGGCTGCAATTCTCAGCATCTGTTTTGATCCACTGCTGGGTGGAACCTCTCAGAGGACAGCTCTGCTAGGCTGCCTCTGCCTGCATAGCAGAGGATCATTAATAGTGTCAAGGGTTGGCTCTCTCCCATGAGGTGGGTCTCAGGTTGGGCCTGGCATTGGTTGGACATTCCCGTAATCTCTGCTATATCTTTATCCCTGCACATCTTGTAGGCAGGGTAGACTTTGGGTTGAAGTTTTTGTGAATGAGTTGGTGTTTCTCTCCCTCCTCCAGGAGTCATGTGCAGTTAGAGGGTGTCTTCTTCAGTCTCGACTCCTTCTACTAGGAGTCTTAGCTAGAGCCACCCCTGTATCCTCCCATAAGCCTACCCTGTTGTAGGTCTCCAGCTTTTCACAGATATGCCTCCAACCATTGTTTCTTTTCTCTCTGCAGGCCCTCTGACCCTTCCCTTTCTACTCTCCCCAAGTCTGATCCATACCCTCGTTTCTCTTTGCATTCCTTCTCTTACCTGTTCCCTCTCTTCAACCACTTCTGCTGTCTATTCTATTTCCCCTTCTGAATAAGATTTAAGTATCCTCCCTTGGGTCTTCCTTGTTACTTATTTTCTTTGGATCTGTGAATTGTGGTATGTCTATCCTGTATTATATGGCTAAAATCCACTTATAAGTGAGTACATACTACATGTGTCTGGGTCTGGGTTACCTCACTCAGGATGATCTTTTCTAATTCCATCCATTTGCCTGCAAATTTCACAATTTCCTTGTTTTTCATATCTAAGTAGTATTCCTTTGTGAAAATATACCATAGTTTCTTTATCCATTCTTTGGTTGAGGGATGTCTAGGTTGTTTCCAGATTCTATTATGAATAAAGCTGCTATGAACATAGCTGAACAAAAATTCTTGTTTTATGGTAGAGCATCTTTTAAGATATGCCCTGGAGTGGTATAGCTCGGTCTTGAGGTAGAGCTATTACCAATTTTCTGAGAAGGTACCAGATTGATTTTCAAAGTGGTTGTAAAAGTTTGGACTCCCACCAGCAATGGAGAAGTGTTCCTTCTTTTCCACATCCTAGGCAGCAAGTGCTGTCACTCAAGTTTTTGATCTTAACCATTTTGATGGGTATAAGATGGAATCTCAGAGTCTCATAAGTATGAGGGTACAACCACTCCCTTTTTTCTTTTTGAATCTTTTCTCAAGTATCAGCCCAGAACCTAGCAACTACAGATCCTATAAATGTCTGAGTAAATACACTATAAAGCAAGAAGTTTGAGTGGACAGAGCTGCTTCCCAGTAAACGTCGTCAAAGAGCTTTCAAGGGCCAGTTTTAGAATTTTGTTTACTTTTCTGGATTTAAATGTGCCTAAAAAGAGGCAAGGATAGAATGACATGGATGTAACAGAAACAGAGGTCTTCACCTGCTTAAACGATATCCCTGGAGACAATTAGTGACAGCAGCAGACACTGTTTGTTCAAGGGTCCTGAAGGTTTTCTCCGAAACCAACATGTTTGAGACTGAAAATAATTCTAGAATGTCTTTAAGGCTACAATCGTCTGTGGCACACCCATCCAACTCATATTTACTGGCCATTTTCTATATATAGGTAACTGGTGGTGAAAACTATATGCATAATTCTCAACTTTAGGCTTTAAACCTAGTGAATGAGATACATAACCAAGAAATAAACCAGTAAGTAAACATTTCTTCAAGGTTGAAATTCTACTCCTACCTATTGGCAATGTGATCATTAAATATATTGATACTATCCCCATATGTGAGTATAAGATGTGATAGGTAAAGCCAAAACATTGAACATATCACTGAGGTGGAGAACCATGGTGACAGGGACTGTTGAATATAAGGAGGACAAGGGAAGACTCTCTGAAATGATACCATTTAAACCAAAACCTGAAGGACCAGAAAAGTTTTATACCTTGCTTTATACTAGATTGCTCAGAAGATTAAGAAAATAATATAAGTTGGTCTGTATTTAGAAAAATAATGTGAAGGGAACTATTTTGTGAGAAAATAGTCTCTCATTATTGGAAGCAGTTAGCAAGATTGCTTAAAATTAATATCAATTAAGCACAATTTATCCATCAGATTATGGTTTAAACTAAATGGCATGTGAAATTTATTCCAATCTTGGAATTACATGATTCCTTGAAAAATATAAAAACACTACAAATCCCTAATGCTGCCTCAGCCTATGCCGTTGTCACAGCTGCTGTTCACAGGAACACTTTATGACTTCTTTTTGGTTGAATACAATTTCTTTGGTATACTTTGGTACTATAACCTATGCAGATGAAGGGTTACATGTAGAATGCCTGCCATATGGTCATAAACATCTAAAGAACACAGGTGCAAACCAAAAAGTTACAGTGATGGCCTGGTACTAGTGTCTTTGGTGATCTTCACTTTATTGTTGCAACTCTTGAAAGTTTTCCCTCAACCTGAAACTGTGTATGCCAGTTTACTTACGAGTATATTAAAGTAGGAATGAAAGAGGGACCTTTCAAGTATTTGGTCAGTGCTTGTAACACTTTTGCTTTCTTAATTTGCAGTAATTTTACATGGCCATCAAATAAGAGAAAAAGAACTTCCAAAATCCAGAGGCTATCTTCAATATATTACAACAGCAAGAGGACAGACCACAGCAAAACCTCCACTACAGCTGATTAACCAAACACTTCATGGAACTTTAGCAGTGAGATCAAAGGATGACTACATCCAAATGGCTGCTGAAATGCCCACCTCTGAGAACACAGCTCACACAGCAAAAACAGCAAAACGTCTTCTACCCAGCAGCCCAGCTAGTTATACCCTTGTCACATCTAATAACTCACACATGACTGCTTCATCTACCATTGGCCTTGGTTTAATTGCACATTTGTCAATTCCTAAAACCGGAATTAGTCTATCCACTGTCAACCATATAACTGGGAGAACTACCCAACTTGGTGGTCAGACTACTCTCCTCCTTACTATTATCACAGCATCAAACAAAAGCACAGCCAATCAGAAGCCATCTCTATTAACCTATGCCCCAGAAACAGCAGTCCCTACACACAAGGACACCCCGACAACCATACCTGCCCCAGTAGTTCTGAGGCCCACTCTTGCAAGTCAGTCATTACCTGCCAAGACGGGAACTTATGAAGTCCTAAATGGAAGCAGGCTCTGTATAAAAGCAGAGATGGGTATACAGCTGATTGTTCAAGAAAAGGATTTGGTAAGTAGGGGTCATAGGGTGCTAATGCTATTTTCAAAACCTGACTGGAGTTGTTTTGGAAAGAGTGAGCAGTTCTCTACATCCTGTCTTTAGGTGAGACAGGTAGCTGTGGGTTCATTTTTCCAGGGTTATCTACCCTAAAGGAATGTGTTCCAGAAGACAATAAAGCAAAGAGGATTTTAAGATATATACTTCTCACTTGGAGCCAGCGTTGTCAATATTAGGGATGCTATATGACAGTTACAGCCTGGCCTTATTTATCTGCATGACTTCTCAGACTTAGTTCCTTTCTGACATGAGGCATTGGAATCTGATATTCTTCATGGTTCCAGTCTACTATAATATTAATTAAAAATTCCAGATTAACAAGAAAATTAGGGGAAAAGGTTGTATAAAGCATTTTATAATGGAGTCACCATAAATTATTATTATTTTAATGCAGTTTTTATCAAAAATATTCCTCACATCTGTGTTTGAGGCAGAAGTACCTTAGAGTACAAACTCCTCTGTCTGTCACCTTTCAATACTTTGAACTGAACAAAAATTGAATTCCATGTAGTTTTCTACCTGTGAGTTATCTGTTAAAAGTCCCTAAAATGGGTGAATTTCTTCTAAGAAAGCCTTTAAGCACATGCTCAGACATAAGCGGATGTCATACACCTGGGGAGTTGGAGGTTTTTAAATGATTTTCTACCTTTTCATTTTATAGCTTCTACTTCTGGTCTCTGGCTGTAGTTTCTTCTGTCTCTTACTGATTAGATCTGTCTTATTTGGTTTAGGATTCTGCAACTGAGAGACACTTCAACATTGACCCTGGCCTAACCCACGCATCTGGGAAATGTGGCTCCCAAAAATCCAACCTGTTCTTGAATTTCCAGGGTGGATCTGTGAATATCACATTTATAAAGGTGAGATATTAATTTATTCAGTGACTGGCTTTAGCACGGCTTGACTTCTCAATTTACTGCCGGTACTTCAGTGCTAAATTTCAAGCTAAACCTGACGGAAGTACCTGAGAGCCTCTGGAGATCTTTTCAGATAAGAATAAGAAGACTGGGAGGGAGAGGAAGGAAGTGTTGACATCATATTTGCCTTCTTCCCCTTCAGCCTCTTCTGATGAGTCCAAGAAGGGCTCTCTTAGGAGAGCTTTAGTGTTGAGGACTTTCCTCACTAGTGCCCTTTGCAGATTACTCAAGGAGGAAGTGGCACAGATGAAAAGATTTGTGGAACTCTCCAGTGGATATCAGATAAGTGGGATTATTCTAAAACCAACATGAAATACTGGAATGGGTTCTTTCCAATCACTGACGGCAAAACTCATGGGCTAGGAAGGCTCTGAGTTTTCCTGACAGAAGACAGAGACAGCAAGTAGAGGGGGAAAGGCTTGGGTGTTGAGGTGCAAGTCAGCTGTACATTTGACTCAATCACTGATTTGTTCTGTGGCAGCAAGTAAGCAATGGTAATCTTTTTAAGTTCTATTTCCTTACTTAGAAATAAGAAAAGGGATCACTTCTTCAAAAGCATACCCATTATAGAGAAAGCTGTGACTTTCAGTAGCTACTTACTATAATGGCAGTGACTGCAATGGGCAGATATTTGGGGTGAAGGGCTAACAAGCAAACCTGGTTATCCCACTGTCCAGAAAAGAACTTAACCCACTGTGGTGCTGAAAGGAGCTGGTACTAACTGCACGTACTCAAGCTGCTTGAGGATGTTTCTTAATCTGTCAAATGAGCATTATGAGACAACTTCCTCTGACTTTTGGGAGGATGAGAAGTTTGTATGTAAACAAACACAGTATTTATTTGTGCATGAAAGTGATTTAGCTTGGAACATAATTGCTAAGGACAAAAGTAAAGATCCTAATTGGCTCTTATTTGTGATTCTGGATCTACTAACACTCCATTTTATAAGACAGGGTGTTGGGATGAGCTCAGCCTTGAAGGTTAACTTGATAGAAAAGGAGGTTTCTGGGGGAAGCAGAAATAAAATGTAAAGTGGATCCAACGATTAGAAGTTGTTTTCCATACAGAGGTTAAAGCAGAAGGAATTTTCTTTTTTGTTTGCTAAAGGTGATTATGTAAGGATTTAATCTCTCTCTCTCTCTCTCTATCTCTTGATTTCTGGGCATGTCCGGCAAGCTGAGCTCCAATAAGATAAGCCAGTAGCCTCTCTCTTATGGATTATGTTTAAAAATATTAATTTGTTCAATAAAATGTATTGGTGCAACTGTTGTTATGAGTTTAATCTCAAGGGCTTTGTATTTACTTTTTGCTCTAAGATGGAGATGCATTTGGGAATGATTATTTTTCTTTCTATACCATGGTGATATGAAGTTTCTTATGACATAATGAGGACTCTATCCATGGGTAAATGGAATAAAATTATATGACTATCAATAGGAAATTCGTGACTGCTGTTGTAAACCTAGACAGCTATCTATGCTAGTGAGCCATGAACTTACTGCCATTTTCCTAAATTAGTATGGTTTCTAACTCTAAACACTTATGGTTCAGCTCTCATTAAAGAAGGTTCTTCTCTTCAGCAGACAGATACCACCACCCACATCCATAGCGTCTCAAAACACAGAGAACAACTGATCATGGGCTTCCATCCCCATTTAATACTATAAAACACCTCTTCCATCTAAGGCTCAGGGAGTATCAAGGAACACTGGGACAAAAGATTTTAAGAACAAAAAGATAAGGACATCTACTATGAGATTGTGTCTTTTGTAGATGACAGGGAAGCTGCACCAGTGGAACCCCAAATATAGGGTTGCCTAAAAAAGACTTGAACAATGACAATACTAAGTGACATGCTAACATAGATAAGGGAAATCTCACAATGTTCCTTTTTTTATGATGAGTTACAGGAAATTAAGGGGTGCTGAGGGAGGAAGATTCATGTTTTCCATGGAGAAGCCCCTGGTAGTTTACCCAATCTCAGATGTCCAGTCTAAACACATAAATGTGCAAACAACTCAGCAATTATCATCATAATAACAATTAAAGAAAAAAAAGTCGTGAATTTGAGAGGGATCAGGGTAGATGGACAGGAAGATTTGGAAGGTGGGAAGATTTGAAATGATGTAAATACAGTACTCACATATAATGTAAAATAAAAAGTTAATCCTCCCCAAATCTGAGCTTTCTTAAATATTTGAATACAAAAAGATTTCATTTCTCCCTTTAAGTTAATAAGGAAAACATGTAGGGTGAGGGTGAAATGACAAGCAAAAGAGCTGGCATCTTGATATGGGAATTTTCATTGTATTTTTTTTTCCAGTTTTGGATATTAAACAAAGGGCTTCACATGCCTAGCAAGTTCTCTACCAGTGAACATTCATTTTATTAATTTGTGATAGAGTCTCACTAACATTATTCAGATGAGTTCATTTTGTAGCTCTTGGATGACCTTGAAATTGCATTCCCTTCCCTCAGACTCTTCAGTTACCTAGACTTTAAGGCCTGTACCACCAGGCCATCCGTCATCCTTTTTTTTTTTTTTAATTTTTTTCTTTTTTTTAATGTTAGTTACAGTTTATTAACTTTGTATCCCAGCTGTATCACTTTCCCTCATTCCCTCCCAATCTCACCTTCCCTCCCTCATCTTCTCCCTGCCCCTTTCCAAGTCCACTGATGGGGAGGACTTCCTCCCCTTTCATCTGACCCTGGTGTATCAGATATCTTCAGGACTGGCTGCAAAGTCCTCCTCTGTGGCATAATAGGGCAACTCCTCCCTCTGGAGGGGTGTGTGTGTCAAAGAGTCTGCCATTGAGTTCATGTCAGAAATAGTCCCTGTTTCCCTTACTAGGGTACCCACTTGGATACTGAGCTACCATGGGCTACATCCGAGCAGAGGTTCTAGGTTATATCCATACATGGTTCTTGGCTGGAGAAACAGTCTCATATTAGACCCTTGTGCCCTGATATATTTGGTTCTCCAGGTCATATTAACTCCCTCTTCTTTCTTATGATTACTTGCCTTATTACTTTAGCTAGGACCTCCAGTACTAGGTTGAATAGATATGGAGAGAGTGGGCAGCCTTGCCTAGTCCCTGATTTCAGTGGGATTGGTTTGAGTTTCTCTCCATTGAGTTTGATGTTGGCTATAGGCTTGCTGTATAGTGCCTTTACTATGTTTAGGTATGTGCCTTGTATCCCTGATCTCTCCAAGACTTTAAATATAAATGGGTGTTGGATTTTTTCAAATGCTTTATTTTTGGCATCTAAGGAGATGATCATGTGGCTTTTCTCCTTCAGTTTGTTTATATGGTAGATCACATTGATGGATTTCCATATATTGAACCACCCTTGCATGCCTGGGATGAAGTCTAGTTCGTCATGTTGGATGATATCTTTTATGTGTTCTTGGATTTGGTTTGCCAGTATTTTATTGAGTATTTTTGCATCAACGTTCAAAAGAGAGATAGGTCTGAAGTTCTCTTTTTTTGTTGGATCTTTGTGTGGTTTAGTTATCAAGGTGACTGTGGCTTCATAGAATGAGTTTGGTAATGTTCCTTCTGTTTCTATTTTGTGGAATAGTTTGAGGAGTATTGGTGTTAGCACTTCTTTGAAGGTCTGGTAGAATTCTGCACTGAATCCATCTGGCCCAACGCTGTTTTTGGAAGGGAGACTGTTGATGACTGCTTCAATGTCCTTGGGGGATATAGGGCTATTTAGTCTTTCTGCCTGATCTTGACTTAGGTTTTGTAGATGGAATCTATCCAGAAAACTGTCCATTTCATTAAATTTTTAAATTTTGTGGCATATAGGCTTTTGTACTATGACCTAATGATTGTTTGAATTTTCCATTGTCTGTAGTTATGTCCTCCTTTTCATTTCTGATTTTACTGATTTGTGTAGATTCTCTCTGCCTCTTAGTTAGCTTGGCTAAGGGTTTGTTTATATTGTTGATTTTCTCAAAGAACCAGCTTTTTTTTTCATTGATTCTTTGAATAGTTTTATTTGTTTCTAATTTATTGATTTCAGCCCTGAGTTTATTTCCAGCTGTCTGATCCTCTTGGGTGTATCTGCTTCTTTTTTTTCTAGAGCTTTCGGTTGGGCCATTAAGTTGCTTGTACAACTTGTTACAAATTTCTTCTTGAGGCACTTAGTGCTATGAAATTTCCTCTGAGCATTGCTTTCATTGTTTCCCATAAATTAGGGTTTGTTGTAACTTCATTTTCATTGAATTCTAGGAAGTCTTTAATTTCTTTATGTCTTCCGTAACCCAGCTGTCATTGAGTAGCAAGTTGTTCAGTTTCCATGTGTGTGTAGGCTTTTTTTTCCCCCATTGTTGTTGAGGTCCACCTTTAGTCCATGGTGGTCAAATAGAATACAGGGGATTATTTCAATCTTCTTGTATCTGTTGAGTCTTGCTTTGTGACCAACTATATGGTTTATTTGGAGAAGTTTCCATGAGGTGCTGAAAAGAAGGTATACTCTTTTGAGTTTGGGAGAAAAGTT
>CM053753.1:42017571-42035994 GCA_028658305.1 Pachyuromys duprasi | reverse complement strand
CAGAGAAGAACTTAGAATTAGTCATGATGCAAGAGGCACTGAGAGGCCAACTTCCACACTAAGTGACACTTCTCCACAACTACATGTTTGGATTCGCAGTTGGCTGCCAGCTCTACTGGTTGTATGGAGAGCAGGTGCTTGGGCTCTGAATGAGCATGGTGGGGACTGATTTTTACCTTAAGAACCAGGACAAAGGCTTGTGTGGCTACTCTTCAGCCAAGACACATGGTAAATAGCACTTCCAAGGGACTGATAAGCTTGGGAAGAGAAAGATTGGGAGATGCATAGTTTCTACTCAGTGGCTCTGGGAGTGATCCACAGTGATGTTAATCTTCTTCTCATAGCTTCCTCATTTCACCCTGGCTCTTGGACTCTTGAACAGAAAAATAGCTAAATGGAGGCACCCAAGTTTAGCTGATGGAGAAAATGCATAGTACTCCCTGAATTCTGTGCGCAACATTGCAAAAGCCAGCCAGTAGAGGAAAGAGAAAGCTTTTTTCAGCCACATGGCTTATGGAATAATAGCTTAAGGTGTCTGGTCTTTGGCTTTTCCCCAGATTTATCTAAATATTGTCTGGTAGTTGAAAGTAACAGTCTGAGTTGCTTGATCTTTGGTTTAACTGTACTTAGGGGCTGTACTAATGTGGTCCGGAAGATGAGGGTGTAGAATGTGTAATTCTTATGTACTGCCATGAGAAACATGCCTACTCTTCTTTTCGCCTAAAAGTCAAATGATGTTCTTTTCTCACCATCTCTAGAAGCCATATACAAGGGACCTCACATTATGATTTTAGCCACTCCAACTGCTATCAAAGTTCTTGAAAGCATATCATTGGTTCATCAGCCTCAAAACTAGACTTGGCCCAATTGATACGGTGTGGGACGTTCCTGGGAAAGGTTGTTCTGCTCTGACCTAGCCTGTTACAGTTTCTAGCATTCTCTTTTCTAGTTGGTGTGCCTCTCTGCTTCTACAGATGGCCCTGCAGAGAGGGTGCTAGATGTACTTCACACCTATATTTTTCCCACATTACCCTGGTCAAGTCCCAGGTGCTCCCCTCATGAGAGTCCTTTCCTGTGGCCTGATGCCACCTAGAGTTCACTAGTATTATAAAAAATCAGCTAGAGCAGCCACAGCTCCTCCTCAGAGATCAGGGTGTCTTATTCTCTGACATGGCAGAATAAAGGGCAGTTAAGGTTCATAGGCAGGCACGGAAAGAGAAGGTTGACTCTCTGATAAAGAAATCTTCATGGTGCTCATCACTAACATAGGTGCTCTTTTATCCCAATGAAATGGTATAAAAATTACGTACCATGCATAATTTTGCATGAAATCCAAAAAGAATAAAAGCATACATGAATGTTTCAATCTGAAGGTGGCTATTTGCTACAGACAAGAACATACAGTCAAGGACACCATGATCTGTGATAAAAAGAACATCTATGTTAGTGTTGACCACCCTGAAGAATTCTCTGTTTATCTCTGTACCCCATTTTAAATTTAATTTTTGTTATATTGCTGTCTAATTACTTGAGTAATATATATATATATTTATTTATACATATATATATAATATAATATAATATATTCTGGAGATTAGCCCTCTGTCTGATGTAATGTTGGTGAAGATCTTCTACCAGTCTGTAGGTTGTTCTTTAGCTCTGTTGACAATGTCCTTTGTTTCACACAATCTTTTCAGTTGCATAAGATTCTTTTTATTGATTGTGGATTTTAGAGCCTGAGCTGTTGATCCTATGTTCAGGAAGTTTTCTCTTGTGCCAATGAGTTTGAGGGTCTTTCCATCTTTTTCTCCCAACAGATTAAGTGTGCTTTGTCTTTGATCCACTTGGACTTTACATTTCTGCAGGGTGATAGGTATGGATCTATTTTCATTTTCTATATGTATATATCCAGTTAGACCAGCACCATTTGTGGAAGATGCTATCTTTTTTCTATATTGTAGTTTTGGCTTCTTTGTCAAAAATCTAGTGTCTGTAGGTGTGTGTGTGTGTCTACTTCCCAGTCTTTGATTTGATTCCATTGATCCAACAGTCTGTTTCTATCGCAGCACCATCCCATTTTTATTACTGTTGCTCTATAGTACCACTTGTGATCAGGGATACAGATAGCTCCAGAAGATCTTTTATTGGAAAAGATTGTTTTAGCTATTCCCAGTATTTCATCTTTACATTTGAAATTGATAATATTAAATTGTACAATCACTTTGGAAATCAATCCGGAGCTTTCTCAGAAAATTAGGAATAGTGCTACCTCAAGATCTACCTATTCCACTCCCAGGCATATACCTGAAAGATGCTCTGCCATTCAACAAGGACATTTGCTCAAGTATATTCATAGCAGCTTTAATCATAATGGCCATAATATGAAACAGCCTAGATGTCTTTGAACTGAAGAATGGGTACAGAAATTGTGGTACATTTACACAATGGAATACTACTCAGCAATTAAAAACAAGGAAATCATGAAATTTGCAGGCAAATGGTGGGAACTAGAAAAGAACAACCTGAGTGTGATAACCCAGAAGCAGAAAGACAAATATGCTATATACTCACATATAAATGGGTATTAGCTGTATAATATAGGATACACGTATTAAAATCTATAGTCCTAAAGAAACTAAATAAAAAGGAGGAACCTAGAGAAGTGGCTTAATCCTCATTCAGAAGGGCAAACAGGATAGACACAAGAAGTAGGAAAATACAGGGAACAGGACAGGAGCCTTCCACAGTCGGCCTCTGAAAGAATTTCCCATCAAGGTATCGAAGAAGATACTGAAACTCATAGCCAAACTTTGGGCAGATTGCAGGAAATCGTATGGAAGAAGGGAAATAAAAAGACTTGGAGGGGGCAGGAGCTCCACAAAGAGATCAACGAAGCCTAAAAATTCTGGGCTGAGGAGGTCCTGCAGAGACTGATGAGTCAACCATGTAAGCAGGCCTAGATGTCCCTCCAGCAAAGAATAGATACAGAAATTGTGGTCCTTTTACATAATGGAATACTACTCAGCAATTAAAAACAAGGAATTCATGAAAATTGCAGGCAAATGGATGGAACTAGAAAAGATCATCATGTGTGTGTAACTCAGAAGCAGAAAGACATGCACGGTATATACTCACTTATAAGCAGATATTAACCACATAATATAGGATAAGCATACTAAAATCTAGAGACCTAAAGAATCTAAACAACAAAGAGGATCCTAGGATAGATGCTTAGTTCTCATTCAAAAGGGTGTTGGTATAATGTTCTTTAGGATTGTGTACATTTTTTCCTTGTTCATTCAAATGATGATTTCTCTACCCCACTATCTGATTTCAACCCAGATATTGCATTGTGATGCTTATTCTAAGCATCACATATCTCAAGTTTGTATAAACATAACACCACTTGTTCTCTGTATTTTCAATAAAATAACTGGCCACAATGCTGAGCAATGGAGAGAATAGGGTGTGACATCCTGGTCCAGAAAAGAAGATAAGGAAGAATGTGGGAGGAACAGGAGAGAAAAGGTCAGCAGGAGAGGACATGGAACCAAGAAGAAAGATGAATTGCACCTATGATATGACTAAAAGCAAGTATTATGCTGGAAATTCTGAATGTGAGGAAGCTATGCAGGCTTTGAGGTTTAGGATGGAGTAACTATTGCCCAGCGTTGTACTCTAGGTAAATTCTGGTCTCTGTGATGATTTGTGTATACAGCCAGTTTAGGAATAACTGTTGATTAATTAAAAGATAAATCAAAAATAAATATTAATAACACAAAACAAAAGGACAAACAGGATAGACACCAGAAGTGGCAGAAGAAAGGGAAAAGGATAGGAGTCTACCACAGATGTTCTCTGAAAGACTCCACCCATCAGGGGATCGAAGGAGATGCTGAGACTCAGCCAATCTTTAGCCAGAGCATAGGGAGTCTTGAAGAAAAAAGGGATAAAAGACTTGGAGGGGACAGGAGCTCCAAAAGTAGACCAAAAAAGTAAAAAAAAAATAATTGTGCCCAAGTCTGCCCTGCAGAGCCTGATGCACCAATGAATATAACTATGCATGAAATGGACCTAGCCCTCTTGCTCATATATAGCTGATAGCCAGCTCAGTCTCCAAGCGGGTCCCACAGTAAGGGGAGCAGGGGCAGTCTCTGAAAATACTCAGTTGCCTGTTCTTTAATCATTTCCCTCTGGTGGGGTAGCCTTATCAGGCCACAAAGAAAGATGATCCAGGCAGTCCTGATGAGACTTTATAAGCTAGGGTCAGAAAGTATGGGAAGAGGACCTCCCCTTTCGGTGGACTAGGGAAGATGGATTGGAAGGTGGGGAAGAGAGAGGGATGGTGTGCCTGGGAGGAGAAAAAGCATGGGAATACAATAGGGATTTAAGGTGAATAAATTGTAAAAAAAAAATAATAAAATAAAATTAGAAAGCAATTCAAGATATAAAAAACAAATCCAACATGATTCCCATTACTGGCAATGCACACAATTGATGACTCGATTATGGGCTAAATCAAAGATGAACTTGGAATGCTAACAGTGCAGGTAGATAACAACACTTCATGTTTTACAGTCTGAGCCCTTTGAAATCAGGTGAGGTGGGAAGCAGAAGAGACATTAAGGGACCCTGAGAGGTCTGGAACACTAAATCAGGAGAACCTGGTGTGGTAGAGATTGAGAGTATGTCTAACCAATATGTGGTCCATTTCTTTTCACTATGTACCTCCTTGATCTCCTTTAGTTTTCTAATTGCTCTGGCTAGAACTTTAAGTACGACATAGAAGAGATATGGGAAGAGTGAGAAGCCTTGTCTTGTCCCTTGTTTCAGTGGAAGTGCTTCTCGTTTCTCTCCATTTAACTTGATGCTTCCTATTGGCTTGCTGTATATTGCCTTTATTGTGTTCATGTATGTGCCTTTTATGCCTGATCTTTCAGCATGAAGGGGTGCTGGATTTTGTCAAATGCTCTTTCAGCATTTAGTGAGATGATTTTGAGTTTTTTTCTTTCAGTTTGTTTGCCAACGGTGGATAACATTGGTGGATTTTCATGTATTTAAATATGCATGCATACCTAATATTAAGCTTACTTGATTATACTGCATGATATTTTTGATGTCTTCTTGGATTCAGTTTGCAAGTATTTTATTGAGTACTTTTGCATCAATATTCATAAGAAAAATGATCTGAAATTCTGAATATATTTGTATGTTATTTTAAGTAACATTATTTTTACATCTATTATTTATTTAAGATTCTTTTTGAAACACTCAGTCCCTTCTTTGTTTGCATGTAGGTCCATGATTTCACCTCTACATCCTACAGTCCTGGCATCTAGCATTTGTTAATAAGTTGCAATTTCAGAGCCTTGCATAGAGTTCTTTGAGTTGACAGTGTTAAAATCACAGGTGTAAGCACAAGATCTACTCTCAAGTAGCACCAGGAAGGGGAAATGCCATGTTCTACCTCATCATCTAATGGCCTGACAACCATTCATTTGGGATGTTTTCTCCATTGCCCATAAAAACTGTCTAGACTTGCCGAACAGCTATGTGCCTTGTGATATATTTTAATTACCTTGCCTCTGCTGTTTTAGTTAGTTTTCTGTTGCTGTAGTAAAGCACCATGACCAAAAGCAAGTTGGGAAAGAAAGGACTTAATTCTTCATACAATGTTCAGGTCACAGTCTATCAGTGAATGAAGTCAGGAAAGAGACCATGTAGAAGTGCTGCTTACTGCCTTTCCCAGAATGCTTTCCTGTAGACATCAGCAGCAACTCCCCAGAGTTTCACCACCCACAGTGAGCTGGGCCTTTTAATCTTGTTCATCAGCCAATAGGAAGCCCCACAACTTTGCCCATGTGCCAACCAGGTAGGGGAATTTTCTCAACTGAGATTCATTTTCTCAGATATCCCTAGCCTGTGTCAAATTGACAACAACTCAACAAGCACAAATGGGTTCCCTACAATGTATCTTTAACTTTGATGTAAAATATGTTCTCTTCTGGTCAGTTTCACTAGTTCATCTTGAATTTATTGGTAACAAAAACTTTACTATTTCTTAATATAATTTTTTAGATTTAAATTTTTAATTTTTTTATTAAATTCTTTATTAATTGCACTTTATTCACCTTATATAGCCCTGTAGTTCCTTCCCTTCCCAATTCCTCCCTTCCTCCCTCTTCTGCACCCGTGTCCCTCTTCAAGTCCACTGATAGGCAAGGACCTCTTTTCCTTCCTTTTGATCCTAGTCTATTAGGTCTCATCAGGGATAGCTGTATTTTTTTGCTTTTTGGCCTGTTGCTCCCCCCTCAGGGGAATGTGATTAAAGAGCAGGCAAATCAGTTCATGTCAGAGACAGCCCCTGTTCCCATTACTATTGACCCCACTTGGAGACTGAACTGCCATGGGCTACATCTGTGTGGGGGTCCTACGTTATCTCCATGCATGGTACTTGGTTGGAGTATCAGTCTCAGGAAAGACACCTGTGCTCAGATTTTTTGGTTCTGTTGCTCTCCTTGTGGAGTTCCTGTCCTCTCTAGATCTTACTATTTCACACTTCGTTAATAAGATTCTCTGCACTCTGCCCAAGTGTTGGCTATAAGTCTCAGCATCTGCTTTGATAGTCTGCAGGGCAGATCCTTTCCTAGGCCCTCTGTAGCAGGCTCCTGACTTGTTCCCTGTTTTATCTTTCTTCTGATTCTATCCTCTTCAACTTTCTGGATAGGGATTGAGCATTTTAGCAAGAGTTCTTGCTCTTGATTATTTTCCTTAGGTGTACAGATTTTAGTATGTTTATCCTATATTTTATGTCTATATGAGTGAGTATATACCATGTATGTCTTTCTGTTTCTGGGATAGCTCACACAGGATGATAGTGTGTGTTGTTGTCTCAGTTGTACTCTGTTGTGGGATCAGTGTGCCCGGCTCTGTGCTCTGTGCTAGAAGCTGTGACCACAGCAGGCTGGTCACCCCTCTGGTCTGGAGGCTTGGCTCCTCACTCTGTGCCAGAGGCTGTGTCCTGGTTTGAGATGGCAGATGGGGGTGCCTCTCTGGTCTGGAGGCTCCTAACTCCGACCTGGGCTTGCTGCTAAGGGCTTCTCTCTGGTCTGGAAACTTGGCACCTCTTTCTGGGCCAGGGGCTGTGCACCACGGTTTGAGATGGTATCTGGGGGCACCTCAGTCTGGACCTGATACTATATGTCCAGGTCTGGGGTGGTGGCTGGCTGCGCCCAGGGAGTGCACTATCCTGATGCAGCCCAGTCTGGAGCAGTACCTGGGGTCTTCTCAGTCTGGCCCGGAGACTGTGTGACCCAGTCCAGAATGGAGGCTGGTGGAGACCAGGGCATTTGTGCATTCAGATCAGGGCTGTGAGCAGCTGATCACCTGGAGTTTTTCTGGGGAATAACTGGGTGTTCCTAGGACTTTCCCACTTGATTTCCTCACTGTAGGAATTCTTTTACCTGGCAATCACATATGCTGGTGTTTTAGGTCCCCGAGTTCAGTCTCCTGGTTGCTGTGCTTACACTGCTGTCCTACTCCTCAGATGCAGTGTCCTCTCGAGGCAGCCATCTTGGATCTCATCCTCTTTCTTATTCACCCCAGCTAGTTGCATCAGTACTGAGCACATCCTCTTCCCCTGTTGGCAAGGCAGTCTTGTCATGGAAAAGTGATCAAAAAAGCTGGCATGTAATTCCCTTCCAATGCAGTCACACTTTCATTACCAGAGGACCCACATGAAGTCTAAGTTGCCCATTTGCTGCATTTTTGTAGGGGGTCTATGTCCAGTTCCTGAATGGTCTTTAGTTGACAATTCAGTCTCAGCAAACTCCTCTGTGCTCTGGTTGGTTCCCTTTGTTGTTCTTCTCATGGAGATCCTGTCATTTCTGGGTCCTTTTCTCTTTCCTATCACTTTCCCCAAGACTCCCTAAACATCACCCAATGATTGGTGGTGAGTCTCAGCATCTGTTTTGACACATTGCTGTGTAGTGCCTCTTAGGGGACAACTCTTACAAGCTGCTGTCTGCAAGCCTAGCAGAGTATCATTCATAATGTCAGGGTTGGCAGTCTCTCATAGTGTGGGTCTTTGGTTGTGCCAGGCATTAGTTGGGCATTCCTTCGATCTCTGTTCTATTTTTATTCCTGCACATCTTGTAGACAGGGTAACTTTTGGGTCAAAGTTTTTGTAGGTGGGTTGGGTTTGCCCTCCCTTTAAGAGAAGACTGATCTATGTTAGCGGCTGTTTTTGTCACCCTATGGTTTTTCCTAATAGGAGTCTCTGCTTGGGTCCCCCTCACATTCTTCCAAGAGCCTACCCTTACTTAGCTTGTCACAGAGAAACTACTACCCTCAGCGTCTCTTTTCTCTACAGGCCTTCTGTCCTCTCACCCTTTCTCCACTCGGATGTGATCTCCACCCTCTTCGCCCTCTTCTCCCTTGTGCTCTTTTTTCAGCCATTACCTCTGTCTGTTCTATCCCCATTCTAAGTGAGATTTATGCATCCTCCCATGGATCCTCCTTGATACTTATCTTCCTTTGGTTTGTGCCTCATAGTATGCGTATCCTGTACTGTATGGCTAAAATCCACTTATAAGTGATGACATACCATGTGTGTCTTTCTGGGTCTGGGTCACCTCACTCAGAATGATCTTCTCTGTTCCATCTGTTTGCCTAAAAATTTCATGATTTCTTTGTAATAGCTGAATAGTATTCCATTACGTAAATGTACCACAGTTTCTTTATCCATTTATTGTGTGAGGGATATCTAGGTTGTTTCCAGAATCTGACGATTGTGAATAAAGCTGCTATGAACAGGTTGAGCAAATCTCCTTGTATGATGGAGTGTCTTATGCATATATACCCAGGAAAAGTATAGGTGGGGCTTGAGGTAAATTTAGTCACAATTTTCTGAAAAAACACCGTATATTTTGTATTCTTTTTTTTTTTGGATAGTTATTTTCTTTTTTTAAATATTTTAAAATCTTGATTTTTTCCATACCATATTCTATACATTCAAATTCTTTTTTATTTATTATTTATGACAATTTATTCACGTTGTATCCCACATGTAGACCCTTCCCTCGTCCTATCCCAATGCCGCACTCCCACCCTCTTCTCCGCTCATGCTCTTCCCTCAGTCCACTGATAGGGGAGGTCCTCCTACCCTTTCATCTGAACCTAGTTTGTAAGGTCTTGTCACAAGGGGCTACACTTTGTTCCTCTGTAGCCTGGTAAAGCTGCCCTCCCCCAGGGCATAGTGATCAAAGAGCCAGCCTCTGAGTTCTTGTCAGAAACAACCCCTGTTCTGCTTAGTAGAGAACTCACTTGGAGACTGAGCTGCCATGGCCTACATCTGTGCAGGGATTGTAGGTCCTCTCAATGCATAGTCCTTGGTTGGAGTATGAGTCTCAGAAAAGATCCCTGGGCCCAGAGTTTTTGATTCTGTTGCTCTCCTTCTAGAGCTCCAGACCCTTCCAGGTCTTTCTCTCTCCTTCTTTTATCATAAGATTCCCTGCACTCTCCTCAAAGTTTGGCTATGAGTCTCAGCATGTGCTTTAAAACCCTGCTGGGTAAGAGTCTTTCAGAGGCCCTCTGTGGTGGGCTCCTGTCCTGTTCCCTGTTTTCTCCTACTTCCAATGTCTATCTTGTTTGCAATTCGGAATGAGGATAGATCATCTTACCCAACGTCCTCCTTCTAGATTAGCTTATTAGGTGTACATATTTTAGTATGTTTATCCTATATTATGTGTCTAATATCCACTTTTAAGTGACTATATACCACGTGTGTCTTTCTGCTTCTGGGATACCTCATTCAGGATAATCTTTTCTAGATCTCACCATTTGCCTGCAAATTTCATGATTTCCTTATTTTTAATAACTCAGTAGTATTCCATTGTGCAAATGTACCACAATTTTTGTATTCATTCCTCTATTGAGGGACATCTGGGTTGTTTCCAGCTTCTGGCTTTTACAAATAAAGCTGCTACATACATGGTTCATAGCAATATCCTTGTTGTATACTTGAGCATATTTTGGATATATGCCTAGAAGTGGTATAACTGGATCTTGAGGTAGCATTATTTCTAATTTTCTGAGAATGTGCCAGATTGATTTCCAAAGTAGTTGTACAAGTTTACCTTCCCACCAGCAATGGAGGAGTTTCCCCTTTCTCCACATCCTCTCCAGCATGTGTTGTCACTTGAGTTTTTGATCTTAACCAATCTAATGAAGTGAGGTGACATATCAGAGTTGTTTTGATTTCCATTTCCCTGATGTCTAAGGACTTTGAGCATTTCTTTAAGTGTTTCTCTGCCACTCTTTCTTCCAACATATTTCGTGTTTCTATTTTTATGTTGATTTCTTTGATGCACTTAGACCTGAATCTTGTGCAGGGTGATAAATATGGATCCATTTTCTTTTTTCTACAGGTAGACATCCAGTTAGAACAGCACCATTTGTTGAAGATGCCTTCTTTTTTCCATTGTATGGTTTGGGCTTCTGTTGAAAAAATCAAGTGTCCATAGTTGTGTGGGTTTATATCTAAGTCTTCAATTTGATTCTGTTGATCCACCAGTCTGTATCTATCTATGCCCATGCCATTTTTATTACTGTTGTTCTATATTAAAACTTGAGATCAGGGATGGAGATACTTCCAGAAGATCTTTTATTATGCAGGGTTGTTTTCTCTATTCTGAGTTTTTCATTTTGTTTTCCCACATAAAGTTGAGAATTATTTGATCGAGGTATGTAAAAAATTGTGTTTGTATTTTGATAGTAAGTGCATTCAATCTGTAGATTGCTTTTGGTAGGATGGCCATTTTTACTACGTTATTCCTATTGATCCATGAGCATATCGGATTTTTCCATCTTCTGATGCCTTCTTCAATTTATTCTTTCGAGACTTAAGGTTGTATTTTTTCTACAAGTCTTTTACTGGCTTTCTTATAGTTACATCAAGGTTCTTTATGTTATTTGTGGCTATTTTGAAGGGTGGTGTTTCCTCTACTTTTTTTCTAAGATTATATATGTGTGTATGTATGTATGTATGTATGTACACACACAGGAGGGCTACTCATTTTTTGAGTTAATTTTGTATCCAGCCACTTTGATAAAGGTATTTATCAGTTGTAGGAGTTTCCTGTTAGAATTTGGGGGGTTATTCATGTATTTTATCATTTCAGCTTCAAATAGTGATACTTTGACTTCTTCCTTTCCGATTTGTATCCCCATGATCTCCTTTAATTGTCTTGTTGCTCTAGCAAGGACTTCAAGAACTAGGTTGAAGAGATAAGGAGAAAGAGGGCAGCATTTCCTTGTCTCTGATTTCAGTGGGATTGATTTAAGTTGCTCTCTAATTAGTTTGATATTGACTATAGGCTTGCTGTATATTGCCTTTAGTGTGTTTAGGTATGTACCTTATATCCCTGATCTTTTCAAGACTTTAAACATGAATGGATGTTGGATTTTGTCAAATGCTATTTTGGCATCTAAGGATGTGATCATGTGGTTTTTCTTCTTTGGTTTGTTTATACAGTGGCTTACATTGATTGATTTCCATATATTGAAACATCCCTGCATGCCTGGGATGAACCTACTTGGTCATGGTTGTTGATATCTTTGATGTGTTCTTGAATTCAGCATGGTAGTGTTTTATAGAGTATTTTTGTATCAATGTTGATCAGAGAGATTGGTCTGAAACTCTCTTTCTTTGTTGGGTCTTTGTGTGATTTAGGTATCAAGGTGACTGTGGCCTCATAGAATGAGTTTAGTAATGTTCCTTCTGTTTCTATTTTGTGAAATAGTTTGAAGAGTATTGGAATTAGCTCCTCTTTGATGGTCTGTAGAATTATGTCCTGGCTTCTTCTTGTTCTTTCTTCCTTCTCCTTTCTTCTTTTTTCTTTCTTCTTTCATTTGAAGACTTTGACTGCCTATAATCCCTTAGGGACATAGGACTGTTTAATTTATTTACCTGATCTTGATTCAACTTTTTTAAGTAGAATCTATCAAGAAAATTTTCTATCTCATTTAGATTTTCAAATTTTGTGGCATATGGGTTTTTGAAGTAAGACTTATTGAGTCTCTGGATTTCCTAAGTATCTCTTGATATGTCTCCCTTTTCATTTCTGATTTTGTTAATTTGGATAGTATCTCTGCTTTTTAGTTTGTTTGCCTAAAAGTTTGTCTGTCTTGTTGATTTTCTCAAAAAAACCAGCTCTTTCATTTATTCTTTGTTTTGTTTTCTTATTTCTAATTTATTTATTCCAGCCGTAAGTTTGATTATTTTTATCCATCTACTTCTCTTGGCTGTGTTTGCTTCTTTTTTTCCTAAGACTTTCAGGTGTGCCATTAATTTGCTTGTATGAGATGTCTTGAATTTCTTTATATAGGCATTGACCCTTATAAACTTTCCTCTTAACATGGCTTTCATTGTGTCCCATGAATTTGGGTAAGTTGTGCATCAGTTTTCATTGGGTTCTAGCAAGTCTTCAATTTCTTTCTTTCTTTATTCTCTAACCCACCTGTTGTTGGGAAGTGAGTTGTTCAGTTTCTATGTGTATATAGGCTTTTGCTATTTTTGTTATTGTTGAGCTCTAGTTTTAGACCATGGTCATCTTATAGGATACAAAGGATTATTTCAGTCTTTGTGTATCTGTTGAGGCTTGCTTTGCGCACAACTATATGGTCAATTTTTTGATAAGGTTCTCTGAGGGGCTGAGAATAACATATGTTCTTTTATGTTTAGTTGAAAAGTTCTGTAGACATCTATCAGGTCCATTTGATTCATGACCTCTGTTAGCTTCTTTTGTTTCTGCATTTAGCATATGTCTCCATGATCTGTCAATCGGTGAGAGTGGGATGTTGAAATCTCCCACTATTAATGTGTTGGGATCGATGTGTGAATTAAGCTTTAATAACATTTCTTTTACAAATGCAGGTGCCTTGCTCCAGGTTTTTTTTCTGTTTGTGTTTTCTTTATTGATTCTAATTTTGTTTTCTTATTTTGAATGATTTTATTCATTTTCTTCACTTGTTTGAATGTGGAGTACTGTCTGCCCATGATGGCCTCTATTTGGTTGGTTGTATTTGCCTGTATTTCTTTGAGAGATTTGTCTTTTTCCTCTTTATGTGCCTCTATTAACTGCATAATTATACACTTAAGGTCATTTTTCTGTGTTTCAGCCACATTAGAGTTTCCATTTATTTTTGGTGTTTCTGGCAAAACCATGATGCCCTGATTTTTGTTGTTTTTTAACATGGGTGTTTAGCCATATGTTTGTCCATAGCCTTGCAAATTTGTTCCTGGAGCATATACTGCAGACTGGGCCCGCCTGTTTCTCGAGTCTGGATTAGACATCATGAAGACGAGAGGGGTCCAGGGGCACAAGAATGAATGTTGGTAATTTGGATGCAGCAGACTCTGTGCTCTTGCTACTCAAATTTGTTTGGGCTGTACCCTTCTGAATCTGGGATTTCTGGGATTCTATATTTCATCTGGTCTTCACAGGGTGACCAACAGAACTATGGCTTGGTTGCTGGAATGCTGCAACAGGAATTCTGATGTTGTCCTCAGCAGAGAGGGAGGGATCTGATGTCTGGCTGCTATAGAAGAGGGTCTCTGGACCTGGGGTTCTACTCATACTCACTGGAGTATGCTGACAATGCAGGGGAACCATGGTTCAAACATAATACAGGATAGTATTTATTTTTCCTATATTGGCTGAGATTTGATTTGTTTTCTAAGATATCATCAGTTTTGGAAAAAAAAAATCTTTCAAGCTGCCGATAAGGCTGCTACTTCTTTAGTTTTGTAGTAAATGCTGTTTAGATATCTGTTGGTTTTGTTATGCCCAGATTGCAAAAATCCCAAAGACTACTAGGATTCAAGAACAGAGAGCCTTTATTTAGGGCTTAAGTTCTGACTTCCCACTGTCCAATACAGTGGATTAGAAAGGAGCCCTTAGTAGCTGCATAGCTGGGTTTTTATAATGGTTTGAGCAAGGAACAGGACTTTCCAACTTGGGGGTTACATGATCAGTGTGCATTTAGCAGAAGCAAGCTTGCCATAAACTGATCTAGGGAATGGGAGGCAAGAACTTCATATAGTGTCCAAGTTACAGGATATTCCCAGGTAAAAAAGGGTGCTTAGGGACTTTTCAAGGTGATTGCTGAATTATTGTTTCTTATTTTCCAGGGAGGTTATTTAGTTATTGTATCTCATTTCCATGTTCTGAGAAATAGAATTATAATCTAAGCACCTGTGGGGACTTTACTAGGAAACAGAAACTCATTGCTTCTTATGCTTGGGTGAGCATCTCTTCACTGTTTGGAAATTTATCTTCTATAATTTTATTCAAAATATATCATATATTTTATGCCTTTCTTTTTCTGAAGGGTAGAGGTTTTCTGATGTCCAGGAACTCTCCCATATTCCACTGATATTTTAAATTCATGATTGGTCTTTCTGAGTAATCGAATTCCTCTATCATGTGTTCATTCCCTTGATAGTCTATTTTCTATGTGAGCCATTCTATTAATAAGACTTTCCATTGGGCCCAAATGGTTTTTTTGTCCAGCAGGATTTCAGTTGGGATTTACTTCTGTAATGCTATTTCTTTAGTGAATCATAGTTTTATATTTTGTATTGATATGCTTATATCATTCAGCAGTATTTTTTGGAATTTATATTAATATTTTCTATGAAACATTACTTATGTTAAATATATACTTATGTTTAAACATAAGTATAATATTCTTTTGAATTGTTTTCCTAGAATTTATTCAGATAATGTTCATTAGCTACCAATTTGATGGGGGGGGGTTCCTCAGTAATGGAGGAGATTTGTTGTCTTTGACGTTTTGTGTTGTTTTGTTTCAGTCCTGGGGCCCACCAATCGGGAAGTGTATTTCTTGAGTTCTGGCTGTATGTCTTTTCTTAGTCCAGTCACCTTTCTTCTTTTAGTAAAAAAAATTTAAAATGTTCAGAAAAAAATTATATGCCATAATCTACTGTGGAGCTGGTATGAAGTATTTCCTGGTGGCATATATATGCAACACAGGGGACAACGCGGTTTTCTTACAATCCATATGAGCTGGAGTCCTGATGGAGTTTTCCAGGATCTGGGGATGGATACGGTTCAGGAGACCACAGAGTTTGGCCTCCTGGAGTAATATTCTTGGTAGGTATTGTGTGTGTGTGGGGGGGGGTGAGCATCTGTAACCAGGTTCTCTTACTTGGTGCAGGAGACATTGTGATCTAGATTTTTAGTGGATTAGGATCCAGGGTAGCATAAGAAAGCATTATTAGAGAAAGCCAGGCTGCACTATATTTAAAATGAGGGCATGGTGGTTGGGAACATGCAGCAAATTGCAGAAAAAGTTCACAGACCTGCTGCAGAAGCCATATTGCCCCAGCACCTGTGGAAATGTTCCCTGCAGTGAAGGCTGACATGATATTTTAAGTGGCATTATGAACACATCTATCCTAGTTTCATTCTGTTGCAGTAATAAAATACCAGGACATAAAGCAACTTGGGAAAGAAACAGAATGTTTCTATTCACAATTTCAGATTACAATCCATTATTTTACGGAATTTACAGCGAAGGCACCTGGTCACATCACACACATAGTCAGGAACTCCTTCCCACATTATTCATTTAAGAACATTATTCAGGCTTCCCCAATGTAGATAGATTCTACATTGAAACTTTCTGTTCAGGTGATTCTATGTTATGTGAAGTACTCCACTAAAGCTTGTTATCACTTAATTGTCAAAAATATGTTGAAATAAAACATTTTGTAGCTTCCGTCAATAGCTTCTATGAAGTTCTCTATAGTTAACAAACAGACACTCTGAGCTTAGGACATGTAGCCACATGGTAAGAAGACAGTTATGAGGCTGTACCAGCGGTTTGTGTTCTACTTCCCCATCAGAATGTGCCATCGTGGAAATAGTTACTGAACCACAGAGCACAGTAATATTCAGCCTCATCCTCAGGCTGGGCCCCTGTGATGGTGAGGGTAGCCTTGTTTCCAAACAGGGAGCCTGAGAATCGGGCAGGAACACCTTGTACTCTGTTGCTGGTACCACTTATAAGACCCTTGTGTACATTGTAAGGTTTTTCGTGGACCCATCTGGCATAGTTATTGGTAGTAACAGCCCCAGTGCTTGAGCCACAGGTGAGTGTGACTGTCCCTCCAGGAGATGTGGTGAGTGAATATTCCTGAGTCACAACAGCCTGAGACATCGCTCCTGTAAACATGTGAGAAATCCAGTGGTTAGTAGCAAAGCAGAGAGAAGATGTGCACTGTTACATTCTCACAGCAGCCCAGAAAGCCCTCCTGACCTGTGCAATGAGCCAGGAGTATGATCAACAGAGAAGTCCAGGCCATCACTCACAGGCCACGTCTGTTCTTTTCAAGATCGCTCAGTACCAGGTAGTGCCACAGGCTTACTATAACTCTTACTGCAGGCAGGGAGGGGCTGTTAATGCAAATGAGCTCCTCTTCCGAGCTTATTATAAGTTCTCAGGCGAAAGCTACTGAGTTGACACAAGTTACTGATCACATTTTAATAAGAACCAAGGCCAGAGCATTACTGTACATCTGCCTTTGCTTCTCCAGAGCCATACACATATGCTGGCAATGTCCTAGAAAGACAGCAGCAATAAAAATCATGTTTCACCAAGACTTGCCCTACTCACAGTGTGGAGCAATTTTGGAATATGCACTCAGTGGAAAGGAATGAAAAAAGAGAAAGAAACATAATAATTGCAAGAGCTCAGAGTGAGTAGGTTAACGATGGGAAAGTGACCTGTACTTTGTTGCTTCATCACACTTGTCACTTCATGGAAAAAGGTGGATGTATTTAGGATGATTCAAAACCTGCAAAATCAACACACGGTAAAGCTTTCCATGAACACCAGGATGAACTGGTGAACGGACTAACAAGAGGAGAATATGGTAAAGTTACAAAGCAAATGAGTCTGATGCACTGCTGGAGGTAGCAAATATTTTAAAGCAGTCTGTTTCAGAGTTAGCAAATTTTTTTTAAATTGTTGTCATTCTGCTCCAGTCTATCCATGAGTTAACACACGAAAACATTAAATGCATGATAGTAATTTTGCTGGTTCACAGGGTTCTCATGTTTGTAAAGTAAAAATGAAACCATAGTTTCATAGTACATAATGATGCTTTGCACAGACTAGAAAGGTCAAGTGCATGGTCACACCAACCTATAACTGTGTTTTGAAATCACTTGTTAGGTAATTGATGATGGTTAGTTCAGTGTCTAAGTGCATGTTTTTGTCAAGTTGGAATGCAGTTTAGAGCACCAAATCAGAAAGGTGATTGGATCTAATCTTTATAGGACAAATGAATGTGTAAGGAAAAGTATAGGGTGACAGAATCTAACATTCAATTTAAAAAATTAAATATATATATATATATATATATATATATATACACATATGCATGTGTATCTGTATACTAGATACTCAAAGTTCATATTTAATAGAAGTTATATGAGGACCACATGAAAAATTATGCGTTTCACATGGATACATGTTTTTTTTTTTAATTTCTGATGACTAAACCAGTTTTAAATATATAACAATAATGTAATTCTAAAAATGTTATTAACACTAACCCTATGTTAGAACTTTTGCACAAAAGTTCATTATCAGAATTATGGTTATCCAAACAGAATTTGGTTGCATATTTCTTGCTTTTTGTTTCTGTTTTTACATAACGTATGAATATTTCTAAGACAATGTCAATATTTGGCTTCAAAATCTGGACACGTTGGAAGCAAAACACTGATTGGGAGACAGGGAAACAGATAAGGGTATCTTGCTATGAAAAGCAAGGCTACTCCCAGGGCTCAGGGAGGCAGAGACAGACAGACATCTCTGAACGCCCAGCTCATGCCAATTCCCCACCATCATGAGCATTTTGTCTCTGAAACCATAAATCAAGACTAAAACTTCCCTTTGATGACTTGCCTTGGTTATGGTGTTTTATCAAGAGAAAAGAAACTTAACTAATACAATAAACAATCAGCTACATATTGAGAGGAGGGATATAGGGGGAAAATATGGAAGCCCAAATACCAGAAAAATAAATGATAAAAAATATGCTCAGCAATTAAAAAGGAGGAAATTATGAAATTCGCTGGCAAGTGGTGGGGCCTGGAAACAATCATCCTAAGTGAGGTATCCCAAAACCTAAAGAAACATATGGTATATACTCACTTATATAGACCTATAGGATAGGAAGGTCAAGCGGAAATCTACACACCTAGAGAGGATATACAGGAAGGAGGACCCAGGTTGGTATGATCAATGCTTGTTTGAATGAACAAATGGGATGGACATTGAGTGGAGGAGAAAACAAGCAACAGGACAGGAGCATGCCAAAGAGGTCCT
>CM053753.1:41991399-42009331 GCA_028658305.1 Pachyuromys duprasi | reverse complement strand
GACAATCATTCATAGTCTCCCTCTGTGGCCTGGTAAGGCTGCTCCCCCCTCAGGGGGAGGTCAGAAAGACCCAGCCACTGAGTTCATGTCAGAGACAGTCCCTGTTCCCCTTACTAGTGAGACCACTTGGAGACTGAGTTGACACGGGTTACCTCCTTGCAGGGGTTCTAGGTTATCTCCATGAATGGTCCTTTGGTTTAGTATCAGCCTCAAAAATGACTCCTGGGCTGAGATTTTTTGTTTCTGTTTTCTCCTTGTGGAGCTCCAGACACTTCCAGGTTTTTCTGCCTCCCCCTTCTTTCATTAGATTCCTGAATTCTGCCCAAAGTTTAGCTATGAGTTTCGCATCCAGTTTAATAACCTGCTGGGTAGTCTTTCAGATGCCCTCTGTGGTAGGTTCCTGTCTTGTTCCTAGTTTTCACCTTCTTCTGATGTCTATCCCATTTGCCTTTCTGAACAAATATTACACATCTTACCCAGAGTCCTCCTTCTTGCTTAGCTTCTTTAGGTGTACAGATTTTAGTATGATTATCCTATATTATATGTCTAATATTTACTTATAAGTGACTATATACCATGTGTGTCTTTCTGCTTCTGGGATACCTCACTCCGGATCTTTCCTAGTTCCCACCACTTGCCTGGAAATTTCATGATTTCTTTCTTTTTCATTGCTGATTAGTATTGCATTGTGTAAATGTACCACAATTTCTGATTCTATTCCTCCATTGAAGGACATCTCACTTGTTTCCAGATTATGGCGAATACAAATAAAGTTGCTGTAACATAGTTGAGCAAATGTCCTTGTTGTATACTTGAGCATATGTTGGATATGTGCCTAGGATTGGTATAGCTGGATCTCGAGGGAGCATAATTCCAGGTCACTGTATCATTATTTGGGAACCACAGTGGGATGAGTAAAGGATACAATTTCACAAAAAACCTGCCCTATCTCATTTTGAGTGACTAGGCTTGCATACCCTAGAAACTAGAGGCAGAAAGACAAAGTGTAGCTTTGATTTCCATTTTCCCTCTCAATTTTTACAACAAACAATATTCCAGGTACAAGTTCATTGCCTTACATTGAAAAGCTGGCCCTTTACCTGTGGCTTTTCTGAGTAGGGTCTTTGATTTGTTGTCTGTTAAGGAAGCCAGATGTCTGGGGTTGGAGAAATCGGAGGAACTACTTATTTCTTATTCTTACCAACTTTGCAGTTCCTGAAGAACTCTTTGCCCTTTGCAGTAGACTTTCCTTATTGGAACCTCACTATGACTTTATGGCTTATCTCCTACCAGGGGGTCTGTGGAAGAAGGGGGGTGAGAGTTATTTAATTGCATATTCTGTTCATGGTTTTAAGCAGGAAAGGAGTGGCCAGGATGAGAAAGGTTGACATGAATTGGAAGCTTTATGGTGAGTGTGTGTGTGTGTGTGTGTGTGTGTATGTGAGAGAGAGAGAGAGAGAGAGAGAGAGAGAGAGAGATTTGGTCTATCTTATGAAGATATTTAAAACTGATTAGATATTAAAATCAAAGGTTCTGAATTCAGGTCAGCAGTGGCCATTATCCAATATACACTGAAGAAAGATTTAGACAAAAAGCTGAAGTGATAGGGTGGCAGGGGTGTGCCTGATGTCTATCAAATGCAGCTCTTCTAGATTAACCTGCAGAGTCAACCTAAGCATATATGGTTTGGAACACACAATTGGAAAATCAGGTCAGATGAAGAACTAAGGTTGAAACAGGAGTCAAATACAGCCACCTGGAGATGCCTCTTGTGTTTTTGGTTGACCACATGTGCCTGGAAGGTAAGAGGGGACTCTTCACCATCAAGATGCATGGGTGGTTCAACATAAACAAAGTTATAAATTTAATCCACCATATAAATATAGTGAAAGACAGAAGAAAACAAAACAAAACTAAAACAAAAACACACATCATCATCTCATTAGTTGCAGAAAGAACCTTGTAAAAAATTCAATTTCTATTCATAATAAGAGTCCTGGAGAATGTAGGGCTACAAGGGACCTATCTCAATATAGTAGGGATATTGTACAGCAAATACACAGGTAACATCACCCCGATGATGAGAATGGGAGAAAGAGGTAATACTAAGAGGCATTAGAGAGATAATATGGAAACTCACTATACTAGAAGCTTCTTAAAATATACACACATATGCAGTGTTCTGTCATAATACATTGAGTAGAATTGTTAGGTAAACACGCTTCTGACTTTCTGCGAAATACATTTAAATATGTAATATTTTAGCTATTTATTGACTTATTGTGAAGAGACACCATGATCACAGCAACTCTTCTAAAGAGAACATTTAAATGGGGCTGGCTTACACTTACAGGGACTTACATTCCTCTCGTCTCTATGACCCTGGGACTACACAGACTCTCTCAGGAACTCACCTATCTCCCTCCCCATGTCCATTTGTGGTAACCACCAATACTTGAGGACTAAATCCTGGGAACTTTTTCATCATACAGTTTGGGAATCAGGTGAGTAATTTACTTTCCTTCCTGTTTTCCACTGCAGTTCCCCAGTCTCACCTTAGACAAGTAGCCAACCAACTGAAGAGGTCTACCTCTTTCTCTAACTCAACTCAAAGTGGAATCGAGAGATTCTCTTTGCAGATTCTGCTTCCTCCTTTCTGTGGACTCTCTTAGTCCACCCTTTCTGGCTAGCCCATACTCATTCATTTATGTCAGCCTCTAATACCTAAAAATATACAATACCAGTTCCTCAGTGGCTATATTTGACAGGGACTCAGAAACTCTCTCTACTGGGCAATCCACCTACTACCCCCTCCTAAAAATCTAGAGAGAACAGCAGAAACCAAGGAATGAAACATCTCTGAATCAAACAAAATACTTGTTATTAAGATTCAACATCTAGAATTATAGTTATCCCAAATCCAGATGCTTAGGCATACTAGTATGAAAACACAAGCAAATAATAACCAGCACAATATGGATCCAAAAGCACATGGAGACACTACCACAGCAGATCCTGAAAATACAACATAACTGAAACTAAAGACAAGTACTAAAAAAATCTATAATTAGTATGTTCAAAAACTTTGAAAAGATATAAATAAAACCATTGATGAAGTCTACACAAACTCAAAACAAAACAAAACAAAACAAATAAAACACAAACAAAACAGTGAAACACAATGAAGAAAACCAGTCATTGAAGGTCAAAACAGAATTTCTAGATAAAGCCCAAATTAGAGTAAAACTGGAAATGAAAAATCTAGTTAGTCAAACAAAATGCTCAGAGGTAAGCCTTACCAACAGAATAAAAAAGGTGAAAAATGCATCTCAGGTATTGAAGACAAGATAGAGAAAATGCATACCTAGGACAAAAAATTGCTAAATCTATAAGCCAGCACAAGACAACCATGAATTATTAGACATCATGCAGACCAAATAGTAAGACGAGGAAGAAGAAACCCTGATAGGTTAGGGTTAAATTGAAAGGGAGAAAAGGAACTCCCCTATCAGTGAACTAGGAGAAGAAAATGGGAGGACATGGGGGGAGGGCGGGATTGGGAAGAAATGAAGGAGGGGACTAGAGCTGGGATACAAAGTGAATAAACTATAATTAATATAAAAAATAAAAAAATGAAAAATACCAACAAAATTCTTTACAGATGAGGAAAGAACAACTCTCAATTTCATGCAGAAAAATTAAAAAACAGAAAAACAGAATTGCCAAAAGAGTCCTGTACAACAACAAATCATCTAGAGTTATCTCCATCCCTGATCTCAAACTGTACTACAGAGCAATAGTACTAAAAACTGCATGGTGCTGGTATAAAAACAGAAAGGTGGATCAATGGAATTGAATAGAAGACTGGAAATAAACCCACAAATCTAAGGATACTTGATTTTTGACATAGAACCCAAAACCATAACGGGAATAGGGATTGAATCTGACATGCACTCTGCTGTCTGTTTTTCAATCACTCTCCCCTGGTGGGGGTACCTAGTCAGGCCACAGGGGAAGAGGATTCATTCAGTCCTGATATGAATTGATAAGCTGGGGTGGGTCAATGTGTGGGGCTCCCCTTCTCTAAGGAACAGGAGAGGGGGAACAGGGGAAATAGGGAGGAAAATGGCACCAGGAAGAGAGAAAGACAGTGTCTACAACTGGGTGCTAAATTAATAACTTAAGAAAAATGAATCAAAAACCAAAGTTAGAGGTGAAAAAAGGGACAAAACAATAGACAATGAGAAAATACAGAAAATATTAAGGATGTACTTTAAAAATCTGCACTTCACCAAATTGGAAACCTAAAATAAAGGGTCAGTTTTCTCTGTACATAGCACCTACCAAAGTTAAATCAGTATCAGATGAGCAACTGAAACAGACCTATAACCCTTAGTGAAACAGAAGCAGTGATTAAGCCTTCCAACCCAAAACAACCCAGGTACAGATGGGTCCAGTTAAGAACTTTACCAGGCCTTCAAAGGATAGTTAACACTAATACTCCTCAAGTTAATCCACTAAGAGAAGCTGAAGGAAATTGCCTTATTTCTCTAAGAGTCCACAATTACCCTGATCCCCAAACCACAGTAAGGAGAAAAACAAGGGGTGAGGAACCTACAGACCAAATTCCCTTTTGAACATAGACCCAAAAAGTCTTAGTAAAATAACTTGCAAACTGTATGTAAACATACACCAAAGAGTTCATCTACCAATTTTTGTGCCCAGTTCTCAAGCCCCCAAAAGATCATCAGGGATCGACTCAGTTGCAAAACAGATGAGGCATTATTGAATACAAGCTCAAGCTTGAGCAGCAAAATTCCCTGGCACAGCAGGAGAGGAATGCAGCCCCAGCTCTAGTAAAATATTTTTTTTTTAAGGGAAACACTGGGAGCAGGGAGTTACATGCCTTGGCTTTAGAGGATTGGGTAAGGGATCTATAGGCAAGTTGACCTTTAAAATGATCGGTCTACTTTTGGAGCCAAGACCATACAGTGTCCTGGCCTGGCCATATGGAGGATATGTGATCCTGAGCAATGCCTGGAATGTCCTGTTATGTGCTGATTTGGCTGTTGTTATGGAGGCAGGGGGATTAGCACATCTCCTGCTTTTTTCTTCGAAGCCAGGCTATGTGACTTTGGCCACAGGCAAGGGGCCATCTGGGTGGTTGCCAGGCATCTGTATCTCTTGAGCATAGAAAGGAATGTGGCAAGCCTGATTATTTCCTGCTGTAGGGTGTGTCTGTCTCAACTTGCCTGCTCCTTTGTCTAAGTTTTTATCAAGGACCTCAGCAATGTGCACTAAATCTCTTATTTTTAAACTTTGGTCCTCTCCCCATGATATAGTAGACTTCATCCCAGAGATGCAGGGGTGGTTCAACATACCAAAATCAATAAATGTATTACAGCACCTAAAGAGACTGAAGGACAAAACCACATGATCATCTAATTAGATGTAGAAAGGCCTTTGAAAAAGTCAACACATGTTCACATCAAACACTCTGGATTAATGATACAAATGGCATACCTCAACATAACAAAAATGAATATGCTATTTATTATTTTAAATGTGGGTGATAGATTTTAAGCATTATTAGGCATGTCATAAGACACAGAGCCAGGCATTTTTGGAGGGTGATTCCTTGCATCACCTAGATCTAATAGGATGTCTCCATCAAGTACCTGCCCTCACAGTTCAAGGACACTGTAGGAAGAGAGGACAGAAAAATGTAAAAGTTAGAGGAATGAAGGACACCAGGAGAGCAAGGCCTTTGAATAAACTGAAAAAAAAAACCTCTCATACAAACTCACAGAGCCTGAAGAACCCAGAAGAAGGCCCTGTGAGTATAAAGTACAGTATAATATAGTACAGTACAATGTAGTATATAATATAGTATAGGTTACATGTAGATTAGAATAATATAATATAGTATAGAATATACATAGTAGTATATATAAGATTTATAAATATATATACTAATATATAATATGTGTATATTATATAATATACACTGGTATATGCATGCTAGTATATACATGTATAGTATTTTAAATATATTATATAGCTTTAACTGATAGGGAAGGACCTCCTTCCCTACTATCTGACCCTAGCCTATCAGGACTCATCCGGACTGGCTGCATTATCTTCCTCTGTGCCCTGGCAAGGCTCCACTCCCCACCTAGAGCTGATCAAAGAGCCAGCCAATGAGTTCATGTCAGAGACAGCCTCTGATCCCCTTACTAAGGCACCTACTTGAAAACTGAGCTTCCTCAGGGGTATATTTGAGCAGGAGGTTCTAGGTCCTCTCCATGCATGGTCCTTAGTTGTAATATTGGTCTCTGCAGTGGCTCCTGGCCCAGGTTTTTTGGCTCTTTTAGTCTCCTTGTGCAGTTACTGTGCCCTCCAGATCTTTCTAAGTCCCCCTTCTTCCATAAGATTCCCTGCACTCTGCTCAGTTTGGTGATGAGTCTCTGTATCTTTTTTGATACTCTCATTGATAGTCTTTGAGATGTCCCTGTGGAAGGCTCCTGCCCTGTTCCCTGTATTCTTCAACTTCTGATGTCTATCCTATTTACCTTTCTTAATAAGGTTGCAGACTCTTCTCTAGGGTTCTTCTTGTTGTTTAGCTTCTTTTGGACTACAGATTTCAGTATGTTTATCCTATATTATATGACTAATATCCACTTATGACTGGGTTACCCTGCTTGGGATAATATTTTCTAGTTCCCACCATTTTTTTTTGCAAATTTCATGATTTCCTTGATTTTAATTGCTAAGTATTATTCCATTGTGAAAATGTATCACAGTTTCTATATCTATTCTTCTTTTGAGGGACATTTAGGTTGTTTCCAGATTCAGGTTCTTACAAACAAAACTTCTCTCAACATAGCTGAGCAAAAGTCCTTGTTGTATGGTTGAGCATTTTTCAGATATAATCCTAGGAAAGGGATAGCTGGATCTTGAGGTAGCACTATTCCAAATTTTCTTTGAAAGTGACAGATTGATTTCCAAAGCAGTTGTATAAGGTTATATTCCTACCAGCAAAGTAGGAGGGTTCCCCTTTCTTTATAAACTCTCCAGCATGTGTTACCCCTTGAGTTTTACATCTTAGCTATTTTGATGGGAGTGAAATGGAATCTCAGGGTTCTTTTAATTTGCGTTTCCCAGATGACTAAGCACACTGAGTATTTCTCTAAGTGTTTCTCTGCCATTTGGTATTCCTCTATTGAGAGTTCTTTTTTAAGATCTGTGCCCCATTATTTAATTGGATTACTTGGTTTGTTGGTGTGTAACTTCTTGCGTTTTTAAAAATTCTTTATTAATTACACTTTATTCACTTTATATTCCCCCCTGTAGTTCCCTCCCTCCTCCCATCCCAATCCCTCCCTTCCTCCCTCTTCTGCACACATGCCCTCCCCCCTGCCCCCACCAATTTCACTGATAGGGAAGGTCCTCTTTTCCTTCCTTCTAATCCTAGTCTATTAGGTCTCATCAAGAGTGGCTGCATTGTCTTCCTCTGTGGCCTGGTAAGGCTTTTCCCCTCTCAGGAGGAAGTGATCAAAGAGCAGACCAATCAGTTCATGTCAGAGACAGTCCCTGTTGCCATTACTATGGAACCCACTTGGGCAATGAACTGCCATGGGCTACATCTGTGCATGGGTACTAGATTATCTCCATGCATGGTACTTGGTTGGAGTATCAGTCTCAGGAAAGACCCCTGTGCTCAGATTTTTTGGTTCTGTTGCTCTCCTTGTGGCGATTCTGTCCTCTTCAGATCTTACTATTTCCCACATTTTTCATAAGATTCCCTGCACTCTGCCTAAAGGTTGGCCATAAGTCTCAGCATCTGCTTTGATAGTCTGCAGGGCAGAACCTTTCAGAGGCCTTCTGTGGCAGTGTCCTGACTTGTTCCCTGTTTTATCTTCTGATGTCCATCCTCTTTGCCTCTCTAGATGGGGATTGAGCATTTTAGACAGAGTCCTCACTCTTGATTACTTTCTTTAGGTGTACATATTTTTAGTAGATTTATCCTATATTATATGTCTATATGAGTGAGTATAGACTGTGTGTGTCTTTTTGCTTCTGGGATAGCTCACTCAGGATGATCCTTTCCAGTTCCCACCATTTACCTTCAAATTTCATGATTTCCTTGTTTTTTTATTGCTGAGTAGTATTCATTGTATAGATGTACCACAATTTCTTTATCCATTCCTCAGTTGAGGGGTATCTGCATTGTTTCCAGCTTCTTGCTATTACAAATAAAGCTGCTATGATCATGGTTGAGCAAATGTCCTTATTGTGTACTTGAGCCTCTTTTGGATATACGCCTATGAGTCTGGCTGGATCTTGAGGAAGTACTATTCCTAGTTGTCTAAGGAAGTGCCACATTGATTTCCAGAGTGGTTGTATAAGTTTCCATTTCCACTAGCAGTGGAGGAGCGTTCCCCTTTCTCCAAATCCTCTCCAGCATGTGTTGTCACTTGAGTTTTTGATCTTGGCAATTCTGATGAGTTTAAAGTAAAATCTCTGGGTTGTTTTTTTATTTTTATGTATTCTGGATATTAGTCGCTGTCAAATGTAGGGTTGGTGAAGATCTTTTTCCAGTCAGTAGGCTGTCGTTTTCTTATGCTGACAGTGTCCTTTGCCTTTTTGAATCTTTTCAGTTTCATAAGGTCCCATTTATTGATTGTTGATCTTACAGCTTATGCTGTTTGTTTTCTGTTCAGAAAGTTGTCTCCTGTATCAATCAGGTCAAGGCTCTTTCTTGTATTTTCTTTTTAAGAAATAGTGTATTAGATTTATGTTGAGGTCTTTGATCTACTTGGACTTTATTTTTTGCAGGATGATTATTATGGGTCTATTTTTATTTTTCTACATGTAAACATCCAGTTAGACCACCACCATTTAATAAAGATGCCATCTTTTTTATACTGTATGGTTATAGGTTCTTTGTCAAATATCAGGTAAAGGTAGGTGTGAGGGTTTATTTCTGGGTCTTCAGTTATATTCCAGTTATTCACCAGTCTGTTTCTCTGCAAGTACCATGTAGTTTTTATCATTGTTGCTCTATAGTTCCACTTGAGATTAGGAATGTAGATACCTCCAGAAGATCTTTTATTGTACATGATTGTTTCAATTATTCTAGGATTTTTGTTTTCCCACATGAAATTAAGAACTGTTTTTTTAAGACCTGTAAATAATTGTGTAGGTATTTTGACAGTTATTGCATTAAATCTGTAAACTGCTTTTGGTAATATGGCCATTTTCCTTATGTTATGCACACAGATCCATGAGCATGGGAGAGCTTTCCATCTTCTGATAGTTTCTTCATTTTCTTTTTTTCAGAGACTTGAAGATTTTTTTTCATACAAATCTTTTACTTGCTTGGTTAGAGTTATACCAAATTACTTTGTTATTTGTGGCTACTATAATTTCTCAGTCCGTTTGACTTTTGTACACAGGAGGGCAACAGATATTTTTTTATTTTAGTTAACATTATATACAGCCATATTGCTGAAGGTGTTTAGTAGCTGAAGAAGTTCTTTGGTAGAGTTTTTGGGGTCACTTATGTATAGTACCATATCATCTACAAATAGTGATAATTTGACTTCTTTCTTTCCAATTATTATACCCTGATTGCCTTCAGTTGTCTTATTGCTCTAGCTAGGTCTTCAAATACTACGTTGAAAAGATATGGAGAGAGTGGGAAGCCTTACCTTGTCCCTCATTTCAGTGGAATTTATTTAAGTTTCTCTCTGTTTTGTTTGATGTTGGCTATTGGCTTGCTGTATATTGCTTTTACAATGTTTAGGTATATGCCTTGTATTCCCACCAACAATGGAGGAAGAATCCACTTTCTCCATACACTTTCCAACATGTGTTGTCACTGAGTTTTTGATCTTAGCCATTGTGATGGGTGTAATGTGAAATCTCATGATCATTTTTATTTGCGTTTCCTTGATAACTAAGGGCATTGAACATTTCTTTAAGGGTTTTGCTACCATTCGATATTCACAATAGAATATGACTCAGCAATGAAAAAGAAGGAAATCATGAAATTTGCAGACAAATGGATGGAACTAGAAAAGAGCATCCTAAATGAGGTAACCCAGAAGCAGAAACACACAGATGGTATGTACTCACATATAAGTGGACATTAGCCATATATTATAGGATACACACACTAAAATCTATAGTCCTAAAGAAGCTAAACAACAAGGAAGACCCCAGGGAAGAAGCTTTGTCCTCATTCAGAAGGGCAAACAGAGTAGACATCAGAAATAGGAGAATACAGAGAACAGTACAGGAGCATGTTTTACTGTTTATAGTATTCTAGGCAGATATACATGATCCTTGATATATTGAAACATTGTTCCAGGAGCACTTTTCTACTTTTAAACATTCCATTGAGAAATCAGCTGTCTTTCTGGTGGATGTTACTTGTGAGCATTTTTCTATACATTTCAAAATGCTTTCTCTGTTCTTTATATTTACTATTTTAGGTATAATGTGCTGTAATAGTTACTTTTATGGCACTGTCTCTTTGGTGTTTAGTGTGCTTCTTCTATCTCTATGAGAACCTGTTTATTTATTTTAGAGATCTGTTTTTCTATGATCTTGATGAAGTTTCTATCTATCCCACTGACGTTGTATTCTTCCCCTTTCTCCAATCCTACAGTTCAAATATCTGTTCTGTTCATGATGGTTAATACTTCCTGCATGGGCTTTTGACTTGTTTGTTTTAAGTTTTTCATATTCTTTGTTTGGGTGGTTCAATCCCTCTTCTTCATCACGAAGTCATGACGTTCTAATTTCTACTTCACTCAATATACCTGTAAGGATGTATCCCTGACTGACTACCATCTGACACATATTAGGTCTGAAGAAACAGTGAAAGTATAGATATTGTGGTAGGCCAACTGAGCCCTGGATCTGGGCCTTGGTAGTAGCTGAGCGGTCAGCCTGCTGGCTCTCACTTATCAGCACCACTAGGGTAGGGCAAGCTTTCCAGAACTGCACTGCCTAGTCCATCAGTAAGGAGTGTAGGACACAATTTCATGTATGTGGGTTCTTGGGAGAATAGGTCTTGACAATGTGGCAGGTAGGAAAGGGGAAACAATTTTTGTTTGTCAACCTCTTTTCTCAGCTCTGATGTCATACTTCTGCAAAAAGATTTTTCATAATTTACAAGTGCAATACTGATGTTTCTCAATGGCGAGACTGACAAAAGAGAAATGATGAATGTGAACATAATCAAAGTAGATTTCCAACATCTAAGAAAAAAATTCTTAATAAAATAACAAAATCCATTGTTTTCCACAATAGATATATCCTAGTAAACTGGTAAAGAAAAATTGGAAAAAAAATCTTTTATTTGACATTATTTGAAGGTCACCTCATAATCTGCATTCTAGAGTCTAAATAAAGATGTATAAAATGTCACATCTGAAAGGTTTAGGTTTTGTCAACTTGTTTTAGATTACATAATGTTTAGTAAAGGGCAAGGAGGTAACCCTGCCAGTTAAATACCAAAGTATTAACTTTGTATTTCTCACAGGTGCGTAGGGGTTATGTCTTACAGCCTCATCTTTCTGTTAAAAACAAAGAGAAAAGAAAAGAAACAACCCAAATAACAAATATGCTAGTCCTCTAAAGAAAGAATTCTTAATTAAAAACCACTAAGAAATCCTAAAAAGTTATTTGTCATCCTTAGCAATTGGGAAATGCAATTGAAACAACTTTGAGGTTTCATTATACTCCATTCGGGGTGGTTAAGATCCACGAAACAACTAACACAGATGCTGATGATGTTATGGATAAAGAAGATCACTCATTCACTGTTGATGGCAAAGCCACTGTGGGAATCAGCATGGTGAATGGGTAAAAAGTACTAAACTATATACACCATGTGGTCCAGCGA
This sequence comes from Pachyuromys duprasi, assembly GCA_028658305.1. NCBI lineage: Eukaryota > Metazoa > Chordata > Mammalia > Rodentia > Muridae > Pachyuromys > Pachyuromys duprasi. The sequence continues at coordinate 41,997,414 of CM053753.1, read as the reverse complement.
TATCACTCCTAGATACATTCCCACAGAAACTGACATAATACTCCACAGAACTACAACATTACCCAGATCTTTCACTCCTGGGCAAATACTCAGAGATCTCCATACCTGACCATAAAGATATTTGCATCCCATGCTTATTACAGCTTCATTAGTTGTATCAAAAGATACATGGAATGAGCATAGGCGAATACATCAATGGGGTGTGAAATTCGCACATAAATAAACACACCCGCATACAAATACTATTTATCTCAAAAATATTTTATATGCATGTTGTAATAAAATGTATTTTAAGTTAACCCCCAATACTCTTTTGCTTGAAAGAAAAATGAATTTCAAAAACTTAGAAGAAAATGCATGAATTTACAATGTACAATAATAGGCAAATTCACACCCTCATGTTTTTTCTCATATAAAAAAATCTAACCAGTAGGATCTGAATTTACATAAAGAATCATACATGTGGGTACAGTGTAACATGAAGAAAAGAGTCTAAGAAAGTCTGAATATAAGGGGAAGTGGGAAGACTGAATGCAGGTATTGGCATGAGGTATCAAACAGGACATAAGGCTAAATGCTTTCCTAGTTCTAATTCTGTCATAAAAATTTTGGTCTGGATGGTGGCTAAGTACATAAAATATATTTGATATAGAAAGTGTAAAATCTATTGTGAAACTCCACAGCTTTGATTCAAGATACCTACTCTGACTGTGTAGAAGTTTCTTGAGTTAGTGTCTTATCAAATAAAAAAGCAAGCTGCTTTTCACTCACAAGCAATTAATTTGGATGTGCAGGTATGTAGAGCCTGGCAAGGTATTATTTAGCCTTTTCTTCTGTTTTTACGTTGATGCTACTCCCCAAAGAGCTACATTTCAAAAGTCTGGTTTCTTCTATACATATTTATGTTCATATTTATGTACAAATTTATGAACACAACCAGGAAGTGTGTGTGTGTGTGTGTGTGTGTGTTTGACAATGGGTAGTTCTAATTGTTTGTTTGTTTCTTTCTTTTCAAGGCAGATTTCTCTGTGTAGTTCTGGCTGTCCTGGAACTCACTGTAGATATCAGCTTCCTCTTAAACTCAAAAAAATCTGCCTGCCTCTGCCTTTGAGTGCTGGGATTAAAGCTGGGTACACCATGCCCTTCAAGGGGTGGTTCTTATTATTCCTTCTTGTCTTCCTATGGCTAGGGACTAGACAGAGTGAGTGCATCTTTCCTAAGCAGAAAGAAAAGAGACTCATTTTTTTTGGGCTTGTGGCAGGACTATACAGCTCGGCACTTTTATTCCTGTCTATATCTGCAAACTCCTTCCACTTCTTGGGAAGCTCTAATAATGACTGCTCATACTAAGATCCTGACTGAGAAAGTGACCCCACCTTAGACAGGTTACCAGAGCATAAAGCCCTTCACAGTTCTGAATGCCATAAGAATTGTGCAGACAATGTCATAGCATACATTCACCACACATTTGGGTTTTTCAGGAGTGGGCCACGCAGAGTAGGGCCTTTATCTCTATAGTACTCTCTCTATGAAATGATTTCTACCATTGCTGGAAGGTACATTGTATAGTTTGTAATGCTTTCTGTATCTGGGCACATTCCACAACCATAGTTAAGTCCTCCTCTACTCCAGTTTCAGTTTAATGCCTTTCTTCTCTCTACACTTATCCCTTCTTTCCCTACTCCTATTTTCTTTCTTCTCCCCAGCTCTACTCTCTCTTCTACTGAACCACAACACCTTCCCACAGTTGCTCACATCACAGGAGAGCTGCTTTAAAGCCATCTGGTTTATTCCCCTAGAGACTCCAGCAGTGCATGTATATCATCTGCCAACTTATCGTTCATAACGCAAACAACTTGCCAGCAATCTGGATGTCCAACATGGAACAAAGTAGCAAAACATATACATTATATTTTTAAATTTCTACATCTTGGAAAGTCCCCACAACTTCTTTTTTACTTTTTATTTAATCATCAAAATGGACCTTAAGTACTAACTGAACCAGTGTTCTACTGGCTCTACATGATGCCCTGTGAGAGTTCATTTAAATGCTGACTAAACCTTGGAGTCATCTAGCTGTATCCTTTGTTCTAGTAACACAGAAAGCACTTCTCCATGTCTTACTGTTCCACCTTCATGCTCATCCTAAATTGATCATTTTCCTTATTCTTCACTGTAATGATTGTAGCAGAAGACATGTTTTCATGTAATTAATGACGTTTTACCTAATTCCTCTCTTTACATCATTGATTCAACTTACTTAGTGCTTTCTTTGCTTTTTTTTTAAAGTGCACACTACTTTTTAATGTTTTTGACTGTATATATTATTTTTTATTAATTACACTTTATTCAGTTTGTATCCCCCCTGTAGTGCCCTCCCTCCCCCCTCCCAAACTCTCCCTCCCTCCTCTTCAAATATGCCCCTCCCCAAGTCTAATGATAGGGGAGGTCTTCTTTTCCTTCATTCTGATCCTAGTCTAGGTCTCATCAGGAGTGGCTGCACTGTCTTCCTCTGTGGCCTGGTAAGGCTGCTCCCCCCTCAGGGGGAAGTGATCAAAGAGCAGGCCAATCAGTTCATGTCAGATACAGTCCCTGTTCCCCTTACTATGGAACCCACTTGGACACTGAACTACCATGGGCTACATCTGTGCAGAGGTTCTAGGTTATCTCCATGCATGATGCTTGGTTGCAGTGTCAGTCATAGAAAATACCCCTGTGCTAAGATATTTAGTTCTGTTGCTATCCTTGTGGAGCTCCTGTCTTTTCCAGATCTTACTATTTCCCACTTTCTTAAATAAGATTCCCTGCACTCTGCCTAAAGGTTGACCACAAGTCTCAGCATCTGCTTTGATAGTCTGCAAGGCAAAGCCTTTCAGAGGCCCTGTGTGGCAGGCTCCTGATTTGTTCCCTGTTTTCTCCTTCTTTTGATGTCCACCCTCTTTGCCTTTCTGGATGGATATTGAACATTGTAGCCAGAGTCCTCCCTCTTGATTAGTTTCTTTAGGTGTGCAGATTTTAGTAGGTTTATCCTATATGAGTGTGTATATACCATGTGTGTCTTTTGCTTCTAGGATAGCTCACTCAGGATAATCTTTTCAGTTCCTACTATTTACCTGCAAATTTCAGGATTTCCTTGTTTTTTTTTTTTTATTGCTGAGTAGTATTCCATTGTGTAGATGTACCACAATTTCTTTATCCATTCCTCAGTTGAGGGGCATCTGGATTGTTTCCAGCTTCTGGCTATTACAAAAAAGCTGCTACAAACATGGTTGAGTAAATGTCCTTATTGTGTACTTGTGTGCCTCTTTTGGATATATGCCTAGGAGTGGGTCTTAAGGAAGTGCTATTTCTAATTGTCTGAGAATGTGCCAGATTGATTTCCAGAGTGGAGGAGAGTTCCTACCAGCAGTGGAGAAGGGTTCCCCTTTCTCCACAACCTCTCCAGCATGTGTTGTCACTTGAGTTTTTGATCTTGGCCATTCTAATGGGTGTAAGGTGAAATCTCAGTGGCATTTTGATTTGCATTTCCCTGAGGGCTAATGATGTTGAGCATTTCTTTAAGTGTTTCTCTGCCATTTGATATTCCTCTATGAAGAATTCTCTGTTTAGTTCTGTTCCCCATTTTTAACTGGATTACTTGATTTGTTGCTCTTTAACTTCTTAAGTTCTTTATATATTCTTTCTATTAACCTCTGTCAGATATAGGGTTGGTGAAGACACTTTCCCAGTCTGTAGGCTGTCATTTTGTTCTGACAGCATTTCGTTTGTTTGTTTCTTTGTTTTGCTTTACAGACGCTTTTCAGTTTCATGAGGTCCCAGTTATTGATTGTTGCTCTTATAGCCTGTGCTGTTGGTGTTCTGCTCAGGAAGTTGTCTCCTGTGTCAATGAGTTCAAGGCTCTTCCCCGCTTTTTCGTCTAACTGATTTAATGTGTCTAGTTTTATGTTGAGGTCTTTGATCCACTTGGCAGGGTCATAAGTATGGATCTATTTGCATTTTTGTATATGTAGACATCCAGTTAGACTAGCACTATTTGTTGAAGATGCTATTCTTTTATGCTGGCCTCTACCCACTGGGCTATCTCAGGTGTTCCTGTTATTTCCTGGTGGTTCTTGGAATCCTGTGATGAAGAGAATCCCCTTGGCAGGAAAATGATTTTTCCTGAAGGAAGCCTCCTCAGCTTTTTGTGTATGGTCACTGAATGGCCAGTGTTTTTCAGGAATTGTCACAGCTCACCTCCAGAGTGGTAACTGTGGTCCTTGATAGTCAAGAGTGCTCTCCTCTCACCTAGAGAAATTCTGGAAACAGCTGCCCTGCATCTGGTTTTCTTGCTGTAAATTTAGTGAGCTGCTGCTCTAACCTGGGTGCCCTGTGGTTTGTTCAGTTTAATTAGAGATAACTGGTAGCCCCTTGGAGCAATATCTGGGGGTTGATCTTGGGGATTCCAGGCTTCTGTAGGTCTGAGGTTGGGCTTCTGTGCTCCAGTACCCAAGGGGTAGTCAGTGGCAGGTGAGCTCAACTCTCATGTGTGCAGCTGGAGGCTAGAGTCAGGAGCCTGTGGATAGCCAGAAACTTTTCTGGAGCTAGGTGTCCTGAGGTAGGCTCAGATATTTCCCCCACCGTGGGTTTTTCTCCCAATAGGAAGGCCCAGTCTGTGTTGTTTGCGGTCGCTCATAGATCGTGCAGGTGCTGGCAAGTAGTCACTCTGAGCTGGTTACTGGGCAGGAACCTGAGACCTTTTCCCAAGACCTTTCCCATGTGTGCTGGTGTTGGTGTTGGTGGTCAGGGTTGGCTGAGTGCTCTAAACTCTCTCTCTCTCTCTCTCTCTGTGGGTTTTTTTCCTTACAGGGAATCCCAGACTCTGATCCTCTGGGGCACACAGTTCTGTCTGTGATGCAGAGTCAGGCGTACAGCAGGTCTCTGTGCTGATATCTGTAGCCCCGCTCAGTGCTTGCAGGTGTGCAGGACCTTTTCCAGAGACAGACTGGGTGACCTGAGGTCAGTACCATTTCATACTTTACCTGTGGGTTTTTCTTGTGACTGTGACTCCCAGTCTCTGGTGTTTTTGTGCCCATCCTTTAGGCTGGGAAGGTGATCAGGACATGCAGGCCTGTGGCTCTGGTCTGGCGACCAAGTGCCTGTGCAACCCGGGATCTCTTCTGGGTTCTGGCTGGGTTACCTGAAGGAGGACCTGACTGATTCCTACACCATGGAGTTTTCTCTCCATGTGGGAAACAGGATTGCTGTTGTTTTAAGGCACAGAGTTCAGTCTCTTCAACGCTGTACCAATGTTGCTGTTCTGCTCCTCAGATGCAGTATCCTCCTGTTGCCGCCATCTTGGAACCTTCTCTTTGCTTTTTATATGAGAAAATTATTATCTATAAAGATATATGGAAGAGATATCAGAAAAGAGAAAATATACAAATACATACTATATAATAAAATGTTTAATATACCATAAATGGAAAATTATGAAAAAACGAAAAATTGTGAGGGGAAAAAATGAGTAAGTGAGTAGTCTATTCTTTTTTTTTTTTGCTATTACTTTTGTGATTACAGATTTGTAATTAGGGTATTCTTGTTACTAAAGTAGAATAAATGCCAGTGATTACATATTTTAAAAATGTCCTCATACTTACTTTTTAATTTATTTATTTTTATATCAATCACAGGTTAGGTATTTTGCATCCCAGGCATAGCCCCCTCCCTCATTCCTTCCCACCCTCCTACTCCCTCCCTCATCTCCCTCCTCCCCACCCCCTCCAAGTCCATCAACAGGGGAGGACCTCCTCCCCTTCCATCCAACCCCAGCTCATCCTGTCTCCTCAGGGCTGGCTGCAATGTCCTCCCCTGGGATCTAGCCAGTCTGTCACTCACCGGCTTGTATGGGGAAGGGTCAAAGAGTCAGCCATCAAGATCATGACTGAAACAGTCCCTGTTTCCCTCACTAGGGTCTTCAGTCCTACAACGAGCTATCATGGGCCGCATCTGTGCGGGGGTTCCAGGCCACATCCA
>CM053753.1:41975132-41990899 GCA_028658305.1 Pachyuromys duprasi | reverse complement strand
TCCCCCATATAAGCCGGGGAGTGACAGACTGGCTAGATCCCAGGGGAGGACTTTGCAGCCAGCCCTGAGGAGACATGATAAGTTGGGGTTGGATGGAAGGGAAGGAGGTCCTCCCCTGTTAGTGGACTTGGAGGGGGCGGGGAAGAAGGAGATGAGGGAGGTAGTGGGAGGGTGGGAGGGAATGGGGGAGGGGGCTACGCCTGGGATTCAAAGTACCCAACCTGTGATTGAGATAAAAATAAAAAAATAAAAAAAAACCGTTCCCAAATAATGTTTTCTTTTACTTTAAATTTAACTCAACTGGATTCATTGTATCTGCAGAGAAGCCATTCAGTCACATCAAATTATGCAGCTTAATACTCATTTTCCTTATATTTTATCCAGTATTTTATAGCTTTAATAACTGAATATATAGATGTAGTGTATATAATTTCATTTTTTGTAAATGATGTGAGGGATCCATGTGGTAGCTCAGTGTGTAAGGTCTCTTTCAACACTGAGTGTTTTCTTTGTTTATGTCTCTCCCCCTCTCTCTTCTGTCTTTCTTTCTTTCTTTCTTTCTTTCTTCTGTTTTATTTTTTTCAAGAATGTATATGTCTTTGGAACTTTGGACTAGAAAAGCTTGTAAACGTTCTGAGTGGAGATTGTTGGCTCCTCCTGGAATGAGCTTGGAAGACAGTACTACTAAGAGCTTTGGAGGCCTGGGTCAAGATGTTTCAAAGGGTTACAACTTTAGTAATTGGGCTAGAACCAATTTCAGTGAATTTTTTGCAAAAACATATGGCTGCTGCTTTATATTCTCATGCTAAGAGCTTCCTAAGGTTAAATTAAAAATAATGTGCTAATTTGTTTTACAGATATTTCAAGGGAGCCAAATATTGACTCTATTGTTGTTTATGAGGAATTAATCTTATTCAGATCTGCAATGAAAGAATAAAAGAACAGTTGGGGGAATTAAGGGCAAACTTTACAATATGCAGAGGAAAAAGACACTGTTAAGCTTAATTTTACAGTAAAATTTGTGCTAAAAGACATAAGGCCCTTAGCATCAGTAGGGAGATTCCCCATGATCAACATTGGAGGAGAGGAAATGGCTACATTAGGTAAAGCTAAACAACATGGGAAAGAAGGATATGTTCTCATGTAAATTAAAATGCAACATATGAACAGGAAATGATATGTTTTCTTTCCCAAACATTTCCCACCCAGCTATGCTCCTACAAAGCAACTGCAAACAAAAGCTCCTGATAAGTGCTTCAGAGTGTCCAGGATCTATCCCAAGCTGGCAGCCAGACTTGGCAGTATCATCCATACAGTGCTGTCTTTATTTAAAGATGCACAAGTAATAAGATCCTGGAGTATTCCTTCATGACTTGAGATCATGAGGCTAGGCAGCATATGGCAGGGAACTCCCTGTGTGAAGGCTCTCATACAGTAAGAGAGGTCTAAAGGTGAAACTCTCAAAGTGAGACCTGGGTTGCACTGGAGATACCAAGTGGAAATGCCAGAGCCATGGTATATCTTCCAAGGAGAACTGCACACAGTGAGTGAAACCAACCCAACAGAAATGCAAGTTACAGGCAGCCAAGCTGACATAGCAGAGGCAGATAAGCCAGGTGATAAAAGACTTGGAGCTACAGAACTTGCAGTTTTTCTTCACCAGATTTGCCTTATTTTAGTCTAATGATTTCTCAGTATTTCTCCACTGGTCTTTTTGGGGATGATAATGTATTTTCTTGGCAATTACTGGATAAAATATGTATTTTATTTTTAAAAAATTACAGTGGATTAATTACAATTAAGTGACCAGCAAGAATGGTGGCCAGTTTTATGCCAGTTGACAAAAGATAGAGTCATTTTGGCAAAGGAAACCTCAACTGAAAAAAAATGCCCTATCAGATTGGCCAGTGGCCAAGACTTTGGGAATTTTCTTGATTTATGGTTGATATGGGAGAACCCAGACCACTGTGGGTGGAGCCACCCCAGGGCAGGTGGTCCTGGAGTACATGAGAAAGCAGGCTGAGATAGTCAAGAGAAACCAGGCAGTATACAGTTTTCTTCCATGACTTCTGTTTCAGTTTCTGCTTCCACGTTCTGCTCTAAGTTTGTAATTACCCTGACTTACTTAGCTTCATGGTAGAGCAGGTTTAGAACATGTAAGATGAAATAAACCCTTTCTTTCCAAAGTTACTTTTACTTGTGTTATTTTATGACAGAAATGGAAATCCTATTGAAGATACTGTAAGTCTCAGAAGAGACTTTGAACTTCACCATTTTCAATGGTAGTGCATCTATAAAAGATTACAGGGAGTTTTGAAGTTAATTTTGCCTTATGATATAACTATGAGCCTATTGGGGGTCAGGAAATGAAATGTGGTGATTTGGCTAAGAAATGCCTTCCAAAGTTTTGGGCATTTGAGGACTTAGTTCTCTGTGTGTGACATTGCTTATGGTTTAGGCTTTGTGGTGTTGATGGAGAATATTTTCACTGGCAGTGGGTTTTGAGAACCTGAGCACACGTTCCACTTCTACTTTGCTCTCTCTGTTTTGTGTTTGCAGCTCAACATGGAAGCTCTCACCTGCTCAAGCCACCATGCCTCCTGCCTGCTACCTTTCTACACTGGGAGATTTTAATTGTTTTCCTTTGATTTCACTGCTAGTTATAGTCTTTGAATTTTTATTTTATATTGGTTATGTTTTCATATGTTTTATGCAAGTAGAAAATTTCCCACTCATATTTTAAATTCTAGATTGGTGTAATACAGGTTTTAAGGCATGTTCTTATGATTACCTAAATGTGCCTCTGTTTTATTAGTTTAAGCTTTCTTTCTTTTTTCCTGAGCTGACCAAAAATTTGTCAACGCTGCTGATCTGTTTTAAAGACCAGCTCTTTGTTTGCACAAGTCTTTATATATATTTTTGTATTTTATTAATTCAGACCAGGATTTTATTATTTTATCGTATCTACTATTTTTGAATTATTTTTCTGTGAAGGCATTAAGTTACAAAGTTAATGTGTTTTTAATTTCATGTATGTTTAAAAACTTTGTTATCTGTTAACATTTTTGAGTTACCTTTTAAAATATTATATACTTCATGCAATATTATGCAGACTGAAAAAGTTGCAGTTATGTGTTTAGAAATATCTTTCCGGATCCAAGATGGCTGCCACGAGAGGACATGGTGTCTGAGGAGTAGGACAGCAGAAACAACACAGCGACCAGGAGACGGAACTCTGGGACCTAAAACTCCAGCATTTGTGATTGCCAGGTGAGCAGAACTCCTAAGGTGAGAAAATCAAGTGGGAAAATCCTAGGGACACCCAGTTATTCCCCAGAAAACTCTCCGGGTGACCTGTGGTGCACAGCTCTGATCTGACCGAGCTGCTGCGCAGGGAGCCAGCAGCCGCCATACTAGGCTGGATTACACAGTCTCCTGGACAGACTGAGGAGGAACTGGGTACTGGTTTGACTGACCTGCACACTGGGGGCGCATACTGCCTGGACCCACCAGCAAAAACCTCAGTCCGTGTGTGAGTCCGAGGGCCAGTCTGGAAAGGACCCAGGTTCTGCTTCAACCCGCGGGCATAAGGCAGGCACACACCTACTGATTCCGCAGGAACCACCTCAGACTGAGAGGGACAGGGGACCATTTTGACCAGACCTTATACTGCGGGTGTTCACTACCCAGGTCCGCCAGCAAAAACCTCAGTCTGTGAGTGAGTCAGAGGGCCAGTCTTGGAAAGACCCGGGTTCTGCTTCAACCCGCGGGCATAGAACAGGTGAACACCTACCGACTCCACCGGAACCACCTAGGCTGAGAGCAATGGGGGGGACCATTTTGACCAGCTGCACACTGCGGGCACACACTGATCAGGTCTGCCAGCAACCACCTTGGTCCGTGTGTGTGTCCACGGGCCAGACAGAGAAGGCCTCGGCACCAGTTCAGACAGGCCGGCATACAATGGATGCACACTGCTCGGCAAAGCCTGCAACCAACCCAAACCCACTGTGTGTGCCCCTAATATCATCTCAGACTGTGGTGCACAGCCCCAGGCCCAGAAGGGGGTGCCAAATCTCCAGTCCAGGGGAGAGCCCTTAGAAGCAAGCCCAGGGCAGAGCGCAGAGCCCCCAGCTGACATCTCAATCCAGGACACTCAGCGTCTAGCACAGAGTGAGAACAAAACCTCCAGACTAGAGGGGTGAACAGCCTAAGGTGCCCACAGCTTCTAGCACAGAGCACGAAGCCAGGCACACAAAGCCCACAACAGAGTTCAACTGAGACAACAACACACACTAACAAACCACTGGAAATCCCTTATCTTGTTGAGGAATACTCCTGACACAAGAGATTGACAGTTCCAGACTGAAGTTCAGCCTTAAAGCACAAACAGCTCCCTGATTATATATAAACAAATGCCCAGAAATCGGGAAAAGACTCACCCAACAAAAATCAGGACACCATGGCCCCACTGGAAACCCCCAAAAGCAGTGGAGATTTTAAATCAGTGGAGACACAGGAAAAATATGTTAAAGTTTTGATTATGCAGATATTGGAGGAACAAAAGGAGAGACAAAAAGAGGAAATGAACAAGGCCCTCAAAGAAATGGAGAAGAAATTAACTGCCCACATAGAGAAAAAATCAAAGATAAACAGAGAGAAAACATCCAAAATAGGGGACACAGTCAATCAGTTGAAGGAAACGGTACAAAGCATGAAAACGGAATTAGAATCTATAAAGATGACACAAAAGGAGAAGAACCTGGAACTGGAGAACTTAGAGAAAAGATCAGGAACCACAAAGGTAAGCATCACCAATAGAATACAAGAGATGGAAGAGAGAATCTCGGGAGCAGAGGATACGCTGGCTGAAATGGATTCCTCACTCAAGGAAAATAGAAAATTGGAAAAATCCCAAGCACAAAACATCCAAGAAATTAAGGATGCCATCGAAAGACCAAACCTCAGAATAATTGGAATAGATGAAAAAGAAGACTCCAGGCTCCTAGGACCCCAAAATATTCTTAAGAAAATCATACAAGAAAATTTTCCCAACTTAAAGTAAGAAATGTCCATAAACTTACAAGAAGCCTACAGAACACCAAATAGACTAGACCAAAAAAGAAATACCTCTTGTCACATCCTAGTCAAAACACTAAACCTACAAAGCAAAGAAAAAATATTAAAGGCAGCAAGGGAAAAGGGTCAAGTAACATATAAATGTAGACTGATCAGACTCAGACCAGACTTCTCATCAGAAACTATGAAAGCCAGAAGGGCTTGGGCAGAAGTCATGCAGTCCTTAAGGGAACACAGATGCCAACCAAAACTACTCTACCCAGTGAAAATTTCAATCAACATAGACAGAGAAAACAAAATTTTCCATAACAAAACAAAATTCATGCAATACCTACACCTCAACCCAGTCCTACAGAAGGTACTAGAAGGAAAACTTCAGTCCAACGGAAACAACTGCACCAAATAAAATATAGGATACAGATAATCTCCCAATGACAACAACAACAAAAAAGCAATGAATCACAGTAAGACCACCAACTTCACAATAAAAGGAACTAACAGTCATTGGTCACTATTATCTATCAACATCAATGGACTCAACTCTCCATAAAAAGACACAGACTAACAGAATGGCTGCGGAAACAGGATCCAACATTCTGCTGCATCCAAGAAACACACCTATGCAACAAAGATAAACACGACCTCAGAGTAAAGGACTGGAAAACCATTTTCCAAGCAAATGGACCCAGAAAACAAGCTGGGGTAGCAATCCTAGTAACTAATAAAATAGACTTTCAACCAAAGTTAATCAAGAAAGATGAAGAGGGGCACTTCCTTCTCATCAAAGGAAAATTCCAGCAGGAGGACATCACAATTTTGAACATTTATGCTCCAAATACAAGACCACCTACATATGTAAATCAAACAATATTAAAACTGAAATCACAAATCGATCCCAACACCCTAATAGTGGGAGACATTAACACTCCACTCTCACCAAGAGACAGATCATCCGGTCAGAAGCAAAACAGAGAAACAAGGGCACTCACAGACACCCTAAATCAAAGGGACCTAATAGATGTCTACAGGACCTTTCGTCCTAGATAAAAAGAGTATACCTTCTTTTCATCACCTCATGGAACTTTCTCCAAAATGGACCATATAGTTGGTCACAAAGCAAGCCTCAGCAGATACAGGAAGATTGAAATAATCCCTTGTATCCTACGTGACCATCACGGTCTAAAGCTGGACCTCAACAACAACAGAAATAGCAAAAGGCCTGCACATACATGGAAACTGAACAACTTGCTACTCAAGGACAGCTTGGTCAGGGAAGCAATTAAGAAGGAAATTAAAGACTTCCTAGAATTCAATGAAAATGAAAGCACAACATACCCAAAATTATGGGACACAATGATGGCAGTGCTAAGAGGAAAGTTAATAGCACTAAGGGGTTTTAAGAAGAAATTTGAAACACCTCATACAAGCAACTTAATGGCACAACTGAAAGCTCTAGATAAAAAAAGAAGCAGATATGCCCAAGAGGAGCAGATGGCTGGAAATAATCAAACTCAGGGCTGAAATCAATCAATTATAAATGAATAAAACTATTCAAAGAATCAATGAAACCAAGAGCTGGTTCTTTGAGAAAATCAACAAGATAGACAAGCCCCTAGCCAAACTAACAAAAAGGCAGAGAGAAATGGTCCAAAATAGCAAAATCAGAAACGAAAAGGGGGACATAACTACAGTCACTGAGGATATCCAAACAGTCATTAGGTCTTACTACCAAAGCCTATATGCCACAAAATTTGAAAATCTCAATGAAATGGACAATTTTCTTGAGAGATTCCACCTACCTAAATTAAGCCAAGATCAGATAGGAAGATTGAATAGACCTATATCCCCCAAGGAAATAGAAGAAGTCATCAACAGCCTCCCTACAAAAAAAAGCCCTGGGCCAGATGGTTTTAGTGCAGAATTCTACCAGACCTTCAAAGAAGTCCTAACACCAATTATCTATAAAGGGTTCCACAAAATAGAAATAGAAGGAAAATTACCAAACTCTTTCTATGAAGCCACAGTCACCTTGTTACCTAAACCACACAAAGATCCAACAAAAAAAAAGAGAACTTCAGACTAGGGATATAAGGCACATACCTAAACATAGTAAAGGCAATATACAGCAAGCCTATAGCTAACATCAAACTCAATGGAGAGAAACTAAAATCAATCCCACTGAAATCAGGGACTAGGCAGGTTGCCCATTGTCTCCCTATCTCTTCCACATCGTACTTGAAGTTCTAGCTAGAGCAATAAGACAACTAAAGGAGATCAGGGGGATACAAATTAGAAAGTAAGAAGTCAAAGTATCACTATTTGCAGATGATAGGATAGTATACATGAGTGACCCCAAAATTCAACCAGAGAACTCCTTCAACTGATAAACACTTTCAGTAAAGTGGCTGGAAAAAAAGTCAACTCAAAAAAATCAGAAGCCCTCCTGTACACCAAAGACAAAAGGGCCAAGAAGGAAATTAGGGAAACAACACCCTTCACAATAGCCACTAATAACATAAAGTACCTTGGGGTGACTCTAACCAAGCAAGTGAACCTATATGAAAAAAATTTCAAATCTCTGAAGAAAGAAATTGAAGAAGATATTAGAAGGTGTAAAGACCTCTCGTGCTCATGGATTGGTAGGATTAACATACTGAAAATGACCATATTGCCAAAAGCAATCTACAGATTCAATGCAAACCCAATCAAAATACCTTCACAATTCTTCACAGACCTTGAAAGAAAAATACTCAACTTCATATGGAGAAACAAAAAAAAATCCAGAATCTCCAAAACAATCCTCTTCAACAACACAACATCTGGAGGTATATCCATCCCTGACCTCAAGCTGCACTACAGAGCAATAGTAATAAAATCTGCATGGTATTGGCATAGAAACAGAATAGTGGATCAATGGAACTAAGTAGAAAACCCAGAAATGAACCCACACACCTATGGAAACTTGATTTTTGACAAAGAATCCAAAATCATTCAATGGAAAAAAGCAGCGTTTTCAAAAAATGGTGGTGTTCCAAGTGGATATCTGTGTGCAGAAAAATGAAAATAGATCCCTATTTATCACCCGGCACAAAGCTAAAGTCCAAGTGGATCAAAGACCTCAACATAAAACCAGACACACTAAACTGGTTAGAGGAAAAAGTGGGAAAGATCCTAGAACTCATTGGCACAGGAGACTACTTCCTGAATAGAACACCAACAACACAGGCACTAAGATCAACAATCAATAAGTGGAACCTCATGAAGGTGAAAATCTTGTGTAAAGCAAAGGACACTGTCATCTGAACGAATCTACAGCCAACAGATTGGGAAAAGATCATCACCAATCCCACTTCTGACAGAGGGCTCATATCCAGTATATATAAAGAACTCAAGAAGTTAAAAAGCAAGAAACCAAGTAATCCAATTAAAATGAGGTATGGAGCTAAAAAGAGAACTGACTGTAGAGGATTATAGAAAAGCAGAAAAATACTTAAAGAAATGCTCAGCATCCTTAGCCATCAGGGAGCTGCAAATCAAAACGGCTCTGAGATTTCACCTTACACCCACCAGAATAGCTAAGATCAAAAACTCTAGTGACAATGCATACTGGAGAGGTTGTGGAGAAGGAGGAACTCTCCGCCATTGCTGGTGGGAATGCAAACTGGTACAACCACTCTGGAAATCAATTTGGCGCTTTCTTAGACAATTAGGAATAGTGATTCCTCAAGACCCAGCTATACCACTCTTAGGCATATATCCAAAAGATGCTGAAGTACACAAGAAGGACATTTGCTCAACTATGTTCATAGCTGCTTTATTTGTAATAGCCAGAACCTGGAAACAACCCAGATGTCCCTCAGTTGAGGAATGGATACAGAAATTGTGGTACTTTTACACAATGGAATACTGCTCAGCAATTAAGAAGGAGGAAATCATGAAATTTGCAGGCAAATGGTGGGACCTGGCAACAATCATCCTAAGTGAGGTACCCCAAAAGCAGAAGGAAACATATGTTATATACTCACTTATATAGACCTATAGGATAGGAAGTTCTTGTTGAAATCTACACACCTAGGGAGGATATACAGGAAGGAAAACCCAGGTTGGTATGATCAATGCTCATTTGGATGAACAAATGTGATGGACATTGAGTGGTGGAGAAAACAAGCAACAGGACAGGAGCATGCCAAGGAGGACCTGGGGGGGTGGTCAATGTAGCGATGTATCAGGCAGATAATAAGACTCCTGATCAAGCCTTTGGCAGAGGGTGAGAAGTAATTATAGAAATGGGGGAGGTTGGTGAGTCTTGGGGAGAACAAGAGCTCTACAAAGACCAAACTGAGCAGGGCACAGGGGTCTTGTATGAGACAGTTTCTACAATCAAGGACCATGTGTCGATGTGGCATGAACCCCCGCTCAGATGGGGCCCATGATAGCTCGTTGTCGGACTGAAGACCCTAGTGAGGGAAACATGGACTGTTTCAGTCATGAACTTGTTGACTGACTCTTTGACCCTCCCTGAATCATGCCGGGGAGTGACAGACTGGCTAGATCACAGGGGTGGACATTGCAGCCAGCCCTGAGGAGACAGCATGAGCTGGGGTTGGATGGAATGGGAGGAGGTCCTCCCCAGTTTGTGGACTCGGAGGTGGCATGGAGGAGGGAGATGAGGGAGGGTGAGGGAGGGTGGACGGGAATGAAGGAGGGGGCTATGCCTGGGATGCAAAGTACCTAACCTGTGATTGATATAAAAATTAATAAATTTATGAAAAAAGGAATATCTTTCTATGTCTATCTATCTATCTATCTGTTTATACTGATATCTCTATATACTTATATTTGTGTAACAACAACTAATGGAAAGAGAGGACATGAGCTTCAAAAAGAATAAGGTGACATACCTGGGAGGACTTGGGGTGAGGAAAGGAAAGGGAGATATGATACAATCTGAGATATTATAAGAGAATGAAATAATGATTTTTAATTTAGGTGCTTAGCTCTATAAATATCCCTCTCAAAACTGCCTTCATTGTGCCTGCCTTGTTTCTCCTCCAGAGATTCTTTAAAATACCCTTTTTAAATTTCTTCCTTGAGTGGCCTATAGTTCAGTACCTTTTCATTAATTCTCCTAAGTTTACGTACTTTCTGTAAGGTCTTTTGATTTTTTTATTAATTTGTTTTGTTATGTATTGGTGTTTTGCATGCATGCATGTCTGTGAGGATGTCAGATTTTCTTGGAATGGAGTTACAGACAGTTGTGAGCTGCCATATGGGCACTGGGAATTGAACCCTTGTCCTATGGAAGAGCAGCCAGGGCTCTTAACCACTGAGCCATTACTGCAGTGCCTTCTTTTCCTCTTGATACCTAACTTTATAACCTTGTGGTCACACAGAATTCAGGATAGTGTTTAGTTTTAGTATACTGGCTGAAATTTGATTTGTTTTCTAACAAATTATCAGTTTTGGAGAAAATCCCATAAGCTGTTGATAAGACTGCTATTTCTTTAATTTCATAGTAAGTGCTGTGTAGATATATTAATGTCTGTTGGTTTCATTTGATTTGTGATGTTATTTAACTCCAATGTTTCTGTTTTTTTTTAACTTTATTTTTTATATTAATTAGTTTATTTACTTTGTAGACCAGCTGTAGCCCGTCCCTCATACCCTTCCAATCCCACCCTCCCTTCCTCATCTCGTCTCTGCCCCTCTCTAAGTCCACTGATAGGGGAGGTTCTCCTCCCTTTCCATCTGACCCTAGCTTATATCAGGTATCTTCAAGACTGGCTGCAATGTCCTCCATTGTGGCCTAGCAAGGTTGCTCCTGACTTTCGGGTGGGGTGTGAGGAGGTCAATGAACCAGCCACTGAGTTCTTATCAGAGATAGTCCCTGTTCCCTTACTAGGGGAACCTACTTGGACTCTGAACTGCCATGGGCTGCCTCGGTGCAGGAGTTTCAGGTCATCTCCATCAATGGTCCTTGGCTGGAGTATCAGTCTCAGAAAAGACCCCTGTGCCCAGACTTGTTGGATCTGTTGATCTCCTTGTGGAGTTTCTGTATTCTCCAGGGCTTGCTGTCTCGACATCTTTCACAAGATTCCCTACACTCTGCCCAAAGTGTAGAGATATGAGTCTCAGCATCTGACTCCATACCTTCCTGGGTAGAGCATTTCAGAGGCCCTCTGTGGTAGGTTCCTGTCCTGTTCCCTGTTTTCTCCCTCCTCAAATGTCCATCCTCTTTGCCTCCTCAAAAAGATTTATCCTCTTTTCTAATCTACTCTTTTACTCTGTATCATTTATTGGGAAATTGAAACTATTAATTGAGTTATTAACACATGTATATTAATTCTTTGCACTTTGCTTACTTTATGATTTTCCTTAGACTTCCTTTGATTATCTGTTCCAGCTTTGTTTGTTTCC
This sequence comes from Pachyuromys duprasi, assembly GCA_028658305.1. Classification (NCBI taxonomy): domain Eukaryota; kingdom Metazoa; phylum Chordata; class Mammalia; order Rodentia; family Muridae; genus Pachyuromys; species Pachyuromys duprasi. The sequence goes on along the minus strand of CM053753.1, from coordinate 41,979,403 downwards.
TGTGACTGTGGATGTCTTCCTGTGACCTCAAGTGTGCTCATGCTTCCAGTCAGACTGAAGTAGAACTGTCTAGTGGTCATAAATCCTTTTAATTTCTCTTGATTATACAAGGTATTCACTTATCCCTCTATTTTTGATTAGTTTGGCTGGATACTATAACATGGATTAACAGTTGTCATCTTTTAGGACCTGGAATACATTTCTGCAGTTCCTTTAGCCATTAAAAGTTTTGCTCAAATGATCCGTTGTTAATCTTGTTTGCTTGCTTTATCAATTCCTTGGTCTTTTTCACTTACTAATTTTGGCAGTCTTTTGTTTTCTTTGGTATTTTAGCTTTAATAAGTGGCTGCAACCTGTGTGGCTTGGGCTTTGGAAACCTCGCTAGGTATGGCAGGGCAATAAGGAAAGAAGAATAACACAGAGACACACATAAAATAGTTCTGGGATCAAGCAGAGTTTTCCAACACTAACACGTTACACTTAAGTATATTTATTGGGTACAGCATTGGGATGCTTAGCTGGTCTCAGATGATCATCTTGGAGTATAGACAGCAATAAAGAAGAAACTGCAGGTTTTATGTATTTCCACACACTATAAAGACTCATACTTGGACTCTAAAGAAACCTTTGCCATCCCTCATGAGGCAGGTCCATATAAGTAATGGTTTTGCTAATTGACCCTGTACTAATTCATCTCAGAGTCTTAAAAAGGCCATGTTTATGCCAAATACAAATTCATACGCTATTCCTACTCTTCACAGGGCTTTCTCTGCTCCACACAATGCGTCATGGTGGGTTTGTAATCTTTTTCTATCTATTTTGTGTTTCATGTGCTTCTATTTGGATGAACATGTAGTCACTGCTCTTGGAAATTTTTCTTCTATAATTTTGTTGAAAATGTACACTATGCTTTTTATGTTTTTCTTCCTTCTGTGCCATAATCTGAAGTGTGGAGATTTTCCTGGTGTCTCAAGACTCTCCCATGTTTTATACATATTTTTCATTCATGAGTGGTCTCTACTGAGTAATATAACTCCTCCTCCATGTGTTCATTCCCTTGGTAGTCTATTTACTCTGTGATCCACTCAGGTAATAAGGACTTCCACTAGGATTTCTATTTGGCCTAAATGTTATTTCCTCACCATGATTCCAGTTTATATTTATTTAAGTAATTTATTTCCTTAGGGAATTATAATTCTATATTGTATTAACATCCTTATATCATGTGTCTATTTTGTTCTTTTGGAATTTATATTCATATTCTTCTGTGAGTTGTTTGAACATAACTACATATTCTTTTGAATTACCTTTTGGACCTTCTTCAGATAATTGTCATTAGGTGCCACTTTGATGGGTTTTGACTCCCTTTCCTTATTTAAGTAAATTTTTTTTCATTCAGCAAAAAGAATAACATTGCAATGGTCAGAAGAAAATATAAGCCACGATCCACTGTGGGGCTGATTCTGAGAGTTTCTGGTAGCATATGCAGGCTACACAGGGGGAAACAATGGTTCCCTTAGAAGCCATGTGATCTAGGATACTGATGGAATTTACCAGGAGGTGGAGATGGAGATGGTGCAGGAGACTGCAGAATTTATTTGCCTGGAGTACTGTTCTTGGTAGGTGTTGGTGGGTGTGAGCATCTGTAAACAGGTTCCCTTACTTGGTGCAGGAGACACTGCGACCTAGGCTTCTAATGAATTGGGATCTAGGGTAACATAGGAAGACATTTTCTGGGAAATCTAGGGTACAGTGTATTAAACATGAGGCCGTAATGACTGGGCACATGGAGCAAATTTCAGAAAACAGTGCACAGACCTGCTGCAGAAGCCGTGTTGTCCCAGCACCTGTGGAAAAGTTCCTGGCAGTGAAGACTGACAAGATATTTTAAGTGGCTTTTTATGAAAACATCTATGATAGTTTCATTATGTTGCAGTAATAAAATACAAGGACATAAAGCAACTTGGAAAAGAAAGAGCATGCCTCTACTCACAGTTCCAGATTACAGTCCGTTATTGTAGACAAGTCACAGCAAAGGGAGCTTTAGCCATCTGGTCACATCACACACACCATCAAGAACCAAGAGAAAGGAACACATACATGATCATTTTCTCGCATGTTTGTTTGCACTCAGCTTGACTTCAGGCACACCTACCAATACAGTCTGCTTAACCCATGCTACCACCCACATCATTTAATTAAGAACATTAATAGGCCACGCCAAAGGAGATCCATTCCACATTGAGACTTTCCGCACAGGTGATTGATTCTATGTTGTGTGGAGTAGTTAACTGAAACTCGTAATCACATCATTGTCATAAAATGTATTGAAATAAAACATTTTGTAGACCCAGAAATTAGCCTTTATGACTTTGTCTATAGTAACAGAGAGCAGACACTCTGAGCCTAGGAAGACACAGCCACATGGTAAGAAGACAGATATGAGGCTGTAGCAGCGGGTTTGTGTTCTACTTCCCCATCTGCATGTGCCATTGTGGAAATGATTGCTGAACCACAGAGCACAGTAATACTCAGCCTCATCCTCAGGCTGGGTCCCTGTGAAGGTGATGGCAGCCTTGTTTCCAAGCAGGGAGCCTGAGAATCGGGCAGGAACACCTGGAGCTCGGTTGCTGGTACCACCTATAAGACCCGTGTGTAGCTGGTAAGATTTTTGTTGGACCCAGTTGGCATAGTTACTGGTGGTAACAGCTCCAGTACTTGAGCCACAGGTGAGTGTGACTATCCCTCCAGGAGATGTGGTGAGTGAAGATTCCTGAGTCACAACAGCCTGGGACATGGCTCCTGTAAACAGGTGAGAAATCCAGTTGTTAGCAACAAAGCAGAGACAAGATGTGCACTGTTACATTCTCATAGCAGCCCAGAAAGCCCTCCTGACCTGTGCAGTGAGCCAGGAGTATGTTCAACAGAGAAGTCCAGGCCACCACTCACAGTCCAGGTCTGTTCTTGTCAAGATTGCTCAGTACCAGGTAGTGCCACAGGTTTACTCTAACTCCTACTGCAGGCAAGGAGGGGCTCTTAATGCAAATGAGCTCCTCTTCCAAGCTTATTATAAGCTCTCATGCGAAAGCTACTCAGTTGACACAAGTTACTGATCACATTTACTAATTACCAAGGCCAGAAGAATTACTTACAGCTGCCTTTGCCTCTCCAGAGCCATACACATATGCTGACAATGTCCTAGAAAGACAGCAGCAATAAAAATCATGTTTCACCAAGACTTGCCCTACTCACAGTGTGGAGCAATTTTGTAATATGCACTCAGTGGAAAGGATGAAAAAGGAGAAAGAAACAGAATAATTGCAAGAGCTCAGAGTGAGTAGGTTAATGATGGGAAAGTGACGTGTGCTTTGTTGCTTCATCACACATTTCACTTCATGGAAGAAAGTGAATGTGTTTAGTACAATTAGTTTAAACCTGCAAAATCCACTCATCATTAAGTGTCATTGGCACAAGCACCAGCATGAATTGGGTAATGGATAACAGGACATGGCAGGAAAGTTTCAAAGTAAATGAGTCTCTGATGCACTCCTGATGGCAGCAAACATTTTAAAATAGTCTATTCCACAGTTACCAAAAATTTTTTAAATCATTGTCATCCTGCTCCAGTCTATTCATGGATTAGGAGGTGGTAATACTAATACATGTTAACATTATTGATGGTTCGGGTATCTCTAATTTGTGTAAAGTAATAACAAAACTCTCGTATGCTACATTATGATGCCCTGCACAGACTGGAATGATCAAGTGTTTATACACACAAACATATAACTGGGTTTTGATATATCACTTTGTCAAGTAATTGATGATTGTTAATTCAGTCTATAAGTTCATGTTTTTTTTTTCCAAGTTGTAATGCAGTTTGGAATACCAAATCAGGAAGCTTGTTGGATCCAATCTTTGTAGGATTAATAAATATGTAGGTGAAAATGCAGTGCGATAAAATCTAACTTTCCATTTTGTTAAATTATATGTATGTATATGCGTCTATAGGCATAGATGTGCATCTGTGTGCTAACATCCTCAAAATTACATTTTAATAGATGTTATATGTGGGTTCACTTTCAAAACTTTGTGTTTAACATGGATATGTTTTATAAATATTTGATCACTAAACTTGTTTCAAGTATATAACAATAATGTAATTCTAAAAGTGCTATTAAGATCAAGCCTGAGTTAGAAATTTTGCACAAAAGTTTGTTAATAGAAATATGGTTATCCAAACAGAATTGGGTTCCATATTTCTTGCTTTT
>CM053753.1:41945979-41974632 GCA_028658305.1 Pachyuromys duprasi | reverse complement strand
ATGGATTTGCGTATATTGAACCACCCTTGCATGCCTGGGATGAAGCCTACTTGGTCATGGTGGATGATATCTTTTATGTGCTCTTGGATTCGGTTTGCAAGTATTTTATTGAGTATTTTTGCATCAATGTTCATAAGAGAGATAGGTCTGAAGTTCTCTTTTTTTGTTGGATCTTTGTGTGGTTTAGGTATCAAAGTGAGAACGGTTTCTTGTAGAGTTGGCAGATGTCACAGGAGTAGGTCAGTCAAGTCCTGAGACTGGGCTGAGTTACTAGAAATTTTTTGAATTTTTGTTTTTATTTTTTTAATTTATTTATTTTATATCCTGATTGTAGGCCCCCAAGTCTCCTCCTGGTCCCACTCTCCTTTCCTCTTGCCAAATACCCCTTTCCAAGAGTCCACAGAAAGGGGGAGTTCTACTCCCCTGCCATCTGATCCTGGCTATCAACTCTCATTAAGAGAACATGGATCCTCTTCCTCTGTGGCCTTGGAAGGCGAAATTACCAGAGGGAAATGATCAAAGAGCAGGGTACCAAGTTCATGGCAAAGGCACCCCATGCTCCCTTTTCTCAGGAACCCACATAGAGACTGAGCTGCCTATCAGCTACATCTGAGCAGGGGGTCTAAGGCTTCTCTATGCATGGTCCTAGGTTTTGCGTCAGTCTCTGCAGGGGCCCCTGGACTCACATATTTTAAGTTTTGTTGGTCTCCTTGTGGAGTTCCTGGCCCCTCCTGGTCTTTCTATCCCTCCCTTCTTCCATAAGATTTCTTGTACTCTGCCCAAAGTTTAGCTGTGAGTCTCAGTGTCTCCTTCAATCCCCTGTTGGGTGGAGCCTGTCAGAGGACCTCAGTGCTATGCTCCTGTTCTGTACCCTGTTTTCTCCATTTTCCCAGGTCTATACCATTTACCTTTCTGGATGAGGATTGAGCATCTTACCCAGGGTCCTCCTTCTTGCTGTCTTCTTTGGGTGTACAGACTTTAATATGATAATCCCATACTATATGTGTAATATCCACGTATAAGTGAGTATATACCATGTGTGTCTTTCTCTTTCTGGAATACCTCACTCAGGATGATCTTTTCTAGTTCCTACCATTTGCCTACCAATTTCATGATATCCTTATTTTTAATTGCTGAGTAGTATTCCATTGTGTAAATGTTAGCACCCTGCATAAAACTAAAGTCCAAGTGGATCAAAGACCTCATCATAAAACCAGACAACACTAAACCTGTTAGAAGAAAAAGTGGGTAAAAGCTTGAACTCATTGGCACATGAAACAACTTCCTAAACAGAACACCAGCAGTGCAGGATCTATATCAACAATCAATAAATGGGACCTCATGAAACTGAAAAGCTTCTGTAAAGCAAAGGACACTTTCATCAGAACAAAACAACAGCCTACAGACTGGGAACAGATCTTCACCAACCCGATATCTTACAAAAAGCTAATATCCAGAATATATAAAGAACTCGCAAAGTTAAACAACAACAAATCAAGTAATCCAATTAAAAATGGGGTACAGAGCTAAACTGAGAATTCTTAATACAAGAATATTGAATGGCAGAGAAACAATTAAAGAAATCCTCCATGTCCTTACTCATGAGGGAAATGCAAATCAAAACAACCCGGAGATTTCATCTTACACCCATCAGAATGGCTAAGATGTAAAAGTTAGGTGACAGGATGTAGAGAAATGAGAACACTCCTCCATTGCTGCTGGGGATGTAAACTACTTCATCCACTTTGGAAATTAATCTGGCGCTTTCTTAGACAATTAGGAATAGTGCTACCTCAAGATCCAGCTATAGCACTCCTAGGCATATATCCAAAATATGTTCAAGTATACAACAAGGGCATTTGCTCAACCATGTTTGTAGCAGCTTTATTCATAATATCCAGAAGTGGAAACAACTCAGATGTTCCTCAACGCAGGAATCGACATAGAAATTGTGGTATATTTGCACAATGGAATGCCACTCAGCAACTGAAAACAAGGAAATCTACTTTTCTTTTTTAAAAGTTTGTTTATTTTATATCCACAGTTATGACCACAGTTTCCACTCCCAAAGGTACGCTTTTTATATTTGTATACTGGTACAATTTTCACATTATTTAAACTTAGAATATATCACTCTGAAAAGAAACCATTATTACTTGGAATTACAGTAATCTTGTAATTTTGGCTTATAATTAAATTGCCTGGGTTTCTGTATCACTTGTTTATATTAAGAAGTTGTATATGGGTTTGTTGTTTTGGACTTGTACAAAATAGAACAAATTTGTACTATCAGGCACTTATTGCTTTTAAATTCAATTCTATGGATATAGCACATGTGTCCCAACCATTTAATCAGTTTGGGGCATTTAGTTTCACCTTTTAAAATTCATAATCATTTTTACTATAGATTTTATCCTACAGCTTTTAAGTGTTTCTTTGGACACATATATGTTTCTATCATTTTTAAGCAGATAAATAGTGCCATAATATCTAAGAAATACTGTGACTGTTTTGTGGGCATTTTTTCCTTTCAAAGTGGCTAGATAAATTTACAGTTATGTGAGCAATGTAAGCTGACCCACATTATTTACATTCTCACATTAGTATTCAAATTTCAAGTGTTTCTATGGACATGTATTTCCCAGTGACTTGTATAGATAGCTAAGATATAAGTATCATCATTCTTTATGAAAATGCCTCACTCCTTTGCTAAGAGGCTGCACCAGTTCAAACTTCCATGAGGAGAAGATACGGTTCATTACAATCTCTACTTTATCACTTTCTATCTCAGTCATCACACTTTTCTCTATCTATATCACTGCTATCTACCACTTGACTTTAAACAACCTAAAGTCAATGAAATGTCATTTCAATGTATAGTCAACTGAATTCAATGGACTAATGACAATGGCAGTCTCTGAATCATTGTAGCATTTCTAACCCATTATAACCAAATCAAAGTCTGAGTTCATTCTTGAATCATTGAGCTCAGGACTCTTGACTTGTTATTCCAAATATATATATATATATATATATATATATATATATATATATATATATATATGATGAAGTTAAACAAACAGGACCACTGTTGCAGATAATAGATTGTTGGAATGACACCATCTGTTCATGAAGAATGGGAAGCCAAGGCAATTCTGTGCGTTTGACTATTTCAAGAGCTGAGGCCTCACTCATCTTTCCACAGCTCTTGGTTTTCCCGTTGAGCAGGTCACTCTGCAGGGCTTAAATACAAGTGGGTGTGTGTCTTCTGAGGCTTCAGTATCTGTTGTATCATTGAGAGGATAAGCTCTGTCTCCTATATATATCCTGGTAACTTTAGTATTTACACAGATCATGAACTTGTGAACAGCTGCATAGCCACATGTCATAGAAAATATTACAAAATTTAATAGAAAAACTGAGTAAGTTCAGCTATGATGAGATGGATCCTTAAACACCCATGAATTCAGCATATTTGTAGATAAGATGTCCTAATGTCATACACAAAACTGTGTTCTCATTGAATAGATCGATATAGTGAACATATTTCACTGAATGTTTAGTAGAAACCTAACTGATTTTTTTTATACTGACACGGAAAATGCTAAATCCTACGGAATTTTAGAAAGAAAAAAGAACAGTGAATATACACTATTAGATATTTAAATATATTTAGAAATGTTACACTAAATACCTGATGAAATGAAAACAAAGACATTTTTAGCAATTTTTATGCAAATGTGTGAAATAGGCTGATGATAGTCTCAAGGTGAGCTGTGGCATTCAGGCAAAACTTGCACAAGAAGTATAGAAATGTTTAATTCTGCATTTCAGAATGTCTTTTACATAAATGCTTATTTGGGAAACCTTGATGGTATGAAGTTGAGTAGCATAAATATGATTTAATCATGTACATTTTATCACAGAAAAACTGGACAATATTTCAGCATATGTTTACAAAACGCTTTCATTTGTAAGGCTCACACAACATTGCAAAAATAAGTGGGGGGAAGAGTTTAAGAGCCAGAATATCTGGAAGTGTAACCTCAGATTGTTCTTCTACTAATATCACAAGCTACTCCCATAAAGTCTCACCACCATGATTGCCCAGAGATGATTAGAACACAAGTGACACCAACGAATATGCCAAGCTGAACAGAAAAATCTCACAAGGCTTCAACCTACACAAACAACAGCAGGCCATGGAGGGATGCTGGGAGTTGGATAGATGATCTTCCCAAAAGCACACCAATTGGTTGCCAAGTGCCAAATTCTCAGTGATAATAAAATATTTAAAAAGTAACATTATATGGAGTAAACGTTTGTATTTATGAATATACATGCACAGGAGGGCTTGGAGTGAGGAAAGGAAAGAAAGAAATGTTGTGATTGAATGATAATCTCCAAAAGAAAAAAAAATCAATCTTCAAGAAACACACCATGCAGGGCTTTGATTCTTAAAGAAATGGAGCATGTAGTTGATTTTTTAAAATTTTTTATTTTTATTTTTTAATTTAATTATTTTTAAATTAATCACAGGTTATCTACTTTGTATCCCAGCTGTAGTTCCCTTCCTTATTCCCACCCACTCTCCCCATCACTCCCTCAAATCCTCCCGTCCCCTCTCCAAGTCCACTGATAGGGGAGGGCCTCCTCTACTTCCATCTGACCCTAGCTTATCAGGTCTCTTTGGGGCTAGCTGCAATGTCCTTTTCTGGGCTCTAGAAAGGCACTCCTTCCTTGGCAAAGGGCCAGCCATTGAGTTCTTGACAGAAATAGTCCCTGCTCCCCTTACTAGGGTACCCAGTGGATACTGAGCTACCATGGGCTATATCTGAGCAGGGGTTCTAGGTTATATCCATACACAGTCCTTGGTTGGAGAAACAGTCTCGTAAAATACCCCTGTGCCTTGATCTACTTGGTCTTTGTGGAGCTCTTGTCCTAACAAAGTCTTACTAACTCCCCTTTCTTTCATAGAATTCCCTGCACTCTGCCGAAGGCTTGGTTGTGAATCTTAATATCTGCTTTGATACATTGCTAGGTACAGTCTTTCAGAGGCTCTCTGTGGTAGGCTCCTGTCCTGTTGCTTGTTTTCTCCTGCATTCAATGTCCATCCCATTTGTCTATCTAAGTGAGGATTGATCATTTTACCCCGGATCCTCTTTCTTGTTTATCTTCTTTAGGTGTATAGATTTCAGTATGTTTATCCTACCTTATAGGTTTATATAAGTGAGTATATACCATGTGTGTCTTTCTGCTTTTGGGATACCTCACTCAGGATGATCATTTCCAGGTCCCATCATTTGCCTGCAAATTTCATGATTTCCTCATTTTTAATTGCTGAGTAGTATTCCATTGTGTAAAAGTACCATAATTTCTGTATCCATTCCTCTACTGAGGGACATCCAGGTTGATTCCAGGCTCTGGCTATTACAAATAAAGCTGCTACGAACATGGTTGAGCAAATGTCTTTGTTGTGCACTTGAGCATCTTTTGGATATATACCTAAGAGTGGTACAGCTGGGTCTTGAGGAATCACTATTCCTAATTTTCTAAGAAAGCGCCAAATTGATTTCCAAAGTGGTTGTACAAGTTTGCATTCCCACCATCAGTGGAGGAGGGTTCCCCTTTTCCACAACCTCCCCAGCATGTGTTGTCACTTGAGTTTTTGATCTTAGCCATTCTGATAGGTGTAAGGTGAAATCTCAGAGTCATTTTGATTTGCATCTCCCTGATGGCTAAGGATGTTGAGCATTTCTTTAAGTGTTTTTCGGCAATTCTACAATTCTCTGCAAAGAGTTCTCTGTTTAGCTCCATACCCATTTTTTAATTGGACTACTTGATTTGTTGCTTTTTAACTTCTTGAGTTCTTTATATGTACTGCATATTAGCCCTCTGTCAGATGTAGGGTTTGTGATGAGTTCTAGGGTCTTCCCCACTTTTTCTTCTAACCGATTTACTGTGTCTAGTTTTATGTCGAGGTCTTTGATTCACTTGGATTTTAGTTTTGTGCAGGGTGATGAATATGGATCTATTTTCATTTTTTGCATGTTGACATTCAGTTGGACCAGCACCATTTGTTGAAGATGCTTTTTTCCCATTGAATGGTTTTGCCTTCTTTGTCAAAAATCAAGTTTCTATAGGTGTGTGGGTTCATTTCTGGGTCTTCTGTTCGGTTCCATTGATCCACTATTCTGTTTCTATGCCAATACCATGCAGTTGTTATAACTATTGCTCTGTAGTAAAGCTTGAGGTCGGGGATGGAGATACCTTTAGATAATCTGTTGTTGTACGGGATGGTTTTTGAAATTCTGGGTTTTTTTGTTTTTCCATATGAAGTTGAGTATTTTTCTTTCAAGGTCTGTAAAGAATTATGTTAGTATTTTGATGGGAATTGCATTACATCTGTAAATTGCCTTTTGTAGAATGTCCATTTTCAGTATGTTAATCCTACCAATCCATGAGCACGGGAGATCTTTCCATCTTCTGATATCTTCTTCAATTTCTTTCTTAAGAGATTTTAAGTTTTTCTCAAACAAGTCTTTCACTTGCTTTGTTAGAGTCACCCCAAGGTACTTTATGTTATTAGTGGCTATTGTGAAGGGTGTTGTTTCCCTAATTTCTTTCTCGGCCCTTTTGTCTTTGGTGCACAGGAGGGCTTCTGATTTTTTGAGTTGATTTTGGATCCAGACACTTTGCTGAAGGTGTTTATCAGTTGAAGGAGTTCTCTGGTTGAATTTTGGGGGTTGCTCATGTTTATTATTACAGGTGATCCTTTACTCAGGCAGGTGCTGGCAGAGGCTGAGTTTAAGATAGAGCTCAGTAACTCCCTGAATCTAAGAAACAAACAAACAAACAAACAAAACAAGTTTTTAATGACATACAGACAATAAATCTAAACAAGAAGGATATAAGAAAAAAATAGAAACTTCTGTAAACTGTATTACCCTCTCTTTAAAGAAAATTAAAATCATGAATGAAGTATAAAATCTTATTATTTAATAATAGGACTTCTATAATCTGTGGGATAATCAATTTTTGCTTTACACATAAGGGTGGGAAACATTGCAGTTTACCTATCATCAAAATAGTGAAGTCATTTTTCAATAAGTTCAAGATAAATTATTACAACTGACAAGAATAAATATAATTTCACAGCAAAGTTAAAGACTTATTTCAGGGAACCCAGTTATGCTTGTTGAGTTGTTGTCAATTTTAAACAGATTGAGATTATCTGGGGAAATGGATCTCAACTGAGAAATTCCCCTACCTGGTTGGTACATGGGCACTTGTGGGGCTTTTTATTGGCTGCTGATTGAGATTGAAAGGCCCAGCTCACTGTGGGTGATGCCTCTTTGAGGAGCTGGTGTTAATATTTACAGGAAAGCATTCTGGGAAAGGCAGTAATTAGGCAGCACTCTTCCATGGCCTCTGCATACATTTCTACCTCCAGGTTCATATCTTAAATTCCTATCCTGACTGCAATCAGTGGTAGACTGTAACCTGAGCATTGTATGAAGAAAGAAGTCCTTCTTTCCCAACTTGCTTTTAGTCATGGTGCAATAGAAGCCTAACTAGAATAGCAGTGATGAAAGTAATAAAAATATATCATAAGACACTTAGCTGTTTGGCAAGTCTAGACAGTTATCACAGCTACTGGAGGAAACATCCAAAATGATCAGATGTTTAGGCTTAGATAAAGAGGTACAACATGGCATTTACCATTCTCAGTGCTACTTGAGAATAAATCTTGTGCTTACACCTGTGATTTTAACACTGTCTTCTCAAAGAACTCTATGCTATGCTCTGATTTGGCAACTTATTAACAAATCCTAGATGTAGGACTTGTTGATGTAGAGTTGAAATCATGGACCCACATGTAAATGAAGTAATGGCTGAGTGTTTCAAAGAGAACTTTTAAAAAATTAACTAACAAAAGTAAAAATAATGTTAGTTAAAATAACATACTAATATATTCTGCTCTTTACTGGTACCTTAATTTTAGTATTAAAGTATAGAGAGAAAAAATTAAAGTTTTGAGTAGTAAGATAGAACTTTCGAGTTCACAAGCATAAATATACTAAATAAGGATAATTGATTTCAAATGCAAAATATTCTCTGGTTATTTCTTGGGATAGTTTCTCTGGAATTTCTTGTGCTCATATGTCAAGGTAACATTTTTAAAACAGGGTTTCTCTATATAGCCTTCGCTCTCCTGCACTCACTTTGTATACTAGGATGACCTCAAACTTACAGAGAACTTCTTTCATCTGTCTCCCTAGTACTGGGAAGGCAGGTGTGTGCAACTGTGCCCAGCTGACACTAGGTTCATTCTATCAGGTATTGCTAGACAACTTTTCTTGGCCATGATGACGTCTCCCTGTGATTTCAGTTATGGCTGAGACTCTGCTCATGGACACTGCGATGGGCCTGAGTCTGTTGGAGCCTCCTGTGGAAACTTCTAACAGCTGCATCCTGTACCAACTTGCCTGGATCACACTTACGGCAAGCCATTTCCTCAAGTTCCTCTGCCATCAGGGTCTCTCTCTGATTCTAGATCTATTATCTGTAAAGTCTGAGAGAAGCAGGAAAGAAACAGATGAGTTTGCATACGCAACATTTCATTTTATAGAAGTAAGAAAATAAGAGACTGGGGTCAAAAGGCTGCACTAACTTAAAAAAGAATACCTGCCCTGGTTATATTTCTCTACTCCTGCCATTTTCTAACTACACAGGGGAGACTGGCCTAGAAGAGCATCTTGTTGTTCAGTCTACATTAGAATCTGGCTCAGATAATGAACAATGGTGTGCCCCTGCTCATCATTACTCTGTGTCTGTGTGTTGGACCTTTCACTCACCACATAGCAATTCAGCAACCATCTCACAATTCATCTCTGTTAGCATCAGCCCGATTTAGGAGTACATTGAAGCAGTTGTTTCATTGTCAGTATCAACAGGCTATCCTGCCACCAAATGACTTTAGGAGACCCTCCTCAGGTACAAAATATGCAAATTCATAATTAGAATAAGAAGTCCCTTCCCAATACTGGGGATGCAAGAATGCTTCATATGACTAGGGTATTCTGCATATCTCTAGGCAGAAGTTGACAGTGGGTTTTGTCATACCATATGGAATCAAATCCAAATACATAGAAAAAGCTCAGGGCCAAATGGTTTCAGCACAGAATCTACCAGACTTTCAAAAACAAGCTAATTTGATACTCCTCAAAGTATTCCACAAAATAGAAAAAGACAGAACATTGCCAAATTCATTCTACAAGACCACAGTTACCATGATATATAAACCACACAAAGACCCAACAAAGACAGAGAATTTCAGACCAATTTTACTTATGAATATTGATGCAAAAGTACTCAATAAAATACTTGCTAATTGAAACCAAGAACACATCAAACATACCATCCAGTATAATCAAGTAAGATTAATGTTAGGTATGCATGAGTGTGAAAATCTATCAATGTTATCCATCATATAAACAAATTGAAAAAAACAAACACACAATCATCTCATTAGTTGCTGAATAATCACTTGACAAAATCCAACACGTCTTCATGCTAAAAGATCAGGAATACAAGGCACATGCATAAACATAATAAAGGCAATAGACAGCCAGCCAATAGGAAACATCAAGTTAAATGGAGAGAAACTTATAGCAATTCCACTGAAACAAGGGACAAGACAAAGGCTTCTCAGTCTTTCCATTTCTGACCCATATAGTATTTGAAGTTCTAACCAGAACAATAAGAAAACTAAAGGAAATCAAGAGGATACACATTGGAAAGAAACAGGCTACACATTGGTTAGACATTCTCTCAATCTCTGCTATACCAGGTTCTCCTGATCCAGCCACAGTTTTCCAGATCTCAGGGTCCCTTAGTGTCTCTTTTGCTGCACACCTCACCTGATTTCAAAGGGCTCAGACTGGAAAATATGAACCATTTTTATCTACCCACATATTTGCAATCCAAATTCATCTTTGGTTAAGACCATAACGGAGTCATCAATAGTGTGCATTACTAGTAATGGGAATAATGTTGAATTTCTTTTTAGTATTTTAATTGCTTCCAGGTTATTTTTCTGATCTTATTTTGTTTTTTTTAATAATTTATTCCCCTTAAATCTCTATTGTAGTCCCTTCCCTCCTCTCCTCCCAGTCCCACCATCCCTCCTCTTCTCCCCAACCCCATCCATTTTCCCTAGTGCACTGAAGAGAGGATGTTCTCTCCCCTACAATCTGACCAAAGCCTATCAAGTCCCATCAGGACTGCCTGGATCATCTTTCTCTGCGGCCTGATGCAGCCACCCTGCCAGACAGAAATGATCAAAGAGCTAACAACTGAGTTTATGTCAAAAACTGCACCTGCTCCCCTTACTATAAGACATACCTGTAGCCTGAGCTGCCTATCAGCTACAACTGAGCAGGAGCTTTAGGTCCTCTCCATTCATGGTTCTTCATTGGTGCATCAGTCTTTGCAGGGGCCCCTGGACTCAATTTTTTTTTTGGCCATGTTGGTCTGCTTGTGGAGCTCCTGACCCCTCCAGGTCCTTTTATCCCTTCCTTTCCATAAGAATTCCTATGCTCTGGCACTATGTTTGGGTGTGAGTCTCCTTTGATCCCCTGCTGGGTGGAGTTTTCCACAGAACATCTCTGGTAGGCTTCTGTTTTATCCCTTTCCTTCTGCCACTTCTAGTGTCTATCTCGTTTGCCCTATTGAATGAGAATAACTATCTTCCCTCGGGTCTTCCTTGTTGTTTAGCTTGTTTAGGTACACAGATTTTAGTATGTTTATCCTATATTATATGACTAATATCCACTTATAAGTGAGTATATGCCATGTGTGTCTTCCTGTTTCTGTGTTACCCCGCTAAGGATGATCTTTCCTAGTTCCATCCATTTGCCTGAAATTTTCATGATTTCCTTATTTTAAGTTCTGTTGCTCTCCTCATGGAGGTCCTGTCCTCTCCCTATCTTACAATTTCCTACATCTTTTGTAAGATTCCATGCACTCTGCCAACAGTTGGCCATAAGTGTCAGCATCTGCTTTGATATTGTGTAGGGCAGAGCATTTCAGGGGCCCTCTGTGGCAGGCTCCTAGCTTGTTTCCTGTTTTCTTCTTCTTCAGATGTCCATCTGCTTTGCCTTTCTGGCTGGGGATTGAGCATTTTAGCCAGAGTCCTCCCTATTGATTAGTTTCTTTAGGTGTACAGATTTTAGTAAGTTTATCCTATTTTATATGTCTATATGAGTGAGTATATACCATGTGTGTCTTTCTGCTTCTGGGATAGCTCACTCAGGATAATCCTTTCCAGTTCCTACCATTTACCTACAAATTTCATGACATCCTTGTTTTTTATTGCTGAGTAATATTCCATTGTGTTGATGTGCCACAATTTCTGTATCCATTCCTCAGTTGAGGGGCATCTGGGTTGTTTCCAGCTTCTGTTTGAGTAGTATTCCATTATGTAAATGTACCACAATTTCTGTATCCATTCTTCAGCTGAGAAACATCTAGATTGTTTTCAGATTCTTTCTATTATGATTAAAACTGCTATGAACATAGTTGAGCAAATGTTTTATTCTATGGTTGAGCATTTTTTGGGTCTATACCAAGGAATGGTATTTTTTTAGGAGAAAGCAACAGATTGATTTCTAAAGTGGTTGTACAAGTTTTCACTCTCAATTTCATATGGAAAAACAAACAACAAAAAAACAGAATAGCTAAAACTATCCTGTACAATAAAAGAACATATGGACAGAAGCCTACCACAGAGGGCCTTACAAAGACTCTACATCGCAGTGTATCAAAGCAGATGCTGAGAATCATAACCAAAGTTTGGGCAGAGTGCAGGGAATCTTATGAAAGATGGGGAACACAGTAAGATCTAGAGGGGACAGCAGCAACAGAACCAAAAATCTGGGCATGGGAGTCTTTTCTGAGACTGATATTCCAACCAAGGACCATTCATGGAGATAACCTAGAACCCCTGTTCAGATATATTCCATGGCATCTCAGTACCCAAGTGGGTTTCCTAGTAACAACAGGGACTGTCTCTGACATGAACTCAGTGGCTGATTCTTTGATTACTTCTTTGTGACTGGGGTGTGTATGTGGGGGGGGCAGCCTTACCAGACCAAAGAGGAAGACAATGTAGCCAGTCCTGATGAAACCTGATAGGCTAGAATCAGATGGAATGAGAGGATGACCTCCTCTATCAGTGGACATGGAGAGGGACATGGGAGGAAATGAAGGAGGGAGAGGGGGGTTGGGTGGGAATGAGGGAGGGGGCTACAGCTAGGATACAAAATTAATAAACTGTAATTAATGTAAAAAAATTTAAAAAGATCTAGAGATATCTCTAGCCCTAATCTCAAGCTGTGCTATAAAACAACAGTAATAAAGATGGCATGGTAGTGGCATAGAAACAGACTGTTGGATTAAGGAAATCAAATCAAAGACCTGGAATAGACCCTCACAACTACAGACACCTAATTTTTGAAAAATAAAAAATCCACACAATGGAAAAAAGATAGCATTCAACAGATGGTACTGATATAACTGGATATTTACATATAGAAAATGCAAATAGATCCACACTTATCACCCTAAACAAAAGAAAAGTCCAAATGGATCAAAGCCCTCAACATAAAGCCAGACACATTGCAACATTTAAGCTGTTGCAAGAAAAACTGGGGAAGAGCCTTGACCTCATTGGCACACTAGACAGCTTTGGGAATAGAAAATCAACAGCTCAGGCTCTAAGATCCAAAGTCAATATGCAACTGAAAAGATTATGTTAGGCACAGGACAGTGTCAACAGAATAAAACAACAGCCTACAGACAGGGAAAAGATCTTCACCAATCTTACACCTGACAGAAGGCTAATATCCAGAATATAAAAATAATTTAAGAAATTAGATACCAACATAGCAAATAATTCAATAAAAATGGGGCACAGAGCAAAACAAAGAATTCTTCAGGGTGGTCATCACTAACCTAGATGTTCTTTTTAATCACAGATCATGGTGTCCCTGGCCATATGTTCTTGGCTGTACCAAATAGAAACCTTCAGATTGAAACATTCATATATGTTTTTATTCTTTTTGGTTTTCATGCAAGCCTGGGCATGGTAGGTGCTTCTTTTTACCATTTCACTGTGATAAAAAGAGCATCTGTGTTAGTGATGACCACCCTGAAGATTTCTTTATCAGAGAGCCAACCTTCTCTTTCCATGCCTGCCTACGTACCTTAACTGCCCTTTATTCTGCCATGTCAGAGCATAAGACACCCTGATCTCAGAGGAAGAACTGTGGCTGCTCTAGCTGATTTTTGATAATAGTAGTGAACTCTAGGTGGCATCAGTCCACAGGAGAGGAAACTTTCATGAGGGAAGCTCCTGGGACTTGACCAGGGTAATGTGGGAAAAATATAGGTACGAAGTACATCTAGCACCCTCTCTGCAGGGCCATCTGTAGAAGCAGAGGGGCACACCAACTACAAGAGAATGCTAGAGACTGTAACAGGGCAGGTCAGAGCAGAACAACCTTTCCCAGGAATGTCCTACACAGTAACAATTTGTCCAAGGCTAGCTTTGAGGCTGATGGATATGCTTTCAAGAACTTTGATAGCAGTTGAATGGTTAAATCATAGTATGATGTCCCTCGCATATGGCTTCTAGAGAGAGAGAGGGAAGATATGCAAATATCATTTGCCTTTTAGACTAAAACAATAGTGGACTTGTTTCTCTTGGCAACACATAGGCATTGTACATTCTACACTCTCATCTTCCTGACCACGTTAGTAAAGCCCCTAAGTATGGTTATTGCACAACCAAAAGATCAAGCATCTCCAAACTGCTGCTTTCAACTACTGGACAATATTTGGATAAAGCTGAGAAATACCCAAAATCTAAACATTTTAAGCTATAATTCCTTAAGTTATGATACTGAAAAAAAGCATTCTCTCTCTTTCCTCCACAGACTGTCTTTTGCAATGCTGGGCACAGAACTCAGGGAGCACTATGCGTTTTCTCCATCAGCTTACACTCAGGTGCCTCCATTTAACTATTTCCAGTTGAGGAGTCCAAGAGCCAGAGTGAAATGCAGAAGCTATGAGAAGAAGAGTAACATCACTGTGGATCTCTCCCAGGGCCAAGGAGTAGAAAATGTACATCTCCCAGTCTTTCTCCTGCGAAGCTTATCAGTTCCTTGGGAATGCTATTTGCCATGTATCTTGGCTGAAGAGTGGCTACACAAGCCTTTGTCCTGGTTCTCAAGGTTAAAACCACCTTCTACCATGCTCATTCAGAGCCCAAGCACTTCTCTTCATACAACCAGTGGAGGTGGGGGCTGACTGAGAATCCAAACACGTAGCTGTGGAGAAGTACCACTTAGTATGGTAGTTGACTTCTGACGCCTCTTACATCATGACTACTGCTAACTTCTCCATGATTTTCAGTTAGGCATATCAGCTTCAGAGGAGGTCATGTCAAACCCTAGATGTTAGAAAATAGTACAGAACTCAAGTTTATTTTCTGCCCTGGAGGGAAAGAAACTGAATGATTGGGAAATATAGGAGACCAAGTAGTAGAGAAGTGGATCTCAGAATGGGAGAAGACAGGAAGTCTGTTAAACAGATACTAGATGTTAGCTTGGGTAAGTTTTTTAGGCTTCAGATTCCTCCCATCTCTCCCTATTGGTTCTGTGTTAATATCCACTCCTGTGCCTTTTAGGTATTTCTTCTCAAAGAGGATTCTAGGGTCAAGAACAAGACATCTCAGGAAGCCTGTTATGTTTTCCATGTCTACCCATGTTCCTTTAACCCTCTTTTGATTCCTTCCCTTGAAGAAATGGTTTCACACACACACCCGCCCCCCGCCCAGTACTTCTCATGGAAATGCTTATGCCCATTAGAGGGCAGTGATGTGCTGCTCTTAAAAAGACAAAACTTAGCCAGAGTCTTCCTTCCTGATTAGCTTAATTAGGTGTACAGATTTTAGTATGTTTATCCTATATTATATGTCTAGTATCCACTTATGAGTGAGTATATACTGTGTGTGTCTTTCTGCTTGTGGGACACCTCACTCAATCTCCATGCAGAAAGGCAAAGAGGATGGACATCAGAGGAGGGAGAAAACAGGAAACAGGACAGGAGTCTAACACAGAGGGCCTCTTAAAGGCTCTACCCTGCAGGGAATGGAGGCAGATGTTGAGACTCATAGCCAAACTTTGGGCAGAGCACAGGGAATCTTATGAAAGAAGTGGGAGATAGTAAGACCTGGAGAGGACAGGAGCTCCACAAGGACAGCAACAGATCCAAAAAGTCTCGGTACAGGGGTCTTTTCTGAAACTGATACTCCAGCCAAGGACCACTCATGGAGATGGCCTGAAACCCTTGCACAGAGGTATCCGAGTGTCCTCCATAGTTCAGTATCCGAGTGGCCTCCATAGTAATTGGGACAGGGATTGTCTCTTACAGGAACTGATTGGCCTATTCTTTGATTACCTCCCTCTGAGGGGGAAGCAGCCTTACCAGGCCACAGAAAAAGACAATGCAGCCACTCCTGATAAGACCTGATAGACTAAGTCAGATGGAAGGGGAGGAGGATCTCCCTTTTTTGTGGATTGGGAGAGGGACACAGGTGGGGAAGAGGAAGTGTGAGATTGGGAAGGGGGGAGGGAGGAAGGTACAGGGTGGATACAAAGTGAATAAACTGTAATTAATTAAAAAACAGAAGACAACAAAACTGCTGACAAGACCAAGTCATTCAGAAATCACTACTTCCTTTCCCACGCTTTCACAGGTAGTGATGCCATTGAAAACTATTACCCAAGAGCTACACTGGGGACCTTCCTGCACCTAGGTCCCATTAGCCACATGAGAAGTAAACTCACAGTTGTGCTTTATACCTTCTCCTTCATCTCAATAGTGTCATTGTCCAGGAAAAAATTCTATTAATAAAAATAATTCATAATTTCTTAGATAGTACCTACTTAGCACAGAAAAATGACTGAGAAAGTATTTTCAATTTTAATAACCTAGTCTCAAAATATACAATTTGATATCTTTCCCATAGCTTCATTCTTTCAATGCTACAAATCTACAACTATTAGAGAAGGCATTCTCTCAGGATGCAAGATGAAGATTTCAGCTTCTATATTTTCACTGTTTCTATACCTAATATGTCCACAGATGGTAGTCAGTCTAAATATTGACAGTGTGTGTTTGTGTGTGTGTCTGCATCAGTCATATATACAATGTCTGCATACAACATGATACATACAACACATATGAAGCAAACTTAAAATTTCTTTCTTAAACAAAACTATGAAATTAAAAACCAAAGGATCACTAACATAGTACAACATTACAAGACCATCTCATTAATGAACAGAGAAAAAAGTTTACACAAATTTTTACCAGTTATATTCTACATTAACCTGATAATTATTTAGCATAACCACTAAGGAGGATCAGAATAGAGTTTCATATTTTTTATACCATGACATGCCTAAACTTTCAGGAAGAGTAGAATTGCAATGATCTGCTCCATGTATCTAACATAAAAGTTAAGTGCAGAAACTTCAATTTTTCAGAACCATGTATCTGAAAAACTATGGGGGAAAATGTTCAGTTCCTGGACAGCAGGCCATGGTAGTGAATGACTCTTAAATCTATATTGAGAGCATTTATGAACATGGTTTTTCAAAAGTGAAGCCTGGCCTAATTACCAGTCCCACTGAAGGGGCACACAAGAATGCACTCCTTGTTGCTTTGAAATTGTGTTAGACTCCTTCTGCTGTGACCCAGTCTTCAATACACAGACTTTAAAACCATTCAGCATTTCTTTGTAGTTCCTGCTCAGACATTTCTCCAGTGGTGTTTGGGTGTGTTATAGATAGCTTGAAGGGATACCGCAGGGATGCTTTCAGAATCCCAATCCTAACCCTGGATGTTAATTCAACATTTTGTTTACTCATTATCAGATTTTAAAATGATGAATTTTTCTTCTTCCATAACATATGTAAATATTTCTTAATTGACTATGTTTCTCATTGTTTCATTATTTTGTGTACATTTCAGAATTTTTTACTTTTACAAATCAATTATCTAGTCTTCATTCAAGTCTTAGTTTTTAGTACTCTATCAAATTTTGTATACATAAAGCATATTTAATCTGAAGCTAATGTGTATTTTGTTTAATATGTAAAATATTAATTAAAATAGAATTTATATCCTAAGACTCCAAAAAAAGAAAAGTGACAGAAATAGTTTTTAAATACACAAGGAGTTAAACTTTCAATCTATTCACAATTTAGGAATGAAAAATAATTCAAAGTATTTTCATTATACATTTTTGTAGAGCAATTTTTCAGTTTAATTATTGACAGGTATAAAGAATTTTATTTTCTCCCAAAACTTGACTTCCAGAGATACCTTTCCCGTTTTTTGGCTAATTACATTAAAGCTAATCTTTATTCTTGATTGTACTAAAGAATTATGAACACACACACATATATACTCTTTGTGTGTCTGTCTGTATCTTTGTGCGTGTGGAAACAAATGAGTCAGGATATCTGAGGAGGCCAAAAAACGACCCCAATCACCTGGAGCTATAATCAGAGGAGGTTTGATCTGTCTGACTTGGGTGCTAAAAACCAACCTTACATACTCTACAAGAACAGCAAGAATTCTCAAACGCTGAGATAAACTCTCCACTACAAACTTCTAATAAATTCTTACCTAATGGCCACAATTACAACACAGGACATGTAGAGTAAAAGAAGATCATTCTTTTCAAACCAGGCACTGATTCTCTCTGAAAAAGTAACCTGGGTTACCCACTACTTTAGTTGACATTGACAGAATTATATTAAGGGACAATTTATGTTCTACTCAGGCTCCAGATAGTGACCATATAAGTTCTCAAATGGTCTCACTGTTGGCAGTTAGGACCCTAGTAGTCACATACCAGGTAACAAGACATGGTTGCAGTGGGAGCCATGGTCAAGCTCCCCACTCCTCTCCTGTTTTCTGTCCTGCCCCTTAGGTAAGCCCACATCTTCTTCATAAGCACTCTCTACATTTGTCATACTCAGTCTGAAATAAAAGGAGGGGCTTGTACATCACCAGAAGTTGGGTATTTGCATACAGCCAGCATGCAACTAGAATCCCAGAGACAGATAAGAAGGGTTGTCGAGCTATATCTTCTCCACTGGACTCAGGAAGCCGAATCTGAGTGTTCTCACCATGACTCTGGCTCCACTACTCCTTGTCTTCCTTAATTACTTAGCAGGTGAGGTGACTGAAGGAGTTCTGGGAGAGTAACTGCCTGTTGCTTGGGATGTTTGGCGCATAGGCTTCTCTGTGAATGCGGTTTCATTGTTCTTATTGACTTCTATTATTTTCTTCTTACAGGATCACAGGGCCAGTTTGTGCTGACTCAGCCAAACTCTGTGTCAGGGTCTCCAGGAAGCAGAGTCACCATCTCCTGCCAGCGCAGCAGTGGAAACATTGATAACAGCTATGTGCACTGGTACCAGCAGCGCTTGGAAAGACCCCCTACTCTTGTGATCTATGAAGATAATAAGCGACCATCCGGGATTCCTGATCGGTTCTCTGGCTCCATTGACAGCTCCTCCAACTCAGCCTCTCTCACTATCAGTAACCTGCAGTCTGAGGATGAGGCTGACTACTACTGTCAGTCTGGTGGTACTCACAGTGATGCAAACCGTGGAGGAAGTGAGACAAAAACTACCCAAAGCACCAGCTGTGAAAACTATTGGTAAAAGGACTCTTGACATTTCAAGTCTCCTTTAAAAGTACTGCTATTGGTGTTGTTAAGCCATGATTTCCTCTACATTCAATTCAAGATACCACTCCACCACATCATTTGGATAACTGACTTCTTTTCACATTTGTGTTCAATCCACAGAGTGAAAATAGTTGAAAACAGGAATTTTAGAGCACACTTCTACTGACATTTTGTGTCAGAGAGTTTCTTACATGTGTGAGGTATTTAGCATCATCTCTGACCAAGACTCATTTCCATATTTTCATTTTTCTTCCATCATGACATCCCAAACTATAGTGCCAAATATATCTATAATACGGAAATGTGAAATATGGCTGAAGCCTGTGTTTCAAGAAGTTGTTGTAAGCTATTAAGAAGCCCCTTGCTTTGAATCTTATTTATGTCACTAAGGCATAAAGATGAGAATTTATGTCCCCAAGTTGCTGTTCCCAATTGCTAAGCAAGACAATAGTGCAATATTCAAGTGACTGTTTTGATGAGAGCATCATATTCTAAAGAGGACAAAGCCTGAGTTGTCCAATTCTATAGAAGAGACAACCATGGTCTATAATGAAATGTTAATGTCAGATCTACATACATTTAAATACTAAAATCTATATTCAGTGCAAGTACAAATATAATAGAACATCCCATGAACTATTTTTGTCTGTAAATCTCGTAAGAGCATAGTACTGGAATATTTAAGATAGACAAAGAATGCCCAGTGAAAGTGCCAAAGAAAACAACTCCTGCATTATTAGAGGTCCTTCTCTATCAGTGAACTTGGAAAGGTGCAGGGAGGAGATGAGGGAGGGAAGGGAGGAATAGGGAGGGGATGCTGGAGGGGCTATGGCTGGGATACAAAGTACATAACCTGTGATTAATATAAAATAAAAGTGAAAAAAAAAGAATTTTACCTATAAAATGTCTAAGTTTACACCAGAAAGAAAAGTAGTGATCATTAGCAAGTACATCATATTTAAGAAATAATTAAATGACAGTGAGAAAGGAAACATATTTCAAAACCAAAACTGAGAATATTTTTACTTATCCTCTGCTTTATTTCACTAACAAAATGAAAACAACTTCCTAGGATAGATGGACTACTCACTCACTCATTTTTTTTCCTCAAAAATTTTCAGTTTCAGCTGGACTTCCTAATCTGCTGGCTACAGCAGCACTGACCTGGCAGAGCAAGTAAGTCCTCCTGGATATGGCTAAGCAGAGTCAAACCGGAGAGTAGAGAGCCCAGATACCCTGATCTTTGCCAATGTGACCTGCTTGAGATTGAGTGTGTCCTTAAATGCCTGCAGAGGCCCTGATCCAGGGTCCTTCTAAAATAAAAGCCAGGCACATACCCACTGAGGGAAACAGGGGGTCTCTTCGGACATCAAAGCCCCTGCTCTGCAGGTCCAGCTGTGGAATTCAGGCAGATAACTCCCGGAAATTGTGCCTCGACTACCACCAGTGCCTGCTACATCTACAGCGCATGCACAAGGAACCCCTAGAAGTCTGCAAGGTAGAGCCCCTTCTACCCACTCAAGGGTTCAACACTCTCTATCACTCTGTCCCTCAAGGCACACTTCCATGCACATTAACACTAGCACACACACACACACACACACACACACACACACACACAAGCCCGCATTTGCCCTTCTGCTCCTGTGGACTTTCCTCCCACAGGTACAGCTAAAGCACAAATACACACTCTGAGGACACAGGACTTCTCTCATCTTAATGAAGAACTGCAGGGAGAGACAGTACCAGTCTGAACTGCAGAATCCAGGAATAAACAGGGAAGAATACAGATAAGCCAATGGCAAGGGGTCAGTGAAAGAACATATCCAACATAAATCAGGACATCATGGTTTCACCAGAAACTCCCAAAATTGATGGATATGCCAATTCATCAGAAGCACAGGAAAATGACTTTGAAGCTATGCTTGCCCAATTATTTGAGGCTCATAAAGAGGAAACAAACAAATCTCTCAGAACAATAGCCATAGAATATAGACAGGTAAAGAGGAAGTGAACAAGTCAATTAAAGATTTGGCCAATCAAGTGGAGGCAAAGAAAGAGGAAATGAACAATATTCTTAAAGAAACACAGGCAAATGTAGCCAAACAAATAGAGGTGCAAGTAGAGATACAGTTAGTGGCATATAGAGAGGAAATAAAAAAAAAAATAGAATCCATCATAGAGAGACAGGAATCCACATTCATACATATGAAAGAAATGCTGCAAGGCATGAAAACAGAATTAGAATCAATAAAGAAAACACAGAGAAAACCCTGGAGCTGGAGAACCTAGAGAAAAGATCAGGAAGCACAAAGGTAAGCATCATCAACAGAATACAAGAGATGGAAGAGAGAATCTCTGGTGCTGAAGATACACTCACAGAAATTGATACCTCTCTCAAAGAAAAAGTAAAATCAGAAAAGTCCCAAACACAAAATATCCAAGAAATCAAGGACACCATGAAAAGATGAAATCTAAGAATAATAGGAATTGATGAAAAAGAAGACTCCAGACTCCAAGGTCCAGAAAGTATTTTCAAGAAAATCATAGAAGAAAATTTTCTGAACTTGAAGACAGATATGTCCATAAATATACAAGAGGCCTACAGAACAGCACGTAGACTAGAGCAGAAAAGAAACACATCACATGAAATCATAGTCAAAATATTAAATCTACAGAACAAAGAAGAGATAATAAAAGCAGCAAGGGAAAAAGACCAAGTAACATATAAATGTAGATCTATCAAAATCACACTGGACTTCTCATCAAAAACTATGAAAGCAAGCAGGTGTCATACAGACTTTAAGAGACCACAGATACCAACCCAGACTACTATACACGGGAAAGGTTTCAATCAACATAGATGGAGAAAGCAAAATATTCCATGACAAAACCAAATTTATGCAAGACCTAAACAGCAAACCAGCCCTACAGAAGACACTAGAAGGAAAACTCCAATCCAATGAAAACAACTTTACCCAAGAAAACATAGCACATAGATAATTTCCCAACAAAAATTAAAAGAAAATGAGCAATGAAACACAGTAACACCACCAACCCAACCATAAAAGGAACTAACGTTCACTGATCACTATTATCTATCAACATCAATGGACTCAACTCTCCAATAAAAAGACACAGACTAACAGAATGGGTGTGGAAACTGAATCCAACATTCTGCTGCATTCAAGAAACATACCTATGCAACAAAGATAAAATACCTCAGAGTAAAGGGCTGGAAAAATGTTTTTCAAGCAAATGGACCCAGAAAACAAGCTGGGGTAGCTCTCCTAACATCTAATAAAATAGACTTTCAACCAAAATTCATCAAAAAAGATGAGGACAAATACTACATTCTCCTCAAAGAAAAAATCCACCAAGAGGACATTACAATTCTGAACTTCTATGCTCCAAATACAAGAGCACCTACATTCATAAATTAAACAATGTTAAAACTTAAACCACAGATTGAGTCCAACCTTAATAGTGGGAGATTTCAACACCCCACTTTCACCAAGTGACAGATCATCTAGATAGAAGCCCAATAGGGAAAGAAAGGCACTTACAGAGGTCCTAAATCAAATGGACATAATAGATGTCTACAGGACTTTTCACCCAAATTCAAAAGTGTATACCTTCTTTTCAGCACCTCATGGAACTGTCTCCAAAATAGACCATATAATTGCTCACAAAGCAAACTTCAACAGATACAAGAAGATTTAAATAATTCCATGTATACTATCTGACCACATGAACTAAAGCTGGACCTCAAAAACAATGGAATTAGCAAAAAACATACACGCACATGGAAACTGAAGAACTTGCTCCTCAATGACAGCTGGGTTTGGGAAGAAATAAGAAAAGAAATTAAGGACTTGCTAGAATTCAATGAAAATGAGGGCACAACATACCCTAATTTATGGGACACGTTGAAAGCAGTGCTCAGAGGAAAACTGATATCACTAAGTGCCTTCAAGAAAAATTTGTGACATCTCATACAAGCAACTTAATAGCCCAACTGAAAGCCCTAGAAAAGAAAAAGAAGCAAATACTGCAAGAGGAGCCCACGGCTGGAAATATCAAACTCAGTGCTGATATCACTCAATTAGAAACAAATAAGACTATCCAAAGAATCAATGAAACCAAGAGCTGCTTCTTTGAGAAAATCAATAAGATAGACTAAACATTAGCCAAACTAACTAAAAGGCAGAGAGAAACTATCCAAATCAACAAAATCATATATTAAAAGGGGGACATAACTACAGACACAGAGGAAATCCAAACAATCTTTAGGTCTTACTACAAAAGCCTATATGCCACAAAATTTGAAAATCTAAATGAAATGGACAATTTCCTTGATAGATTCCATCTACCAAAATTAAGTCAAGATCAGGCAGAAAGACGGAACAGTCCTATGTCCCCCAAGGAAATAGAAGCAGTCATCAACAGTCTACTTGCCAAAAAAAAGTCCTGGGCCAGATGGTTTCAGTGCAGAATTCTACAAGGCATTCAAAGAAGTGCTAACTCCAATTCTCTCTAAACTATTCCACAAAATAGAAATAGAAGGAAAATAACCAAACTCATTCAATGAAGCCACCGTCACCTTGATTCCTAAACCACACAAAGACCCAACAAAAAAGGAGAACTTCAGACCTATCTCTCTTATGAACCTTGACGCAAAAAATACTCAATAAAATACTTGCAAACCAAATCCAAGAACACATAAAAGATATCATCCACCATGACCAAGTAGGCTTCAGCCCAGCAGCAAGGGTGGTTCAATATACAGAAATCCATCAATGTGACCCACCACATGAACAAACTGAAGGAGAAAAACCACATGATCATCTACTTAGAAGCCGAAAAAATATTTGATAAAGTCCAAAACCCATTCACATTTAAAGTCATGGAGAGATCAGAGATATAAGGCACATATCTAAGCACAGTAAAGGCAATATACAGCAAGCCTATAGCCAACATCAAACTCAATGGAAAGAAATTTAAATCAATCCCACTAAAATCAAAGAAAAGGCAAGGCTGCTCACTATCTCCATATCTGTTCAACATAGTACTTGAAGTCCTAACAAACACAATAAGAGAACTAAAGGAGATCAAGGGGATACAAATCTGAAAGGAAGAAGACAAACTATCACTATTCCCAGGTGATATGATAATATATATGAGCGACCCCAAAAATTCAACCAGAAAACTCCTCCAGCTGATAAACACCTTCAGCAAAGTGGCTGGATACAAAATAAACTCAAAAAAATCAGAAACCCTCCTGTATACCAAAGATAAAATGGCTGAGAAAGAAATCAGGGAAAAAACACCCTTCACAATAGCCTCTAATAACATAAAGTGACTTGGGGTGACTCTAACCAAGCAAGTGAAAGACCTGTTTAAAAAAAAAAACTTCAGTTCTCTGAAAAAAGAAATTGAAGGAAATATCAGAAGATGGAAAGATCTCCCGTGCTCATGGCTTGGTAGGATTAACATAGTGAAAGTAGCCATTCTGCCAAAAGCAATCTACAGATGCAATGTAATTCCCATCAAAATACCTACACAATTCTTTACAGACCTTAAAGAAAAATTCTCAGCTTCATATGGAGAAACAAAAAAAAAAAAACAGAATCTCCAAAATGATCCTGTACAACAACAGATCATCTGGAGGTATCTCCATCCCTGATCTCAAGCTGTACTACAGAGCAATAGTAAAAAAAAAAAAAAAAAAAAAAAAAAAAAAAAAAAAAAAAAAAAAAAAAAAAAAAAAAAAAAACCTGCATGGTATTGGCCTAGAAACTAAAGAGTGGATCAATGGAACCAAACAGAAGACCCAGAAATAAACCCACACACCTATAGATACTTGATTTTTGACAAAGAAGCCAAAACCATTCAATGGAAAAAAGATAGCATCTTCAACAAATGGCTCAGAGGAGGAGATGTGACTACTCTAGCTGATTTTTGATAATAGTACTGAAATCTATGTGGCATCAGGCCACAGGAAAGAAAACTTCCATGAGGGGATCTCCTGGAACATGACTAGGGTAATGTGGGAAAAATATTGGTGTGAAGTACATCTAGCACCCTCTCTGCAGGGCCATCTGTAGAAGCAGAGGGGAACACCAACTGGACAGGAGAATGCTAAAGACTGTAACATGCCAAGTCAGAGCAGAACAACCTTTCCCAGGAATGTCTCACTCAGTAATAATTGGGCCAAGGCTAGTTTTGAGGCTGAAGAACCAACGATATGCTTTCAAGAATGTTGATAGCAGTTGGAGAGGCTAAAATCATAATGTGAGGTCCCTTGTATATGGCTTCTAGAGACGGAGAGAAAAGATATGAAATCATCATTTGAGTTTTAGGCTAAAAGAAGAGTGGGCATATTTCTCATGGCCATACACATTCTATACTCTCATCTTACGGACCACATTAGTATAGCCCCCAAGTACAGTTAAACCAAAGAACAAGCAGCTCAGACTGTTACTTTTAACTACTAGACAATATTTAGATAAATCTGAGGAAAAGCCAAAGACCAGACACTTTAAGCTATTAGGCCAAAAAAAGCTTTCTCTTTCCTCTTCTGGCTGACTTTTGCAATGCTGGGCACAGAATTCAGGGAGTACTATGTATTTCTCCATCAGCCTAAACTTGGGTGCCACCATTTAGCTACTTTTCTGTTCAAGAGTCCAAGTGCCAGGGTGAAATGCGGAAGCTATAAGAAGAAAATTAACGTCACTGTGGATCACTCCCAGAGCCACTGAGTAGAAACTATGCATCTCCCAATCTTTCTCCTCCCAAGCTTATCAGTCCCTTGGAAGTGCTATTTACCATGTGTCTTGGCTGAAGAGTAGCCACACAAGTCTTTGTCCTGGTTCTCAAGGTAAAAATCACCCCCACCATGCTCATTCAGAGCCCAAGCACCTGCTCTGCATACAACCAGTAAAGCTGGCAGTCAACTGCGAATCCAAACATGTAGTTGTGGAGAAGTGTCACTTAGTGTGGAAGTTGGCCTCTAGTGCCTCTTGCATCATGACTAATTATAACTTCTTCTCCTTGATTTTCAGTTAGGCATATAAGCTTCAGAAGAATTCATATCAAATCCTAGATGAAAGACCCCAAGAAATGTAACTGGGATGTTGAAAAATTGTAGGGATTTGCCAAGATAATTTTCTATTCTGGAGAGGGAAAACTGAATGATTGGGAAATATAGAAGACCAAGTAGTGGAGAGTGGAATTCAGAATGGAAGAAGACAGGAAGTCTGTTAAACAGGTGCTAGATGTTGGCTGGGGTAATTTATTGGGCTTCAGGTTCCTCCATTCTCCCTATGGGTTCTGTGTTAATATCCACTCCTGTGCCTTTTAGCTATTTCATCTCAAAGGGTGTTCTAGGAACAAGAAGGGGCCAACTCAGGAAGCCTGTTGTGTTTTCCTTCCCTACCTATGTTCATTTAACCCTGTTTCAGTTCCTTCCCTGGAAGAAATAGTTTCACCTCCCAGTACTTCTCATGGAAATGCTTATGCCGATTAGAGGACAGTGATGGGTTGCTCTTGAGAAGACAATGTTGCTGTCAAAACCAAGTCATTCAGAAATTACTACTTCTCTCCCCACACTTGAACAGGTAGTGATGCCATTGAGGACTATTATCCAAGAACTACCCTGGGAACCTTCCTATTCCTAGGTCCCATTAGCCTTATGTGAAATAAACCCACAGTTCTGTTACATACTTTCCCTTTTATCCAAATAGATTCATTGTCCAGGAAAATAATTCTACCAATAAAAATATCTCATAACTTCTTGGAGAGTACCTACTTAGCATAGAAAAATTATTCAGAAAGTATTTTCAATTTTAATAATCCAGTCTCAAAATATACAATTTGAGGGAGATTGAAGATGGTTCCCATGAGAGTACACTGTGTCTGAGGAGTAGGTCAGCAGAAACAATGCAGCGACCAGGAGACTGAACTCTGGGACCTAAAACACCAGCATTTGTGATTGCCAGGTGAGCGGAACTCCTAGAGTAAGAAAATCAAGTCGGAAAACCCTAGGGACACCCAGTTATTCCTCGGAAAAATCTCTGGGTGACCCGCGGTGCACAGCTATGATCTGAGGGAGCAGCTGAGCTGGGTGCCAGCAGCCGCCTTACTAGACTGGATCTCACAGTCTCTGGGGAAGACTGAGGACGACCCGGGTACCATTTTGACTGACCTGCACACTGCGGGCGCACACTGCTCAGATCTGCCAGCAAAAACCTCAGTCTGTGTGTGAGTCCACGGGCCAGTCTGGGAAGCACCCGGGTACTGCTTCAACCAGCGGGTATAAGGCAGGCACAAGCTGATCTCTGCCACTGGAACCACCTCAGACTGAGAGGGACGGGGGAACCATTTTGACCAGACTGCACGCTGCGGGCACACACTGCTCGGGGCTGCCAGAAACCACCTTGGTACCTGTGTGTGTCCACGGGCCAGACAGAGAAGGCCTCGGGCACCATTTCAGACAGGCCTGCATACAAGGGGTACACACTGCTCGGCAACGCCTGCAACCAACCCAGACCCACTGTATGTGCCCCAAATATCATCTCAGACCTAGGTTTACAGCCCCTGGCACAGAAGGGGGCGCCAAGTCTCCAGTCCAGGGGAGAGCCCTTAGCAGCAAGCCTAGGGCAGAGCACAGAGCACCCAGCAGACATCTCAAAAGACTGAGGAGCTAAACCTCCAGACCAGAGGGGTGACCAGCCTGCAGTGCTCACAGCTTCTAGCACAGAGCATGAAGCCGGGCACACAAAGCCCACAACAGAGTTCAAATGAGCAACAACACAAACTAACAAACATCTGGAACTCCCTGATCTTCTTGAAGAATACTCCTGACACAAGAGATTGACAGTTCCAGCCTTAAAGCACAAATAGCTCCTTGATTATATATAAACAAATGCCCAGAAATCGGCAAAAGAACTCACACAACAAAAATCAGAACACCATGGCCCCACCAGAAACACCCAAAAGCAGTGGAGATTTTAATTCAGCGGAGACACAGGAAAATTATATTAAAGCTTTGATTATGCAGATATTGGAGGAACAAAAAGAGAGACAAAAAGAGGAAATGAACTAGGCCCTCAAAGAAATTCAGAAGAATTTAACTGCCCACATAGAGGAACAATCAAAGATAAACAGAGAGGAAACAACCAAAATAGGAGCCACAGTCAATCAGTTGAAGGAAATGGTACAAAGCATGAAAA
Source organism: Pachyuromys duprasi (assembly GCA_028658305.1). Taxonomy (NCBI): domain Eukaryota; kingdom Metazoa; phylum Chordata; class Mammalia; order Rodentia; family Muridae; genus Pachyuromys; species Pachyuromys duprasi. The sequence goes on along the minus strand of CM053753.1, from coordinate 41,946,564 downwards.
CAGAATTAGAATCTATAAAGAAGACACAAAGGGAAAAGAACCTGGAACTGGAGAACTTAGAGAAAAGATCAGGAACCACAGAGGTAAGCATCAACAATAGAATACAAGAGATGGAAGAGAGAATATTGGGAGCTGAGGATACGCTGGCTGAAATGGATTCCTTACTCAAAGAAAAAAGAAAATCAGAAATGTCCCAAACACAAAACATTCAAGAATTTAAGGATGCCATCAAAAGACGAAACCTAAGAATAATTGGAATACATGAAAAAGAAGACTCCAAGCTCCAAGGACTGGAAAATATTTTTTTTTTTCTTTTTTTTTTTTTTTTATTAATTTATTTATTTTTCTCTCAATCACAGGTTGGGTACTTTGAATCCCAGGCGTAGCCCCCTCCCCCATTCCCTCCCACCCTCCCACTCCCTCCCTCATCTCCTTCTTCCCTGCCCCCTCCAAGTCCACTTTTTTAAGAAAATCATAGAAGAAAATTTTCCCAACTTAAAGGAAGAATTGTACACAAACAAACAAGAAGCCTACAGAACACCAAATAGACTAGACCAGAAAAGAAATACCCCTCGTCACATCCTA
>CM053753.1:41910057-41945479 GCA_028658305.1 Pachyuromys duprasi | reverse complement strand
CTGTCAGAAATGGTGCCTGAGGCTTTCTCTGTCTGGCCCGTGGACAGACACCTGAACTGGGGTTTTTGCTGGTGGATGCGTGCAGCTTTTGCCCTCAGTGTGCAGTCTGGTCAAGATGGTCCCAGGATCCTCTCAGCCATGGGTTGAGATAGAACTCGGGTTCTTCCCAGATCCGCTGGCGGACTCACACACTGACTGAGTTTTTGCTGCTGGCGGACTCACACACTGACTGAGTTTTTGCTGGCAGAAGCGTTTGGCCCGCGCCCCCGCAGTGTGCGGACTGGTCAGAATGGTCCCCCAATCCACTCAGTCTGTGGTGGTTCCCACGATCTGTTCGCGCCCGCCGCACACCCGTGGGTTGGTGCAGGACTCGGGGTCCTCCCAGATCCGCAGGCGGACTCACACACTGACTGAGATTTTGCTGGTGGGGCGTTTGGCTTGTGCCCTGGCAATGTGCGGACTGGTCAAAATGGTCCCCCAATCCACTCAGTCTGGTGTGGTTCTGATGATCAGACCGAACCCGCAGCACACCCGTGGGTCGAAGCAGAACCCGGGTGCAGTGTGCGCTGGTAGGGCGCAGTTCAGTGAAAACCGCACCTGGTTCCTCCTGAGACTGCCCGGGAGACAGTCTATAATGGCGGGTGTGGGTGCCCAGTGCAGCCGCTCGTCCAGATCAGAGCTGTGCGCCGCTGGTCACAGGGAAATTTCTCCAGGTAATACCTGGGTGTCCCTAGGGTTTTCCCACTTGATTTTCTCACCGTAGGAGTTCCACTCACCTGGCACTCACAATGCTGGCGTTTTAGGTCCCAGAGTTCAGTCTCCTGATCGCTGCGTTGTTTCTGCTCTCCTACTCCTCAGACACAGTGTTCTCTCATGGCCCACAATTCTTTTTTTAAAATAATTTTTATTATTATCTATGGTTTTAAATTTACCACATTTTCTTTTTTTCACTTAATTTTTTTTAAAAAATATTAGTTACAGTTTATTAAATTTATATCCCAGCTGTATCCTGCTTCCTCATTTCCTCCCAATCCTTTCCTTATCTCCTTCATGCCCCTTTCCAAGTCCACTGATAGAAGAGGACCTCCTCCCCTTTCATCTAACCCTGGTTTATCAGGTATCTTCAGGACTGGCTGCAAAGTCCTCTGTGGCCTGGCAGGGTTGCTCCTCCCTCGGGGAGAGGTGAGGTCAAAGAGCCCACTATTGAGTTCATGTCAGAGATAGATAGTCCCTGTTCCCCTTAGTAGGTTACCCGTTTGGATACTGAGCTATCCTAAGCTACGTCTGAGCAGGATTTCTAGCTTATATACATACATGGTCCTTGGTTGGAGAAACAGTCTCATAAAAGACCCCCTTTGCCCAGATATATTTGGTCCTTCTGGAGTTCCTGTCCTCTCCAGGTCTTACTAACTCCCCCTTCTTTTATATGATTCCCTGCACTCTGCCAAAGAATGGTAATGAGTCTTAATATCTGCTTTGGTACACTGCTAGGTACAGTCTTTCAGAGATCCTCTATGGTAGGCTCCTGTCCTGTTACTTGTATACTCCTACATCCAATGTCCAGCCCATTTGTCTTTCTAAGTGAGGATTGATCTTCTTACCCTGTGTCCTCTTTCTTGTTTATCTTCTTTAGGTGTATAGATTTCAGTATATTTATCATATCTTATAGGTCTATGTAAGTGAGTATATACCATATGTGCCTTTCTGCTTTTGGGATACCTCCCTCAGGATGATCGTTTCTAATTCCTATCATTTGCCTGCAAGTTTCATGATTTCCTCATTTTTAATTGCTGAGTAGTATTCCATTGTGTAGAAGGAATGTATCCATTCCTCAACTGAGGAACACCTGGGTTGTTTCCAAGTTCTGGCTGTTACAAATAAAGCTGCTATGAATATGGTTGAACAAATGTCCTTGTGTACTTGAGGAACTTTTGGAGATATGCCCAGGAGTGGTATAGCTGGATCTTGAGGAAGCACTATTCCTGATTGTCTGAGAGAGTGCCAGATTGCTTTCCAGAGTGGTTGTACAAGTTTACATTTCCACCAGCAATGGAGGAGAGGTCCCCTTTCTCCGAATCCTCTCTAGCATGTGTTGTCACTTGAGTTTTTGATCTTAGCCACTCTGATGGTTGTCAGATGAAATCTCAGGGTCATTTTGATTTGCATCTCCCTGATGGCTAAGTACATTGAGCATTTCTTTAAGTGTTTCTCTGCCATTCTGCATTCCTCCACTGAGAATTCTTTGTTTAGTTCTGTACCCCAGTTTTTAATTGGGTTGCTTGATTTATTGCTTTTTAACTTCTTTAGTTCTTTATATATTCTGGATATCAGACCTTTGTCAGATATAGGGTTGGTGAAAATCCTTTCCTAGTTTGTAGGCTGTTCTTTTGCTCTGCCAACAGTATGTTTTGCTTTACAGAAGCTTTTCAGTTTCATGAGGTGCCATTTATTGATTGTTGATCTTAGAGCCTGTGCTGTTGGTGTTCTGTTCAGGAAGTTGTCACCTGTGCCTATGAGTTCTAGGGTCTTCCCCACTTTTTCTTCTAACCGGTTTGGTGTGTCTGGTTTTATGTTGAGGTCTTTGATCTACTTGAACTTTAGTTTTGTGCAGGGTGATAAATATGGATTTATTTTTATTTTTTCTGCATGTAGACATCCAGTTGGACCAGCACCATTTGTTGAAGTTGCTGTCTTCTTACCATTGAATGGTTTTGGCTTCTTTGTCAAAAATTAAATATTGGTTGGTGTTTGGATTTATTTCTGTGCCTTCTATGAGGTTTTGTTGATCCACTTTTCTGTTTCTATGCCAATACCATGTGGTTTTTATTACTATTTCTCTGTAGTAGAGCTTGAGATCAGGGATGGAGATATCGCTAGATGATCTGTTGTTGTACAGGATAGTTTTGGAAAGTGTGGGTTTTGTTTCACTATATGAAGTTGAGAATTTTTCTTTCAAGGTCCATAAAGAATTATATTGATAATTTGATGAGAATTGCATTGAATCTATAGATTGCTTTTGGCAGGATGGCCATTTTCACTTTTAATCCAGGAATCCAAGAGCACGGGAGATCTTTCCATCTTCTTCTGTTTCTTTCTTCAGAGACTTGAAGTTTTTCTCAAACAGATCTTTTACTTGCTTGGTTAGACTCACACCAAGGTACTTTATGTTATTAGCGGCTATTGTGAAGGGTGTTGCTTCCCTAATTTCTTTCTAGGCCTTTTTGTCTTTGGTATATGTTGTAATAGATAATTAATATTTAGTATTAATTATCTTTTAGTAAAGCTTGCTGTTAATCCTAATCAGCTGTATAACCAAATCACCACACAGAGACTGGGTTTATTTAGTTAACCTAGAACACAGTGCTGAGCAATAGTAACTCCCTCCTAAACCTCCAAGCCCTCATAATTAGATTTCTCTCATTATACTTGCTTTTTGTGAAATCTTAGGTCTGGAACATGCTCCATGTCCTCCAAGCTCTGTCTCCAGCTCTCTGCTCCTCACTTTCCTCGCCCTCTCTCCTCCCACTCATTTCCTCCCTCTGGCTCCTCCCACTGCTTAACATTATGTCTAGTTGCTTTATTTGGCCTGTTTATAGAGTTGAGACAGGATGTTTAGAATAAGTATCACAATACAATATCCGGATTGAACCAGAGAGTGGGGGGAAGAAATCAGCATTTGAGTATACAAGGATAAGATATAGACATTCCAAAGGAACATTATATCAACATGTATACAGAAGGGCTTCTGATTTTTTTTTTTAGTTAATTTTGTATCCAGCCTCTTTGCTGAGGTTTTTATCAGGTTAAGGAGTTTTCTGTTTAAATTTTGGGGGTCGCTCATATATACTATCATATCATCTGCAAATAGTGAAACTTTGACATCTTCCATTCCAATTTGTATTCCCTTGATCTCCCTTAGTTGTCTTATTGCTCTAACTAGGACCTCAAGTACTAGATTGAAAAGATATGGAGAGAGTGGGCAGCCTTGCCTTGTCCCTGATTTCAGTGGGATTGCTTTAAGTTTCTCTCCATTGAGTTTGATGTTTGCTATAGGCTTGCTGTATATTGCCTTTACTATGTTTAGGTATGTGTCTTGTATCCCTGATCTCTCCAGGACTTTAAACATGAATCGGTATTGGATTTTGTCAAATGCATTTTCAGCATCTAAGGAGATGATCATGTGGTTTTTCCCCTTCAGTTTGTTTATGTGGTGGATCACATTGATGGATTTCCTTATATTGAACCACCCTTTCATGCCTGGGATGAAGCCTACTTGGTCATGGTGGATGATATCTTTTATGTGTTCTTGGATTCAGTTTGCAAGTCTTTTATTGAGTATTTTTGCATCAATGTTCATCAGAGAAGTAAGTCTGAACTTCTCTTTTTTGGTTGGGTCTTTGTGTGGTTTAGGTATCAAGGTGACTGTTGCTTCAAAAAATGAGTTTGGTAATGTTCCTTCTGTTTCTATTTTGTGGAATAGTTTGAGGAGTATTGGCGTTAGCACTTCTTTGAAGGTCTGGTAGAATTCTCCGCTGAAACCATCTGGCCCAGGGCTTTCTTTGGAAGGGAGACTGTTGATGACTGCTTCAATTTCCTTGGGGGATATAGGGTTATTCAGTTTTTCTACCTGATCTTGACTTAATTTTGGTAGATGGAATCTCTTAAGAAAATTGTCCATTTCATTTAGATTTTCACATTTTGTGGCATATAGGCTTTTGTAGTATGACCTAATGATTGTTTGGATTTCCTCAGTGTTTGTAGTTATGTTCCCCTTTTCATTTCTGATTCTACTGATTTGGATGGATTCTCTCTGCCCTTTAGTTAGTTTGGCTAACAGTTTGTCTATCTTGTTGATTTTCTCAAAGAATCAGCTTTTTGTTTCATCGATTCTTTGAATATTTTAATTTGTTTCTAATTGATTGATTTAAACCCTGAGTTTATTTCCAGGTGTCTGCTCCTCTTGGCTGTATCTGCTTTTTTTTCCCTAGAGTTTTCAGTTGTGCCATTAATTTGCTTGTATGTGATGTTACAAATTTCTTCTTTTTGAGCCATTTTTAAATTTAATTTTTATTAATTACACTTTATCATTTTGTATACCCCCATAAACCTCCCCTCCTAATCCAACCTTTCCTCCCCTTCTTCACTCATGCTCCTCCCCAAGTCCTCTGATAGGGGAGGTCCTCTTCTCCTTCCTTCTGATCCTTAGTGCTTTGAAGTTTCCTCTGAGCAGTGTTTTCAGTGTGTCCCATAAATTTGGTTATGTTGTACCTTTATTTTCATTGAATTCTAGGAAGTCTTTAATTTCTTTCTTATTTCTTCCTTAACCCAGCTGTCATTGAATAGCAGGTTTTCAGTTTCCATGTGCATTTAGGCTTTTTGTTATTTCTATTGTTGTTGAGGGCCAGCTCCAGTCCATGGTGGTCAGATAGAATGCAGGGGATTATTTCAATCTTTTTGTATCTGTTGAAGCTTGCTTTGTGACCAATATATGGTCTATTTTGGAGAAGGTTCCATGAGGTGCTGAAGAAAAGTTCTGTAGACATCTATTATGTCCATTTGAATTGGGACCTCTGTAAGTGCCTTTATTTCCGTATTTGGCTTCTGTCTAGATGATCTGTCCCTTGGTGAGAGCCAGGTGTTGAAGTTTCCCACTATTAAGGTGTTGCTATCAATGTGTGATTTAAGCTTCAATAATGTTTCAAGGTGCCCTTGTGTTTGAGGCATAGATGTTCAGAATTGTGATGTCCTCTTTGTGAATTTTTCCTTTGATGAAAATGTAGTTCCCCTCCTTATCTTTTTTGATTAATTTTGGTTGAAAGTCTATTTTTAGATATTAGGATAGCTATTCCAGCTTGTTTTCTGGCTCCATTTGATTGAAAAATATTTTTCCAGCCCTTTACTCTGAGGTAATATTTATCTTTGTTGCACAGGTGTGTTTCTTGGATGCAACAGAATATTGGATCTTGTTTCTGCAACCATTCTGTTAGTCTCTTTCTTTTTTTGTGGAGAATTGAGTCCATTGATGTTGTTAGATAATAGTGACCAACAAATGTTACTTTCTTTTGATGTGGGGTTCATGGTATTGCTGTGTTTCATTGCTTGTATTACTTTGGTTTTTTGTTGTTGTTGTTGTTGTATAGTTATCTATGTTCTATGTTTTCTTGGATGTAGTTGTTTTCATTGAGTTGGAATTTTCCTTCTAGTAACTTCTATAGGGATGGGTTACTGTGTAGATATTGCTTAAATTTGGTTTTGTCATGGAATATTTTGAATTCTCCATCTATGTTAATTAAAAGTTTTGCTGGGTATAGTAGTCTGGGTTGGCATCTGTGGTCCCTTAAGGTCTGCATGATTTCTGCCCAGGCCCTTCTGGCTTTCACAGTTTCTGATAAGAAGTCTGGTGTAATTCTGATAGGTCTACCTTCATATGTTACTTGGACTTTTTCCCTTGCTGCTTTTAGTATTTTTTCTTTGTTCTGTAGGTTCAGTGTTTTGACTATGATGTGACATGAGGAACTTCTTTTCTGATCTTGCCTATTTGGTGTTCTGTAGGCCTCTTGTATATTTATGGACATCTCTTTCTTTAAGTTGGGAAATTTTTCTTCTATAATTTTCTTGAAAATATTTTCTGGAACTTTGAGTCTGGCGTCTTCTTTTCATCTACTTCTATTATTCTTAGATTTTGTATTTTCATGGTGTCCTTGCTTTCTTCGATGTGTTGTGTTTGAAACTTTTCTGATTTTTTTTTTCTTTGAGAGAAGTATCAATTTCTGCAAGTGTATCTTCGGCACCTGAGATTCTCTCTTCCATCTCTTGTATTCTATTGGTGATGCTTACCTTTGTAGTTCCTGATCTTTTCTCCAGCTCCAGCTTTTTCTCTGTTTGTGTTTTCTTTATTGATTCTAATTCTGTTTTTATGTCTTGCACTGTTTCCTTCATCTGATTGAATGTGGAGTCCTGCTTTTCAATGGTGGCTTCGATTTTTTTTTTTTGTCCTTTTCCTCTCTATATGTGGCTAATTGTGCATCTACTTGTTTGACTGTATTTGCCTGTATTTCTTTGAGAGCTTTGTTCATTTCTTCTTTGTTTCTCTCAATTTGTGTAGCCATTTCTCTGATAAATTTGTTCATTTCCTCTTTATGAGCCTCCAATAGCTGGACAAGCATAGTTTTAAAGTTGTTTTCTTGTGTGTCTAGTGAATTGAAGTGTCCATTGATTTGGGGTTTGCTGGTGAATCCATGATGTCCTGAGTTTTGTCGGTTGTGTTCTTATGTCGGCCTCTGGCCATCTGCTTATCTGTACCCCTCACTGTTTATTCCTGGAGTCTGTAGTTCAGACTAGGACAGTATCTTTCTGTTTTCTCGACTGTTTTTCAGGAAGATGAGAGAGGGGCACTGGCATGGGATTGTGCATTGTGGTTTCAGCTTTACCTAACTAAGGAATGTGATGCTGGCAGTATTTGCAGGTACTTTTAGCGGATGCAGTGTGCACACGCAGATTCCCTGACTATCACAGTGGCCTGCAGGCCACTGGTTTGTAGCTCTGTCTGGGATCCAGGAATTGCTTGCCTGGAATTCATTGGTAGATCCGCAGAGCAAAGGCTTCAGTGTTGGGATTGCTATCCCAAGAATACCTATGATACCCACACTAGGTTTGTGGGTCGTAGGGAACTGTGGTCTGGTGGTTGTGTAGAGGGGATCTGGATCTGGGGCAAACATATCCTTGAAGTCACACTCTTTCCGTTGTAGGGCCAGTTGGAAAGCACAGGGATTCCCCTTGCTCTCTACTCTCCAATTTTATCTTGCTGGGTCAAATGCGAGTATAGGCTAACAGTCAGCTCAGAGGAGCTGTAGTGGCAGTTCTTGGTGTCCACCTGCACTGTGTGCTGTGCTGGGTGCAGCCTGTGCTGGGGCCTGGGGCCTGTGATCTATAGCAGACTCTCCAGGCCCTTTCTGTATCCTTCACTACCCCCAGGGAGTTATTTTGGTGGCTGGACCTAGGGAGGTGTTGGGGTCGGTGTGGGGAGTGGGGACTGGATTTTCTCTGTCCCAGATCCAGAGGCTGGGGCCTAGGCACTCTGTTCTGTTGTGGAATCCACAGGCTGCCTCTCTGCCATTCCCCTCCTCCAGAGAAGGATTAGGTGGCTGGTCCCGGGAGAGTATTGGTAAGACTTGGGTTGAATGTTCTCAGCCCCAGACCCCAGGCCCAGATATCTCTGCCAGAAGCCACCTGGCGCTAGCACATATGTCAGCCGGTTCTAGTAACAGTTAGGGTTGGCAGAATTCTGCCAAGTCATGGCTTGGCAGAATTAATATAGTAAAACTGGCCATTTTCCCAAAAACAATCTAGAGATTCAATGCAATTTCCATCAAATTACCAACACAATTCTTTACAGACCTTGAAAGAAAAATTCTCAAATTCATGTGGAATAACAAAAAAACCAGAATTGCTAAAATAATCCTCTACAATAAAAGATCTTCTGGAGGTTTCACCATCTTTCATCTCAACCTGTACTATAGAGCAACAGTAATAAAATCTGCATAGAAACTGAATGTACTGGCATAGAAACAGACCTGTGGATCAATGGAATCAGATAGAAACCCATACACTTACGGACACCTGATTTTTGACAAAGAGGCCAAAACTATACAATGGAAAAAAGATAGCATCTCCAACAATAGGTGCTGTTTGAACTGGATGTCTACATGAAGAAACATGCAAATAGATCCATACTTATCACCCTTCACAAAACTAAATTCCAAGGGGATCAAAGACCTCAATATAAAACCAGACACACTAAGCCTTTTATAACAAAAAGTGGGGATGAGCCTAGAAATCATCAGCACAGGAGACAACTTCCTGAACATAACACCAACAGCAAAGGCTCTAAGATCAACAATCAATAAATGGGACTTCATGAAACTGAAAAGCTGTAAAGCAAAGGACACTGTCTTCAAAACAAAATGACTGCCTACAGATTTGGAAAGGATGTTCACCAACCTTATATCTGACAGAGGGCTAACATCCAGTATATGTAAAGAACTCAAGAAGTTAAACAGCAACAAATCAAGTAATCCAATTAAAATATGGGGTATGAAGCTAAACAGAGAATTCTCAATAGAGGAATAAATATGGCAGAGAAACACTTAAAGAGATGCTCAACCTCCTTAGTCATTTGGGAAATGCAAATAAAAATGATCCTGAGATTTCACCTTATACCCATCAGAATGGTTAAGATCAAAAACTCAAATGACAACACATGCTGGAGTGGATGTGGAGAAAGAGGAACCCTCCTCCATTGCTGATGGGAATTCAAACTTGCACAACCACTCTAGAAATCAATTTGGTGCTTTCTTAGACAATTAGGAATAGTGATTCCTCAAGACCCAGTGCTACCACTCTTAGGCATATATCCAAAAGAGGCTCAAGTATACAACAAGGACATTTGCTAAACCATGATTGTAGCAGCTATATTTATGATAGCTGGAAGCTGGAAACAACCCAGATGTCCCTCAGTTGAGGAATGGATACAAAAATTGTGGTACATCTACACAATGGAATATTACTCAGCAATAAAAAATAAGGAAATCATGAAATTTGCAGACAAATGGTGAAATCTAGAAAAGATCATCCTGAGTGAGGTATGCCAGAGGCAGAAAGACACACAGGGCATATTCTCACTCATAAATGTATATTAGACATATAACATAGGATAAACATAATAAAATCAGTACACCTAAGGAAACCAATCAAGAAGGAGGACCCTGGCTAAGATGTTCAATCTCGATTCAGAAAGGTAAGGAGGATAGACATCTGAGGAGGGAGAAAGGAGAAAACAGGGAACAGGACAGGAGCCTACCACAGAGGTCCTCTAAAGTCTCTATCCTGCAGGGTATGGAGTCAGATGCTGAGACTCATAGCCAAACTTTGGGTAGAGCGCAGGGAATCTTATGAAAGAAGTGGGAGATAGTAAGACCTGGAGAGATCAGGAGCTCCACATACAGAGCAACAGATCCAAAAGTATGGGCACAGGGGTTTTTTCTGAAACTGATACTCTAGCCACAGACCGCTCCAGGAGATGGCTTGGAACCCTTGCACAGAGGTAGCCCATGGCATTTCAGTGTCCAAGTTGGTTCCATAGTAATGTTGACAGGAACTGTCTCTGACAGTAACTGAATGGCCTGTTCTTTGATCATTTCCCCCTGAGGGGGGGAGCAGCCTCACCAGAGTACAGAGGAAGACAATGCAGCCACTTCTGAGGAGACCTGATAGACTAGGATCAGATGGAATAGGAAGGGGACCTCCCTTATTAGTGGACTGGGGGAAGGACATGGGTGGGAAAGAAAGGGGGAGGGGAAAGTTGGGAGGGAAGATGGAGGGAGCTAAAGGGGGATAAAAAGTGAATAAACTGTAAATAATAAAAATAAATTAAAACAGAAAAAAACAACAGAAAAAATCACTAAAATAAATATAGCATATGAACCAGCTAGATATATGTGCAAAGGAACATACACATTAGTCTATAGACACTCACCAAGTGATATTCATTACTGCTCTATTCACAATGGCTAGAAATGAAAATGATTTGGTAGATGAATGGACAATGAATATGTGTTACATATACAGAGTAAAATACTATTGAGATGTAAAAGAATAATGTTCTTCATTTAAAAAACCATATTATGTCTACTAGGAAACTCTTAGACATAGTAAACACATGAAAGCTACAGGATACAAAATTAATACTTCAAAAAGCAGCTTCTGATATAATAACAATCTACTCTAAAAAAGTTCAACTCAAAAAAATCCTATCATAACTAACTCCCTTCAAAATGAAGAATTTAGGAATATAACCAATCAAGTATTGAAGGACTTCTACAATGAAAATCTATTGATACTGGAAAAGGAAACCACAGATGATAATAGAGTATGAATAAACACCCCATGTTAATTGGCAGAATTTATATTTTGAAAATGTCTCCATTATCTAAATTAATTTACAAAATTAAAGCAATAACTACTAAAACTATCATATCATGTTTCACAAGTTTAGAAAAATATATGAGAATTGCTTCCTATTATACTATAAAAGAGCCTAGTACCAGCATTATAAACACACTGGTGGACTAATGGGATAGCATAGAGGAACCAGAAATCAAATGGCAAAGACACACCCACATAATTTTTACAAAACAAAAGCAAAAACAAAAAAACAAACAAAAACCAAAAACCAAAACAAAAACATTCTTGGATTGAAAATAGCCTATTCAACAAATATGCTGGCGAAACAGAACTTTCACTTCCAAAAGTTGAAATTTGATTTGTATTGTTCACCTTATACATAAATAAAATCAAAGTAGTTCAAAGACTTAAACTTAAATCCTAAAACCCAGAAAAACTTCAAAGAAACCTCAGGAGATGCTCCTGAACATATTGGAGTGGAGATAAAAATTTTATGTAGGATCTCAACAGCACATGGACTAGTACCAAATACCACCAGATGAATATATAAAAATAAAAAAAAGTTATTTCTGAAACAAGGGAAACAGTCAGCAAAGTAAACAACCCACAAACTGGGAGAAAATTATTTATGAGCTGTAATTAAGCAGGGGCTAATACTCAAGAGTTTACAATGATTTGAAGACATTAAATAAAAGGGAAATCAACCACCTGAGAACAAGTAAACAAAGGAGATGCATAGACACTTTGAGAAACATAAACACAGATTAACAATAACTATTTCTTAAAATGTTCAATATCCCTAGTCATTGGAGAAATTCAATGTAAAACTTATTTGAGATACCACCTCCCCCAGTCAGAATGGCTGCCATAAACACGTCTGACAGTGAATGTTGAAGAGAATGTAGAGAGAAGGGAACACTTACTCACTGTTGGGTAAATAAAATAATTCAGAAATTATATGAAAAGTTTAGGGATTTTGCAAAAACTAAAAATAAAAATAGAAATGCAATGCTACCTAGGTCTTTCACTCTTGGAAAAATACTCAGAGAACTGTACACTCTAGCATAAAGATATTTGCATCCCATGATTATTTCAACCTAATTCGCTATAGCAAAAAAAAAAAAAAACCTGGCATCAGAGTAATTGTTCATCAATACATGAGTGGACTGTGAAATTCTGGTACACACACACAAATTTTGTTTAGTTTAAAACGAAAATGAAGTTTAAAAACTTCCAAGAAAATGGGTGGGCTTAGAATGTACAATATTAGGAAAAGTCACTTCCTTATATTTTTCTCATATACAAAACATAGCCAATAATATATGAATTTATATAAACAAACCTACATTTGGATACATGAAAAGAGAATAAGAAAGGCTGTGTGTAAGAGAAAGTGGGACGACTGAATGCAGATAGCAGACATGAGGACATAAGGATAGATGTTTTTCTAGTTCTAATTCTGTCATAGAAATTTTGGTTTGGGTAATGGATAAAATAGATTTGGTACTAAACATGTGAAATCTACTGTGAAACTCCAGAACTTTGATTCAAGATGCCTACTCTATACAGAATTTTTTAAGTTTTTATTATATCAAAGAAAAAAGCAAGCTGTTTTTCACCCACAAGCAATTTCTTTGTATGAGCAGGTATGTAGAACCTGACTAAATGCAATGTGATCTTTTCTTTTCTTATTTAAGTTCATGTCACCCCAAAAGAGGTGCATTTGTGTGAACTAGCTTCTACTATAGATGTTTATGTAGCTTTCCTAACAATCAGAGGGTGTGATTTATTTTTTTGACCATAGGTAGTCTTTATTTCTTGTTTGTTTGTTTTTGAGACAGGGTTTCTCTGTGTAGCCCTGGCTGTTCTAGAATTCACTTTGTAAATCAGGCTGCTCTCAAACTCAGAGATCGGACTGCCTCTTCCTCCCTGGTACTGGGATTAAGGGCAGGTACCACCATGCCATGCAAGCGACAGTTCTTATTAATCCTTCTTGTATTCCTACAGTGAGGAACTAGGTAGAGTTGAGTGCATCTTCCCTAAACATACAGAAGACTCTTCCATTTTCTGAGGTTGTGGCAGGACTCTGCAGATCTTAATTTTCATTCCTCTGTATACCATCTGCTAACTTTCTCCTTCTCTTTGGAAGCTCTAGTAATGACTGCCCCTATTAAGAACCTGGCTGAGAAAGTGACCCCACCTCAGACAGGTTCCCATAGCAAAGAGCCCTTCACAGTGCTGAATGCCAGAATAATTTTACAGACCATCTTTTAGCATATATTCTCCACACATTTGGGTTTCTCAGGAGTAGGCCAAGCAGGGTAGGACCTTCATCTCTATAGTACTATCTCTCTAAAATGATCTCTATCACTGCTGGAAGGTACATTGCATATGTTCTTAAGCTTCCTGTCTTTAACCTTGGCTAATGCTCTCTGTAGCTGGACTCATTCCAAAATCATAGTCCTCCACTCAGTCAATGTCTGGTTTTAAAGTATTTCCTCCCTTACACAATATTCCTTTCCTTCTCCACCCGTCTCCTCCTCTATTCTCTCCAGCTTTACTCTGTCTTCTACTGAACTACAATACCTTCCCATAGTAGCCCACATCACAGGAGAACTGCTGGATTATTCCCCTAGAGACTGCAGCAATGCATGCATATCATCTGCCTTCCAATCCTGCATACCACAAACACCTTGTCAGCAATCTAGATGTTTAACATGAACAAAGTATCAAAACACACACATATGTGTGTATGTATATATATATATATATGTATTTACATATGTGTGTATATATATATACATTTGTGTGTATGTGTTCCAACAATTTGTTTTTTACTTTTTATGTAATCATTAAATGATTACATAATCTTGAGTACTAACCAACCAGGATTCTACTGCCAATGCATCATTCCCTGTAAGAGTTCATATAAATATCAACTAGATTGTAGAGCTATCTTAGCTGCAACCTTTGCTCTATTCATACAGTAAGCACTTCTCTGTGTATTCCTGTTCCACCTGCATGCTGATCCTAATTTGATCATTTATCTTATTCTTTGATGTAATGATTTTAGCAGAAGACATATTTTCACATAATTAATGACATGTTTTACCTAACAAATTCTATTCTTTACATTATTGTCCCAATTTACTCTTAGTGCTTTCCTTGCTCGTTTTGGAATAAGTCATTATTTGTATCAGAGAGATGGGAGAGATTTTAGAATGATGGAAATATTTAAAATAATTAACCAAGAAATGAAAAATTACAAGAAACCGAAAAAATGGGAGGGAAAAATGGGTGGCTGAGTAGTCCTTATGTCCTAGGCAGTTGTTTCCAGTTTGTTAGTAAACTAAACCAGAGGATAAATAAAAGTATACTCAGGTTTGGTTTTAAAATATGTTTTCTTTCTCACTGTCAATTAATTATTGCTCAAATGTGATGTGCTTGAGTACAATCACTACTTTCTATTCTGATGTGAACTTAGAACCTTCTGTACAATTTTATAGATACAATTCTTAATATTATAGGATTTGTTGGGATTTTTGGCTCTTTTGCTGGGAATTCTTTCTCAAATTTCATTATTGCAGTACCATGCTCTTTTGAGCTTTACAGATAAAGGACAGTTCATGGGGTGAAAAAGTTTATTATATTTCATGCTCACTGTATGTAGACATTAAGCTTTCATTACAGACCATGGTTGGGTCTTCTAGAGGTTTGGATAAGTCATGCTTTGTCCTCATTAGAATATGATGCTCTCATCAAAATAGTCACTTGCATATGGCACTATTGTTTTCTTAGAAGTAGGGGACAGCAACTTAGGCATATAAAACCTCATGTTGAAGCATTAGTGTCATAAGTAAGAGTCAAAGCCAGTGGTCTTTTAAAACTTACAACTTCTTGAAACAGAGGCTTCAGCCTTATGCTACCTTTTCTGTAATACAGATATATTTGTCAATATAGAGTTAGTGATGTCATATTGAAGGGAAAATGAAAATATGCAAGTGACTCTTGGTCAGAGATATGCTAAATATCTGTATGTGTAAGGAAGCATCTGATCCAAAATGTCAGTAGTAGTGCCCTCTAAAATTCCTGTTTTCAACCATTTCCACTCCATGGAATGAACACAAATATGTAATGAAGTCAGTTATCCTTATGATGGTATGTAGGGGGAAGGGAGTCTAATCTAGAAGTGAATTTTGGGGAAATTATGGCCTAACAACATTAGCAGTATTTTAAGGAGACATGAAATGGCAAAAGTCTTTTTATCAAATGATTTCACAGCTGGTATTTTTGTCTCACTTCCTCCATGGTTTGCTTCACTGTGACTATAGTCACTATCACTGGACTGACAGTAGTAGTCAGCCTCATCCTCAGTCTGCAGGTTACTGATGGTCAGAGAGGCTGAGTTTGAGGAGCTGTCAATGGAGCCAGAGAACCGATCTGGAATCCCAGATGGTCGCTGATCATCTTTATATATCACATTGGTGGGGGATCTTCCCGTGTGCTGCTGGTACCAGTGCACATATTTGCTCCCAATGTTTCCACTGCTGCGCTTGCAGGAGATGGTGATTGTGCTTCCTGGAGACCCTGACACAGAGTTTAGCTGAGTCAGCACAAGCTGACCACATGACCCTGTAAAAGAAGAAAATAATGAAACCCAGTAAGAACAAGGCAACCCCATTCACAGACAAGCCTATGCGCCAAACATCCCAAGCAACAGGCAGTTACTCTCCCAGAACTCCTTCAGTCACCTCACCTGCTAAGTAATTAAGGAAGATAAGGAGTAGTGGAGCCAGAGTCATGGTGAGAACACTCAGATTCGGCTTCCTGAGTCCAGTGAACAAGCTATAGCACAACACCCCTTCTTATCTGTCTCTGGGATTCCAGTTGCATGCTGGCTGTATGCAAATGCCCATCTTTTGGTGATGTTCTAGCCCCTCCTTTTATTTCAGAGAGTCTGACTGACAAATGGAGAGACTGCTAGTGAGAAGATGTGGACTTCACCAAGGGCCAAGACAGAAAACCTGAAAATGAAGGGAAAACAAGAGAGTTGGGGTGAGCTTGGCCATAACTCTCATTGTAACCATGTTTTGTTACCTGGTATGTGACTGCTAGGCTCCTAACTGCCAAGAGTGAGACCATTTGATAACTCACCAGCCACTGTCTGGTGTCTGAGTGGAACATAAATTGTCCCTTAATATAATTCTGTCAATGTCAACTAAAGCAGTGGGTAAGCCAGCGTACTTTTGCATAGAGAATCTGTGCTTGGTTTCAAAAGAACTGTCCTGTCCTGTGGTTATAATTGTGGTCATTTCTAGGTAAGAATTTAATTTAAGATTGTAGTTAAGAGTTTATCTCAGCAGTTAAGAGTTCTTGCTGTTCCTGCAGAGTATGTGAGGTTGGTTTTCAACACCCATGTCAGACAGATCAGAACCTTCTCTGATTATAGCTCTATGGGATTGGATGACCTATTTTGGCCTCCTCAGATATCCAGACTCATTTGTTTGCACACACACACACACTACATATATATATATATATATATATATATATATATTATATAATTCTTATCTTATATGTACATAATTCTTTAATATAATCAAGAATAAAGAGTAGCTTTAATATAACTGCCAAAAAATGGGAAAAGTATCTGTGGGAGTCAAGCTTTGGGAGAAAAGAAAATTCTTCATAACTAGCAATAATTAAACTGAAAGATTGCACTACAAAAATGTACAATGAAAATACTATGAATTATTTTTCATCCCTAAATTGTGAATAGATTGCAAGTTTAATTCCTTGTGCATTTAAAAACTATTTCTGTCATTATTTTTTTGGAGTCCTAGGACATAAATTTTACTTTAAATAGTATTTTACATATTAAACAAAATACATCTTAGCTTCGGTTTAAATATGCTTTATACATACAAAGTTGATAATGAGTACTATAGACTAAGACTTCAATGAAGGCTAGATAATTTATAGTAAAAGTAAAAATTTCTGAAATTTACACAAAATACTGAAACAATGAGAAACAGTGAAATAAGAAATATTATTTATATATGTTATAGAAGAAGAAAAATTCATCGATTTTAAATCTGATAATGAGTAAACAAAATGTTTAATTAACAGCCAGGCTCAGGATTGGGATTCTGGAAGCATCTCTGTGGTATCGCTTCAAGCTATCTCTAACACACCCAAACACCACTGGGGAGGGAAAAAAATCCTCCTTTTGAATGTCTGAGCAGGAACTGGAAAGAACTGTTGAAAGGTTTGAAAGTCTGTGTATTGAAGAGTAGGTCACCACAGAAGGAGTCCACCACAATGTCAAAGCAATAAGGAGTGCACTCTTGTGTGCCTCTTCAGTGGGACTGGCTTCACTTTTGAAAACCCTTGTTCATGTGTGCTCCCATGATAGAGTTAAGTGTTGTTCACTACCATGGCCTGCTGTCCAGGAACTGCACATTTTCCTTGTAGTTTTTCAGATACCTGGTTCTGAAAACTCAAAGGTTGTGCACTTAACTTTCATGTTAGATACATGTAACAGATCATTGTAATTCTACTTTTCCTGAAAGTTTAGGGATGTTATACTATAAAAAATATGAAAAAGTATTCTGATCCCATTAGTGGTTATGGTAAATAATTATCAGATTAATGAAGAGTATAGTTGGTAAAAATTTGAGGAAACGTTTTCTCTGTTCATTAGTGAGATGGAGTTGTAATGTAGCATGTTAGTGATTCCTTGGTTTTTAATTTCATAGTTTTGGTTAAGAAAGAAATTTTTAAGTTTGCTTCATATGTGTTGTATGTATCAAATTTTATGCAAACATCATATATATGACTGATGCTCACACACATATACACACACTGTCAATATATAGACTTATTACCATCTGCCACATATTAGGTATGAGAAATAGTGAAAACATAGAAGCTGAAATCTTCATCTTGCATCCTAAGGGAATCCCTTCTCAAACAGTTGTGGATTTGTAGCATTAGAAGAATAAATCAATGGAGAATAGAACAAATTGTATATTTTGAGACTAGGTTATTAAAATTGAAAATACTTCCTGAGTAATTTTTCAATGGTAAGTAAGTACTGTCCAAGAAGTTATGAATTATTTTTATTAGTAGAAAAATTTTCCTGGGCAATCACTCTATTGAGATGAAGGACAAAGTATAAAGCAGAATTGTGAGTTTAATTCTCATGTGCCCAAAGGGATCTAGGAGCAGGAAGGTTCCCAGGGTAGCTCTTGGGTAACAGTCCTCAATGGCATCACTACCTGTGCAAGTGTGGGGAAGGAAGTAGTGATTTCTGAATAACATGGTCTTGTCAGCAATTTTGTCTTCTCAAGAGCAGCCCATCACTGCCCCCTAATGGGCATAAGCATTTCCATAAGAAGTACTGGAGGGTGAAACTATTTCTTCCAGGGAAGGAATTGAAACAAGGTTAAAGGAACATGGGTAGGTAAGGAAAACACAACAAGGTTCCTGAGATGGCCTCTTCTTGTTCCTAGAATACTCTTTGAGAAGAAATAGCTAAAAGGCACAGGAGTGGCTATTAACACAGAGCCAAGAGTGAGAACGGGAGGAACATGGAGCCCAATAAATTTCCCAAGCCAATATCTAGCATCTGTTTAGCAAACTTTCTCTTTCTCCCATTCTGAAATCCACTTCTTCACTACTCAGTCTTCTATATTTCCCAAGAATTCAGTTTTTTTCCTCCAGGGCAGAAAATAAACTTGACAATTTTCTGTAAATTTCCAACATCCCAGTTACATTATTGGGGATCTCTCATCTAGGGTTTGACATGACCTCTTCTGAAGTTGATATGCCTAACTGAAAATCACAGAGAAGTTAAAATTACTCACGGTGCAAGAGGCACTCAAAGGCCAATTTCCACACTAAGTGATACTTCTCCATAACTGTATATTTGGATTCCTACTCAGCCCCCACCTCCTCTGGTTGTATGGAGAGCAGGTGCTTAGGCTCTGAATAAGGATGACAGGTGATTTTAACCTTGAGAACCAGGACAAAGGCTTGTGTGGCCACTCTTCAGCCAAGATACCTGATAAATAGCACTCCCAAGGAACTGATAAGCTTGGGAGGAGAAAGATTGGGAGATGCATATTTTCTATTCAGTGACTCTGGGAATGAGCCACAGTGATGTTACTCTTCTTCTAATAGCTTCTGCATTTCACCTTGGATCTTGAACTCTTGAACTGGAAATAGTTAAATAGAGGCACCTGAGTGTAGGCTGATGGAGAAAATGCATAGTACACCCTAAGTTCTGTGCCCAGTGTTGTAAAAGTCAGTCAGTGGAAGAAAGACAGAGAATGATCAGCATCATAGCTTAAGGAATCATAGCTTAGAGTGTTTAGATTTTGGCTTTTCCTAGGCTTAATATAAATATTGTCCAGTAGTTAAAAGTAACAGTCTGAGATGCTTGATCTTCTGGTTGTTCAGTAACCATACTTGGGGGCAGTACTATGGTGGTCAGGAAGATGAGAGTGGAGAATGGCTGAAGCCCAATAAATTCCCAGGGGATTGTGATACATTCCTCAACATGATTTGTAGTAATTCTCTTTGTTTTGAGACTGCACCTGATATTTAAACAGTGTATAGTTTATATAGCTTACAAAGAGAAGGGTCAATACTCCAGAGAATATTTCTGTGGTAACAAGCAAAGCTATAGTTGAGTAAGACCTCTGAGTTTTCTTCATAAAGATGCAAAACTGGCTTAAAAGAAGAAAGTCTAGAGGAGACAGAGGTTCCTCTCAAGCCCAACATGCCCATAAAGACTTGGTCCTTATGTGGTCCATCATAGCAAAAAATAAAATGAAAATGATTAATTTGGCCACATGTATTGTTTTAAACATCCAGGATAAAAAAGCATAGCCAATGGGAGGACATATAGGTATCTTTCTTTAATGGTTCAGAGGCTCACACTCCCTGAGTTATAACCATTTGAGATGCTACATATACACCTTCTTTTTTTTTTTTTGCTTTGAAATTTTCTTCTGTATAAGAAAAATGCATCTAGGATGATAAGACATTGTGACCGTGGCTCAGTTTTACACTGCAATGCCCATATCCTGCCAAGGGAAAGAAGCCCACTATTGTTTTAGCCTAAAAGTCAAATGATGATTGCATATCTTCCCTCTCCCTCACTGGGAGCCATAAGCGAGGCTTCTTGAAAGCAAATCCATCAGCCTCAAACCTCAAGCCTTGGACCAGTTGTTATTGTGTGAGGCATTCCTGGGAAAGGTTGTTCTGCTCTGACCTGGCCTGTTACAGACTCTAGCATTCCCATGTCCAGTTGGTGTGCTCCTCTGCTTATACAGATGGCCCTGCAGATACGGTGCTAGATATACTTCACACCTATATTTTCCCCACATTACCCTGGTCAAGTTCCAGGAGCTCCCCTCATGAAAGTTTCCTCTCCTCAGGACTGATGCCACCTAGAGTTCACTACTATTATCAAAAATCAGCTAGAGCAGCCACAGTTCTTCCTCTGAGATCAGGGTGTCTTATGCTCTGACATGGCAGAATAAAGGGCAGTTAAGGTATGTAGGCAGGCATGGAAAGAGAAGGTTGACTCTCTGATATGGAAATCTTCAGGGTGGTCATCACTAGCATAGACGCTCTTTTTATCATAATGAGATGGTAAAAAAAAAAGAGTACCTACCATGCACAGTCTTGCATGAAAACCAAAAATAATAAAAGCATACATGAATGTTTCAATCTGAAGGTAGCTATGTGGAATAGCCAAGAACATATGGTCAAGGACTCCATGATCTGTGATAAAAAGAACATCTCTGTTAGTGATGACCACCCTGAAGAATTCTCTGTTTAGCTCTGTACCCCATTTTTAATTGAGTTATTTGTTAAGTTGATGTCTAATTTCTTCAGTTCTTTGCATATTCTGGATATTAGCTCTCTGTCAGATGTAAGGGTAATGAAGATCTTGCCCCAGTCTGTAGGGTGTTGTTTTCTTCTTTTGACACTGTCCTTTACTTTACATAATCTTTTCAGTTGCATATTGATTTTATTTTAGAGCCTGCACAGTTGGTGTTCTCTTTAGGAAGTTGTCTCCTGGGCCAATGAGTTCAAGGTTCTTTCCCACCTTTTTTGCAACAGATTAAGTGTGTCTGGCTTTATGTTGAGGTCTTTGAGCCGCTTGGAATTTACTTTTGTTCAGGGTGATAAGGGTGGATCTATTTGCATTTTATATATGTAAATATTCATTTAGAACAGCACCATTTGTTGAAGAAGCTATCTTTTTTCCATTGTGTAGCTTTGGCTTATTTGACAAAAATCAGATGTCTGTAGCTATGTGGGTCTGTTTCCAGGTCTTTGATTTGATTCCATTATTCCAACAGTCTGTTTATATGTCAGTACCATGCCATTTTTATTACTGTCGCTCTATAGCACAGCTTGAGATTAGGTATAGAGATACCTCCAGAAGATCTTTCTTTTTAATTTTAAATTTTTTATATTAATTAGAGTTTATTCACTTAGTATCCCAGCTCTAGCCTCCTCCCTCACTCCTTCCCAGTTCCACCCTCCCTCTCTCATCTCCTCCTATGCCCCTCTCCAAGTCCACTGATAGGGGAGGTCCTTGTCCCCTTCCATCTGACCCTAGCCTATCAGGTCTCATTAGGACTGGCTGCACTGTTTTCCTCTGTGGCCTTTAAGGCTGTTTCCCCCAATCATGGGGAGATGATCAAAGAGCCAGCCAATGAGTTCCTGTCGGAGACAGCCCTTGTTCTCCTTGCAAGGAAACCCACTTGGATACTGAGCTGCCATGGGCTACATCTGAGCAGGGGTTCTAGGTAATCTCCATGAATGGTCCTGGGTTAAAGTATCAGTCTCACAAAAGGACCTCTGTGCCCAGATTTTTTGGTTCTGTTGCTCTCCTTGTGGAGCTCCTGTCCCCTCCTGGTCTTCCTATCTCCCCCTTCTTTCATAAGATTCTCTGAACTCTGCTCAAAGTTTGATTATAAATCTCAGCATCTGCTTTGATGTACTGCTGGGTAGAGGTTTTTCAAGGTCTTCTGTGGTGGGCTCTTGTTCAGGAGATCTTTTATTGTACAGGATTCTTTTAGCAATTCTTGTTTTTCTGTGTTTCCATATGAAATTGAGAATGTAAACTTGTACAACCACTTTATAAATCAACCTGGCTCTTTCTCCCTGAAAATTAGGTATAGTGCTACTTCAAGTTCCAGGTATACCACTCCTAGGCATATACCCAAAAGATGCTCCACCATACAAGAACATTTGATCAAGTATGTTCATAGCAGCTTTAATCATAATAGCCAGAATCTGGAAACAACCTTTAACAACAGTCTCTCAGCTGAAAAATTGATACAGAAAATGTGTTACATTTACACAATGGAATACGATTTAGCTATTAAAAACAAGGCCACAAAGGAGGACAATGCAGCCAATCATGATGAGACCTGATAAGCTAAGGTCAGATGGAAGGGGAAGAGGACCACCCCTAACAGTGGACTTGGAGAGGGGCATGGGAGGAGATTAGGGAGGGAGGTTGGGATTGAAAGGGAATGAGGAAGGGGGCTACAGCTGGGATACAAAATGAATAAACTGTAATTAATATGAAACAATAAAAATTTAAAAGAAATACGTAGAAAGTAGTATATTCATGACAATATGGAAGTAAGAATTCACACATATAAGAATTAATTTAAATTGTGATAGTATGTATAAAATGTGTTTGCTTATATATATGTAGAAGTATGAAGATATTTTACTAAATGAAAATAAAATCTTGTTCAAAAAATAGTCTGGTAAAATTCTACACTTACACCCTCTGGCCTTGGTTTTCTTTTGGCAGGGAGACATTTATTTATTTATTTATTTATTTATTTATTTATTTATTCATTCATTTATTTATTTATTTAAAGATTAGTTACAGTTTATTAACTTTGTATCCTTACTATATCCTGCTCCTTCATTTCCTCCCAATCCCACCCTCCCTTCCTCATCTCCTCCCTGCCCCTTTCCAAGTCCACTGATATGGAAGGACCTCCTCCTCTTTCATCTGACCCTGGTTTATCAGCTATCTTCAGGACTGGCTGCAAAGTCCTCCTCTGTGGCCTGGCAGGGCTGCTTCTCCTTCAGGGTTGGGGGGAAAGAGGAGGTCAAAGATCCCGCCATTGAGTTCATGTCAGAAGTAGTCCCTCTTCCCCTTAATAGGGTACTCAGTTGGATACTGAGCTACCATGGGCCACATCTGAGCAGAGGTTCTAGAGTATATCCATACACGGTCCTTAGTTGGAGAAACAGTCTCATATAAGACCCCTGTGCTCAGATATAGTTGGACCTTGTGGAGCTCCTATTTTCTCCAGATCATATTAACTCCCCTTTCTTTCTTATGATTCCCTGCACTCTGCTGAAGGTTTGGTAATGAGTCTTAGTATCTACTTTGATACACTACTAGGTAGGCTCCTGTCCTGTTACTTGTTTTCTCCTACAACCAATGTCCATCCCATATGCTGTTTTTAAATGAGGATTGATTCTCTTACCCCAGGTCGCAGGGTATCAAAAAATTGTCAGTTTCATTTAGATTTTCAAGGTTTGTGGCATATAAGCTTTTAAATTAAGACCTAATGATTCCTTGAATTTCCTCAATGTCTGCAATTGTGCCCCCTCTTCATTTCTGATTTTGCTGATTTTGATAGTTTCTCTCTGCCTTTTAGTTAGTTTGGCTAATGGGTTGTCTATTTGTTGATTTTCTCAAAGAACCAGCTCTTGGTTTCATGGGTTCTTTGAATTGTTTTCTTTCAAATTTATTGATTCCAGCCGTGAGTTTGATTATTTCCAGCTGTCTACTCCTCTTCGGTGTGTCTGCTTATTTTTTTTTTTTTGACTTTCAGGTGTGCTTGTATGAAATGTCTCATACTTCTTTCTGGAGGCACTTAGTGCTATGAACTCTCCTCTTAGCACTGCTTTCATTATGTCCCATAAGTTTGGGTAAATTGTGCCTTCATATTCATTGAATTTTAGGAAGTCTCTAATTTCTTTATTTCTCCCCTGGTCCAGCTGTTGTTGAGTAGAGTAGAGGAGTGTCCCTCCTCATCTTTTTTGATTAATTTTGATTGAAAGTCTATTTTATTAGATATTAGGATAGCTACTCCGGCTTGTTTTCTGGGTCTGTTTGCTTGAAAAAAAAAAAAGTTGTTTCCAGTCCTTTACTCTGAGGCGTTGTCTGTCTTTGTTGCAAAGGTGTGTTTCTTGAATGGAACAGAATGTTGGATCCTGTTTCTGCAACCACTCTGTTAGTCTGTGTCTTTTTATTGGAGAGTTGGGTCCATTGATGTTGCTAGATAGTAGTGACCAATGAATGTTAGTTACTGTTATTGTGAATTGGTGCTGATAGTTTCTTTGTCTGCTTGTTTTCTTTTAATTTTTTTTTGTTGTGAAGTTATCTATATTCTATATTTCCTTTAGTGTAGCTGATTTCGTTGGATTGGATTTTCCTTCTAGTATCTTCTCTAGGGCTGGGTTGCTGTGCAGATATTGTTGAATTCTAGTTTTGTCATGCAATATTTTGTTTTTTCCATCTATGTTCATTGAAAGCTTTTGGGGGTATATTAGTCTGCTTTGACATCTGTGTTCTCTTAGAATCTGGCTTTTATAGTTTCTGGTGAGAAGTTTGGTGTGATTCTCATAGATCTACCTTTGTATGTTACTTGGCCATTTTCCCTTGCTGCTTTTATTGTTTTTTTCTTTATTTTGTAGATTTAGAGTTTGGACTATTATATGACCTGAGGAGTTACTTTTCTGGTATAGTCCTTTTGGTATTTTGTAAGCCGCTTGTATGTTTAAGGTCATCTCTTTCTTTTTTATTTTAATTTTAACATTTTTATTTTATATTAATCACAGTATGTACTTTGTATCCCAGCTGTAGTCCTCTTCCACACTCCCTCCCTATCCCCTCCTTCCCTCCCTCATCTCCTCCCTGCCCCTTTCCAAGTCCACTGATAGGGGAGGACCTCCTCCCCTTCCATCTAACTCTAGCTTGTCAGGTCTCTTCAGGACTGGCTGCAATGGCTTCTTCTGTGGCCTAGTAAGGCTGCTCCTCCTTTGGGGGGAGGGGAGGTCAAAGATCCAGCCATTGAGTTCATGTCCAAAATAGTCACTCTTCCCCTTACTAATGTACTACCCACTTGGATATTGAACTACCATTTGCTACATACAAGCAGGGGTTCTCGGTTATATCCATACATGGTCCTTGGTTGGAGAAACAGTCTCAGAAAAGACCCCTGTACCCTGATATATTTGGTCCTTGCAGAGCTCCTGTCCTCTTCAGGTCATACTAACTCCCCCTTCTTTCATATGATTTCCTGCACTCTGCCAAAGGTTTGGTAATGTTTCTTAATGTTTGCTTTGATACCCTGCTAGGTAGAGTCTTTCCGAGGCCCTCTGTGGTTGACTCTTGTCCTGCTACTTGTTTTCTCCTACATCCAATGTCTATCCCACTTGACTTTCTAAGTGAGGATTAATCCTCTTACCACAGGTCCTCTTTCTTGTTTATCTTCTTTACGTGTATAGATTTCAGTATGTTTATCCTATCTTATAGGTCTACATAAGTGAGTATATACCATGAGTGTCTTTCTGCTTTTGGGATACCTCACTCAGGATGATCATTTCCAGGTCCCACCACTTGCCTGCAAATTCCATGATTTCCTCATTTTTGCTGAGTAGTATTCCATTGTGTAAAAGTACCACAATTTCTGTATCCATTCCTCAACTGAGAGGCATCTGGGTTGTTTCCAGGTTCTGGCTATTGTGAATAAAGCAGCTACGAACATAGTTGAGCAAATGTCCTTGTTGTGTACTTGAGCATCTTTTGGATATATGCCTAGGAGTGGTATAAGTGGATCTTGAGTAATTACTATTATTAATTGTGTAAAAAAACGCCAAATTGATTTCCAGAGTGGTTGTACAAGTTTACATTCCCACCAGCAGTGGAGGAAGGTTCCTCTTTCTCAACAACCTCTTCAGGATATGTTGTCAATTGGGTTTTTCATCTTAGCATTCTGACAGGTGTAAGATGAAACTTCAGGGTTGTTTTGATTTGCATCTCCCTAATGGCTAAGGATGTTGAGCATTTCTTTAACTGTTTTTCTGCCATTCTACAGTCTTATACAGAGAGTTCTCTGTTTAGCTACATACCCCATTTTTTAATTGGATTACATGATTTGTTGCTTTTTAACTTCTTGAGTTCGTTATATATACTGGATATTAGTCCTCTGTCAGATATAAGGTTGGTGAAGATTCTTTCCCAGTCTGTAGCCTGTTGTTTTGTTTTGATCTTAGTGTCTTTTGCTTTACAGAAGCTTTTCAGTTTCATGAGGTCCCATTTATTGATTGTTGTTCTAAGAGCCTGTGCTGTTGGTGTTCTGTTCAGGAATCAGTCACCTGTTCCAATGAGTTCTAGGGTCTTTCCCACTTTTTCTTCTAACCGATTTAATGTGTCTGGTGTTATGTTGAGGTTTTTGATCCACTTGGACTTTAGTTTTGTGATAAATATGGATCTATTTTCATTTTTCTGCATAGAGACATCCGGTTAGTCCAGCACCATTTGTTGAAGATGCTGTCTTTTTTCCATTGGATGGATTTGGCTTCTTTATCAAATATCAAGTTTCCATAGGTGTGTGGGTTTATTTCTGGGTCTTCTATTCAGTTCCATTGATCTAGAAGCTATTCTGTTTCTATGCCAATATGATGCAGTTTTTAGAACTATTGCTCTGTAGTAAGCTTGAGATCAGGGATGGAGATACCTCCAGATGATCTGTTTTTTTACAGGATCATTTTGGAGATCCTGGGTTTTTAGTTTCTCCAGATGAAGTTGAGAATTTTTCTTTCAAGGTCTGTAAAGAATTGTGTTGGCATTTTGATGAGAATTGCAATGAATCTGTAGATTGCTTTTGGCAGAATAGCCATTTTCACTATGTTAATCCTACTAATCCATGAGCACAGGAGACCTTTCCATCCTATGATATCTTCTTCAATTTCTTTTTTCAGAGACTTGAAGTTTTTCTCAAACAGATCTTTCACTTGCTTGGTTAGAATCACCCCAAGGTCCTTTTTTTAAATTAGTGGCTATTGTGAAGGCTGTTGTTTCCCTAATTTCTTTCTCGGCCCTTTCGTATTTGTTGTACAGAATGGCTTCTGATTTTTTTTGAGTTGCTTTTGTATCCAGCCACTTTGCTGAAATTGTTTATCAGTTGAAATAGTTCTCTGGTAGAGTTTTTGGGGTTGCTCATGTATACTAACATATAATCTGCAAATAGGGATACTTTGACCTCTTCCTTTCTGATTTATATCCCCTTGATCACCTTTAGTTCTTATTGCTCTAGCTAGAACTTCAGGTACTAAATTGAAGAGATATGGAGACAGTGGACAGCCTTGCCTAGTCCATGATTTCAGTGGGATTGATTTAAGTTTCTCTCCATTAAGTTTGATGTTGGCTATAGGCTTGCTGTATATTGCCTTTATTATGTTTAGGTATATGCCTTGTATCCCTGATCTTTCCAAGACTTTAAACATGAATGGATGTTGGACTTTGTTGAAAGCTTTTTCAGCATCTAAGGAGATGATCATGTGGTTTTTCTCCTTCAGTTTGTTTATATGGTGGATCACATTGATGGATTTCTGTATATTGAACCACCCCTGCATGCCTGGGATGAAGCCTACTTGGTGATGTTGGATGATATCTATTATGTCTTCTTAGATTCAGTTTGCAGGTATTTTATTGAATATTTATGTGTCAATGTTCATAAGAGAGATAGGTCTGAAGTTATCTTTTTTTGATGCATCTTTGTGTGGTTTAGGTATCAATGTGACTGTGGCTTCATAGAATGAGTTTGGTAATGTTCCTACTGTTTCTATTTTGTGGAATAGTTTAGAGAGAGTTGGAGTTAGCATTTCTATGAAGGTCTGGTAGAATTCTGCACTAAAACCATCTGGCCTAGGGCATTTTTGGGAGGGAGGCTGTTGATGCCTGCTTCTATTTCCTTGGGGGATATAGGTCTATTCAATTTTTCTACCTGATCTTGACTTAATTTAGGTAGATGGAATCTATCAAGAAAATTGTCCATTTCATTTAGATTTTCAAATTTGTGGCATATAGTTTTTTGTAGTAAGACATAATGATTGTTTAGATTTCCTCAGTGTCTGTAGTTATGTCCCCCTTTTCATTTCTGAATTTGCTAATTTGGACAGTTTCTCTCTGTCTTTTTGTTAGTTTGGCTAGTGTCGTGTCTATCTTGTTGATTTTCTCAAAGAACCAGCTCTTGGTTTCATTGGTTCTTTGAATAGTTTTATTTGTTTCTAATTGACTGATTTCAGCCCTGACTTTGATTATTTCCAGCCATCTGCTCCTCTTTGGTGTATCTGCTTCTTTTTTTATTCTAGGGCTTTCAGTTGGGCCATTAAGTTGCTTGTGTGAGATGTTTTAAATTTATTCTTGTAGGCACTTAGTGCCACGAACTTTCCTCTTAGCATTGCCTTCATTGTGTCCCATAGGTTTGCATATGTTGTATTTTCACTTTCATTGAATTCTAGGAAGTCTTTACTTTCTTTCCTAATTTCTTCCCTAACCAAGCTGTCCTTGAGTAGCAAGTTGTTCAATTCCCATATATGTGCAGGCTTTTTGCTGTTTCTACTGTTGTTGAGGTCCATGTTTAGACCGTGATGGTCAGATAGGATACAAGGGATTATTTCAATCCTCTTGTATCTGCTGTGGTTTGCTTTGTGACCAACTATATGGTCTATTTTGGAGAAGGTTCCATGAGAAGCTGAAAAAAAAGTGTACTCTTTTGATTTTGGATGAAAACTTCTATAGACATCTATTAGATCCATTTGGTTTAGGGTCTCTGTGAGTGCCGTTGTTTCCCTATTTTGCTTCTGTCTGGATGATCTGTCTCTTGGTGAGAGTGGAGTGTTGAAGTGTCCCACTATTAAGATGTTGGGATCTATGTGAGATTTCAGCTTTAATAATGTTTCATTTACAAATGTAGGCGGTCTTGTATTTGGGGCATAGATGTTCAAACTTGAGTTGTCCGCCTGTTGGAATATTCCTTTGATGAGAAGGAAATGCCCCTCCTCATCTTTTTTGATTAACTTTGGTTGAAAGTCTATTTTATTACATACTAGGATCGCTACCCGAGTTTGTTTTCTGTGTCCATTTGCTTGAAACACATTTTTCCAGCCCTTTACTCTGAGGTAGTGATTATCTTTGTTGCAGATTTGTGTTTCTTGGATGCAGCAGAATGTTGGATCCTGTTTCTGCAACCGTTCTGTTAGTCTGTGTCTTTTTATTGGAGAGTTGAGTCCATTGATGTTGATAGATAATAGTGACCAATGACCATTAGTTCATTTTGTTGTGTAGTTGATGGCCTTGCTATGATTCATTGCTTTTTTTTTTCCTCTTTTAATTTTTTTCTGGGATATTATCTGTATCCTATATTTTCTTTGGTGTAGTTGTTTTCATTGGATTGGAGTTTTCCTTCTAGTATCTTCTGTAGGGCTGTGTTGATGTGTAGATAT
The DNA here is from genome assembly GCA_028658305.1 of Pachyuromys duprasi. Taxonomy (NCBI): domain Eukaryota; kingdom Metazoa; phylum Chordata; class Mammalia; order Rodentia; family Muridae; genus Pachyuromys; species Pachyuromys duprasi. The sequence continues at coordinate 41,915,941 of CM053753.1, read as the reverse complement.
TGCTTACAATTTTGTTTTGTCATGGAAAATTTGGTTTCTCCATCTATGTTGATTGAAAGCTTTGCTGGGTATAGTAGTCTTGGTTGGAACCTGTGTTCCCGTAAAGACTGCATGACCTCTGCTCAGGCCCTTCTGGCTTTCATAGTTTCTGATGAGATGTCTCATGTGATTCTGATAGGTCAACCTTCATATGTTACTTGACCTTTTTCCCTTGCTGCCTTTAATATTTTTCTTTGTTTTGTAGGTTTAGTGTTTTGACTATGATGTGACAAGACATATTTCTTTTCTGGTCTAGTCTATTTGGTGTTCTGTAGGCTTCTTGTTTGTTTATGGACATCTCTTTCTTTAAATTAAGGAAATTTTCTTCTATGATTTTCTTAAAAATATTTTCTGTTCCTTGGAGCCTGGAGTCTTCTTTTTCATCTATTACTATTATTCTTAGGTTTCGTCTTTTCATGGCAAGCTTGATTTCTTGAATGTTTTGTGTTTGGGACTGTTCTGCTTTTAGTTTTTCTTTGAGTGAGGAATCCATTTCAGCAAGTGTATCTTCAGCTCCTGAGACTCTCTCTTCCATCTCTTGTATTCTATTGGTGATTCTTACCTTTGTGGTTCCTGATCTTTTCTCTAAGTTCTCCAGTTCCAGGTTTTTCTCTGTTTGTGTTTTCTTTATAGATTCTTATTCTGTGTTTCTGCTTTGCACGATTTCCTCCATCTGATTGAAGGTGGCTCCTATTTTTGTATTTGTTTCCTCTCTATATGTTTCTAATTGTTCCTCTATGTAGCCCAGTATATTCTTTTGAATTTCTTTGAGAGCTCTGTTTATTTCCTCTTTTTGTTCCTGAATTAGCTGGATAATCATAGCCTTAAATTCATTTTCTTGAGTTTCTGCTGAATTACAATATCCATTAGTTTTCAGTGTTTCTGGTCGTGCCATGGTGTCCTGATTTTTGTTGGGTGAGTTCTTACATCGATCCTTTGTCATTGCTTATATATAATCTTCACTGTTTCTTCCTCAAGTCTCACTTTTCGACTGGAACCGTCCTACTCTAGTGTCTGTATAGTTCTTCAGGAAGATCAGTGGGGACCAGCGGTTTGAGAGTGTGTGTTGTTGCTTCAGTGTTCCTGTGGGAGAAGAAGCCGCTGGCACAGAATCGTGTGTTTGTGTGTGTGTGTGTGTGTGTGTGCGCACGCATGAAGGCTGGTATAGGGATGTTTGTCTTGAAAGGGAGTGCCAGGGTGTGTAACTGCTTGGGATATATGGGTTGGGAGAAAGCACAGGAGGGGATGTGGATGCTAGAGCTGTTAGCAAGCGTAGATTGCATGTGTAACACGCCTGAGCAGGTTTCCTGAATACCCAGTGGTCTACAGTCTGTGGCAGGGTCAGCAGGCTGGACTCTGAGGTCTGCAGCTGGCGCTGTAGGCAGGACACATATTCAGTTGTGTATTCTCTGTGCCCGGCCCTGAGTTCTGTGCTGGAAGCTGGAAGCCTGGCAGGCTGCATTCTGCTCCCTGAGTTGGGAAGCACTATCTGCTTCCTCAGCAGCTACCCCCTCAGACAAGGCTGTGGGGGAATGCTGGAGATCTGTGCTTGGAGCATGCAGCCTGTGCTCCTTGCAAGTTGCTGTGTGCACTGCGGGCTGCCTCCTCTGCTTCACTGCTGGTTGGGGTACTTCAGCTGCTGCCTTCCTGCTGGCTGCGGTATCTCCCCAGCATCCTCTGCTTCAGGCCTGGCTACATCCGCTGCTGCTTCTGCCTGTTTGGAGGAAGTGCCCGGGAATCGATTCCCCAGGAGAAGTCCATGGAGATGACTGCAGTTGACCTGTGTCCTATTGGACTCAGATCAGGTTTTGTGCCCCTTCTCCCCTGGCTCCACGTATGGTTGTTTTGGGTTCCAGAGCCCCTCGATTCACCAATTGGGGACAGGGAAACCCAGGGTCTGGTGCTCTGGGTCTCACAAATCTGTCTGTGACTCGTAGCTGGTGCTCAGTAGGTCTCTGGGCTGGCAGCATGAGTGCCTGCCGATCTAGGGGACCTTTTCCAGGGAGATCCTATCAGTTCCTGTGGGCTTCCTTCCCTGTGGAGTTTTCTCCCGACAGGGAAACCCAGGCTCTGATGCCCTGGTGTGCACACACTCAGGGGTGAAGCCTAGTTCAGAGATGGCTTGCTCGAGCCCACTATTGAGAGAGCATTTGCCTGGGAAGGCTGGGTGACCTAGGTGAATCCCGTCTCCTTCCTTCCCTGTGGGTTTTTCTCACGACTGGGACTCTGGTGTTTTTTGTGCCCACCGTTCAGCCTGGGAAGGTGATCAGGACACTCAGTCATGTGATTCTGGCCTGGCGACCAACCAAGTGCCTGTGTGACCGGGGATATCTTCCAGGTTCTGGCTGGGTGTCCTGGGAGTGGACTGGGCTGGTTCCCACACCTTGGGGCTTCCTCTCACCTGGGAAACAGGCTAGCTGTTGTTTTAGGGCCCACAGTTCAGTCCCTTGGTTGCTGTACAGAAAATGTTCTGCAGCTCAAAACAGAGTCTTCCTGGGGCAGCCATCTTGTCCCTCCCCCCAACATCTCTTTCTTAAAGTTTGGAAATTTTTCTTCTACAATTTTCATTTTTTAAATATTTTATTTATTCATTATTTATTTATTTTTAAGTAATTTATTCATTTTTATATTAACCACAGGTTATATACTTTGTATCCCAGCTATAGCCCCCTCTCTTATTCTGTCCCACTCTCCCCATCTCTCCCTAATCTTCACCCTGCTCCCCTCCAAGTCCACTGATAGGGGAGGATCTCCCCCCCTTCCATCTGACCCTAGCTTATCATGTCTCTTCAGGTCTGGCTCTAATGTCCTCTTCTGGGATCTAGTTAGGCTGCTCCTCCCTCTATTTTATTTATTTTTAATTACACTTTATTCACTTTGTATCCCAGCTCTAGACCCTCCCTTATCCCCTCACAATCCTACCATCCATCCCTCTTCTCTTTCCCTGCCCCTCCCCCAGTCCACTGATAAGGGAAGTCATGCTCACCTTCTATTTTCCATCTGGTCCCATCAGGACTGGCTGCATTGTCATCCTCTGTGACATGGTAAGGCTGTTCACCCCTCAGGGGGAGGTGATCCAAAAACCACTGAGTTTTTGAGTGACTCACTGAGCCACTGAGTTCATGTCAGAGACAGTTCCTGTTTCCATTACTAGGGAACCTACTAGGAGACAGAGCTTCCATGGGCTACATCTGTCCAGGGCTTCTAAGTTACCTTCATGAATGGTCTTTGGTTGGAATATCAGTCTCAGAAAAGACCCCTGTGTCAGATTGTTTTGGTTCTGTTGATCTCATTGTGGAGCTCCTGTCACCTCCACGTCTTACTATATCCCCCTTCTTTCATAGGATTTCCTTCACTCTACTCAAAATTTTTTGAGTCTCAGCATCTGCTTTGATACCTTACTGGATTAAGTCTTTCAGAATCCCTCTATGGTAGGCTCCTGTCCTGTTCCCTGTTATCTCCGTCTTCCGATGTCCATCCACCTTGCCTTTCTGAATGAGAATTGAGCATCTAACCCAGGGTCCTTTGTAGTCGCCCGCGACTACCAATAGTAACCGCCTGCACAAGGGGCTGGGAATTAAAAGAGACAGAGAACACGAAGAAGTGACGCCAAGACAGTATTCTGATCAAGGTGCCATTTTTATTACAGAGTAAGCCACTTATATAGGTTTCCAAGTAAACATATCCAAGCAAAACAGCAAAATTAACCAAGCAAAACAGGAGGTTTAACTGAGCAAAACAGGAGGTTTAACTGAGCAAAACAGGAGGTGTCTGCTGAAAACAACAAGAATAGCGAGCCAGCATGACTTGCACGCAGGTGACCATCTCAGGTCTAATGGAATGGCTACCTCAGTTCCCCCTTTTTCATTTATGACCAAAGACTCACAAAGCATTTGTTTTAATACAATAATGATTATGAAAACTGTTAGGTAAAATCCACATATGCAATGTCTACTCTATGTGCATTTAGCAACTTAGGAGAAAGTATCTGATTATTCTATGTTGATAAGTTTAAAGTTCTATACCTAAATTAACTTTTATCCTTATTGGTATTGCCTATATGAAAGGATTCCTTAACTTCTAAACAACTTAAGCTTAATTGTGTCACTATAACTATTTAGTCTTCAACCCCATCAGAGACTTGAGAAGGAATAAAATTAGTTATAGTAAATAGGAAGTGCGTGTTAGCAGCTTCCAAAAAATAAAAATTGACACAGACAGTTTGCTGCCTGAATAGTCACCCATAATTCTCTGTAACAGTGGAGCACCATCTTCAGCCTACTGGCTCAGAATATTTGACAGACATATATGTGAAGCAGGAACTATTTAGAACTTGCTTACCCTGTCTTGGCAGAGTTCAGCAGTCGACTTGTCCTGCATTCAAGCTTGCCCATCCTTGGCAGAATTTGTCTGTTATGAAGCAAAGGTATTTTCTTTACCTGAGTGGCTTGTTTGCCACATCTGAGGCCATCTCCATATGGAGGTTCTTCGATGCTCATTATCTTCTTTCAGGTAGGCGCGGTGCTATCAGGAGATGACTTGTCTTATTGTCAAAGAATCTTTAAAATAATAAAGACATATTTAAATGCCATATTCTGTAGGTCTCTGAAGTTTTTGAAGACTATCTATCTTTACATAATAGATCTGTGTACAAAAATCATATGTATTTGTTAAACTTAGGATATATACTCCTGTGATAAAGTAGACTAGTGGCTGACATGACCATGAGTTGAAAACTAGCAATTAACTTGCATTACCTAATACCTTAACCCTTCTTAACATTTGTTTAAAAGTATTGGAAGTGGCCGTGAAATTGTATCAAAATACTAAAGCTTATACCAATGTATCAAAAATAGATTATTTTTTGCATCAATATGCAAAATCCTATACCATAGTTAAAATTAACCTTATTTGAGAACAAATAAAACCTTAAGATGAGTAAATTCAATAATCTACCTTTTGTCTTATTACTTATTTTTGCATCAATATGCAGAATCTTATACTTATTTTTTGCATCAATAAAACCTTAAATTGAGTAGATACAATAATCTACCTTTTGTCTTATTTCTATAAGATATCCCTGTATATTCCTTGTTTCACTTTGAATAAGACCATTAATAATAAACATCTCCCAATGATCATAAAATTTAGTAGCCATAGCAAACAACCAAAAACATACCCAACCCCTTTTAGGGAAAACTGGACGTTGTTCTCGTGAATTTCTTCTAGCTGACAATTTGGGCACATAGAAATCCTGTAATGGGGCCCAAAGAAAATTGGGAAAAATGGTTAATTAAGCAAGCAATAACATTTGTGGTCCAGTCTTTCAATGTTGAGAAATTTTGGGCTTGATAAAAGTCCTGTTTGGAATAGTCTAAAATGCTTGACCAATTAAGATTAGTAGCTTCCTTCAAAGTTCTTTTGGGACCAGGGTTTGATGAGAAACAGCAATTGAAGCAATTGAGGCAGGAATAAGCAGAATGCTGGAACATAGAAGATGCTCTTGGCAGGGATCAGAAGGTCAGGGCTGTCCTTTCTGTAAAAGGTCCTGAGCCTATCGTGGTGGATTCATTTGACCCCAGAGGCAGTGGCAGTTCACCAAGGCAAGGAGCATAAGCCCAGAGGTCCAACTTAGCAGTCACTGGACAGGTCATCATTAACAGGGATATTGGCATCAGCAACTGGGGAGGTCTCCAAAGATTTGATGTTGTCCATTTGACACACCAACCTTTCTGGTAGCCAGCGGGCAGCATCATTTTCCTGTGAGAAAACACAAACAGATCCTCTCCCCCAAATAAGTACAGGGTCGGGTCCATGCCATTGGTTGGTTAGAGGATCTTTCCAT
>CM053753.1:41872102-41909557 GCA_028658305.1 Pachyuromys duprasi | reverse complement strand
ATGGACATTGAGTGGAGGAGAAAACAAACAACAGGACAGGAGCATGCCAAGGAGGACCTCTGGGGGGGGGGTCAATGTAGCGATGTATCAGAGCAGATATTAAGACTCGTGATCAAGACTTGGCAGAGGGCGAGAAGTAATGATAGATCTTGGGGAGGTTGGTGAGACTTGGGGAGAACAAGAGCTCCACAAAGACCAAACTGAGCAGGGCACAGGGGTCTTGTATGAGATGGTTTCTACAATCAAGGACCATGGATATGGCCTGGAACCCCGGCTCAGATGGGGCCCATGATAACTTGTTGTCGGACTGAAGACCCTAGTGAGGGAAACAGGGACTGTTTCAGTCATGATCTTGATGGCTGACTCTTTGACCCTCCCCCATACAAGCCGGGGAGTGACAGAAGGGCTAGATCCCAGGGGAGGCCATTGCAGCCAGCCCTGAGGAGACAGGGTGATCTGGGTTTGGATGGAAGGGGAGGAGGTCCTCCCCTCTTGGTGGACTTGGCGGGGGCGGGGAGGGGGGAGATGAGGGAGGGAGTGGGAAGGTGAGAGGGAATGAGGGAGGAGGCTACGCCTGGGATGCAAAGGACCTAACCTGTGATTGATATAAAAATAAATAAATTAATTTAAAAAAAGGTATCAGAAGATGGAAAAATCTCCCATGCTCATGGCTTGTCAGGGTTAACATAGTAAAATGGCCATTTTACCAAAAGCAATCTACAGATTCAATGCAACTCCCATCAAATTATGAACACAATTCTTTATAGACCCTGAAAGAAAAACTCTCTACTTTATATGGAATAACAAGAAACCCAAAATAGCTAAAACAATCCTGTACAACAATAGATCTTCTGGAGGTATCTCCATCCCTGATCTCAAACTGTACTATAGAGCAACAGTCATAAAATTGTATGGTACTGGCATAGAAACACACTGGTGGACCTGGTGGATCAATGGAACCAAATAGTAGACCTAGAAATAAAGCCACACTTATGGACACCTGATTTTTGACAAAGATGCCAAAATCATACAAAAGAAAAAAGACAGCATCTTCAACAAATGTTGCTGATGTAACTGGATATCTACATGTAGAAAATGTAAATAGATCCATACTTATCACCCTGCACAAAACTAAAGTCCTAGTGGATGAAAGACCTCAATATAAAAACAGACACACTAAATCACTTAGAAGAAAAAGTGGGGAAGAGCCTAGAACTCATTGGCACAGGAGAGAACTTCCTGAATAGAACACTAGCAGCACAGACTCTAAGATCAACAATCAATAAATGGGACCTCATTAAACTGAAAAGGTTTTGTAAAGCAAATGACCCTGTCATGAGAACAAAATGACAGCTTACAGACTGGGAAAAGATCTTCACCAACCCTATATCTGACAAAGGGCTAATATCCAGAATAAAGAACTCTAGAATTTAAACATCAACAAATCAAGTAATCCAATTAAAAAGCAGAAAGCTATTTTCTTAAACACTGGTTTCCTTCTGGTCTCAGAAGGAAATGACAGTTGTAAAGATCAGCTAGGAAACTCAGGTGTGTTGTTTGTAATCTTACTTCTGTGGGTAGATAGCGGGTCTGTGCATGACAAACCAACTAGAACCTCTTAGTCCTGAATTGGCTGATTTGATTTAGGTGTTCAAGAGGTCCATCATGTTCAGGATTGTGATGTCCTCATGGTAGATTTTTCCTTTGATGATAATGAAGTGCCCCTTCTCATCTTTTTTGATTAATTTTGGTTGAAAGCCTATTTTATTAGATATTAGAAGAGCTACCCCATCCTGTTTTCTGGGTTCATTTGCTTGAAAAATATTTTCCAGCCCTTTAATCTGAGGTAGTATTTACTTTGGTTGCACAGGTGTGTTTCTTGAATGCAGCAGAATATTGGATCCTGTTTCTACAACCATTCTTTTAGACTGTATCTTTTTATTGGGGAGTTGAGTCAATTGATGTTGATAGATAATAGTGACCAATGAATGTTAGTTTCTTTTATTGTGGAGTTTGTGGTGGTACTGTGTTTCATTGCTTGTTTTCTTTTAATTTTGGGGGGAAATTATCTTCATGCTATGTTTTCATTGGATTTGGAGTTTTCCTTCTAATATCTTCTGTAGGGCTGGCTTGCTGTGTAGATATTGCTAAAATTTAGTTTTGCCAATGAATATTTTGCTTTCTCCTTCTACGTTGATTGAAAGCTTTGCTGGGTATAGTAGCCTGGGTTGGCATCTATAGTCCCTTAAAGTCTGCATGACATCAGCTCAGGCCCATCTGGCTTTCATATTTTCTGATGAGAAGTCTGGTGTGGTTCTTATAGGTCTACTTTCTTATATTGCTTGGACTTTTTCCTTGCTGCTTTCAATATCATTTATTTGTTCTCTAGATTTGGTGTTTTGCCTATGTTGTGACCTGAGGAGTTTCTTTTCTGGTCTAGTCTATTTGGTGTTCTGTAGGCCTCTTTTATGTTTATGGACATCTCTTTCTTTAGGTTGGGAAAATTTTCTTCTTTGATTTTCTTGACAATATTTTCTGAACCATGGAGCCTGGAATCTTCTTTTTCATCAATTCCTATTATTCTTAGATTTCACCTTTTCATGGTGTCCTTGATTTCTTGGATGTTTTGTGTTTGGGACTTTTCCTGTTTTACTTTTTCTTTGAGAGAAGTATCCATTTCTGTAAGTGTATCTTCAGCGACAGAGATTCTCTCTCCCATCTCTTGTATTCCATTGATGATGCTTAACTTTGTGGTTCCTGATCTTTTCTCTAAATTCTCCAGCTCCAGGGTTTTCTCTGTTTTGTGTTTTCTTTATTGATTCTAATTTTGTTTTCATGCCTTGCACCATTTCCTTCATCTGTTTGAATGTAGATTCCTGTCTCTCTGTGATGGCCTCTATTTTTTGTTCATTTCTTCTCTATATGCCTCTACTTGTGCCTCTATTTTTTGGCTATATTTGCCTGTGTTTCTTTGAAAGTTTTTTTTCCTGTCTATTTGCCTCCACTTTGTGTAGCTAATTCTTTGAGAGATTTGTTCGTTTCCGCTTTAACTGCCTTTATTTGTGTAGCTATTTCCCTGCGAGATTTGTTTGTTTCCTCTTAAGTGCCTCTTATAACTGCATAAGCATAGCTTTAAAATCATTTTCCTGTGTTTCCAGTGAAATGGAGTATCCATTGATTTTGGGTGTTGCTGGTGAAGCCATTATGTCCTGATTTTTTTGGATGTTTTCCTATGCTGACCTCTGGCCATTTGCTTATCTGTAACCTGCACTGTTTGCTCCTGGATTCTGAAATTCAGACTGTTACTGTCTTTCTCTGGTGTCTGGATAATTCATCAGGGAGATAAGAGATGTCCAGTGGTTTCAGCATGTGCATTGGTATTTCAGCTGTACCTGTAGGAGGAAAGTCTGCAGGCACAGAAGGACAAATGAGCACAAGCATGTGCATGTTCATGGAAATGTGTCTTGAGGGACAGGATGCTAGAGAATGTAGAAGCCTTGAGTGTGTGGGAGGGGCGTGTTGCAGACACAGAACAGATTGCAGGCACTGAAGGTGTTTGCATGCGCTGGTGTTGATCACAGTTGCAATTTGCTTGTGCAAATTCCCTGAATATCTCAATAGCCTACAGGCTACTGGTAATCGGCTCTAACTGAGCTCCAGGACTATACCGATAGACCCAGAGATCAGGGGCTTCAATGTCCCAAGAATCTCTGTTTCCCACAGTGGGTATGTGGGTTGTGGTGTCTGATGTCTGGCTGCTGCCTTAGATGGACCCTGGATTTGGGGGTCTGCAGGCTCTTGCAGGTCACTCACTCTCTAGCAGGTCAAATCAGAAAGCACAGGGGTTCCCCCTGTTCTCTACTCTCAGGTTTGGTCCTGTTGAGCCAAATGTGGGAGGATGAGCTTGGACAGCTCAGTGGTGCTGCACCTTCTGAACTAGGGAGTCCAGCTGCAGACATGGAACTAGGAGACTGGTCCAGGTTCCTGCTAGGAAGTCCTGAGGAGCCACAACAGTGGTCCATGTACTTAGGTGGCTTGGCGCCTGGTGTAATTGTGTGGATGGGCAGGTCTGATGGACTTTGGTGGCTGTACAGCCAGCTGTCTGCCACTGAGGGATTGTACAGCCCTTATAGCCACTGTCTGGGAGGCTCTGCAGAGTTCTTATAGCCACTTGCAGACCCAGGAGCCAGAAGGATGCTACCGTGGATCTGAGACTCAGAAGGCTGGTACAGCTGGTGCCACTGAGGAGCTAGGATCACCACCTCTGCTGTCTCAGTCCCCAGGGAGTGAATTCTGTGTTAAGAGTCTCTGGCACTGTGGGCCAGCTCTGCTGAGGAGGTGGGAGGCCTGAAAAGGGGAAGTGCAAAGTGTTCAAACATTTGCTACTCTCTGTCCCCAGAGAAGTCCACAGGTGACCTGAATCTAAATGGTCTCAGCTCATGTGATGTCCCCTCTCATTCAGGAAGCCTCAATGTCGATTTTCTGGCTTCAGATGCCACTCCACTCATCAGTTTCAGAGTTTCAGGTACTCTGACTCTCAGATATGGTGTGGGCTGGTTGCCACCATCTTGGATCTTGATAAAGTCTTTAATTTGTGTTACCATAATTTTTTCCAGATAATTGGAATATCTTTATTTTTAAATTATTATTATTACTGCAATATATTCACTTTGTATCCTGGTTGTAGTCACCTACCTCATCTCCCAGTCCCACACTCAATCCTTCTTTAACCCTATTTTTTCCTTAAGTCAACTGATATGGGAAGTCCTCCTCCCATGCTATCTAACCCTAGCTATAAGTTCTCATCAGACCTGTCTGCATCCTATTTCTCTGTGGCCTGGTAAGGCCACCATGTTATGGAAAGTTCATCAAAGAGTAGGCAACAAAGTTCATGCCAGGAACTGCCCCTGTTCCCCTTACTACAGAGCCCACAAGGAGACTGAGCTGCCTTTGGGCTATATGTGAGCAGAGGTCTAGGTCCTATTCGTGCATGGTCCTTGGTTAATGCATCAGTCTCTTCAGGACCACTGGGCTAAGATGTTTTGGCTATGTTGGTCTCCTTATGGAGCTCCTGTACCCTCCATGACTTTCTATCTCTCCCTTCTTCTATAAGATGCTCTGCACTCTGTGAATTTCTGCATCTCTTTCAATCTCCTGCTGGAGTCTTTCAGAGGCCATCTGTGGTAAGCTTCCATCCTGTTCCCTCTCTTCTACTGCTTCTGGTATCTATGCTATTTGCCCTCCTGAATGAGAATTAAGCATCTTGCCTAGGATCCTACTTGTTCTGTAGTTTCTTTAAGTCTGTAGATTTTAGTATGTTTATCCTATGTGATATGGCTAATATTTGCTTTCTTATATGTGATTGTATACTATGAAAGTCTTTCTGCTTCTTGGTTAACTCACTCAGGATGATCTTTTCTACATCCAGCTATTTGCCTGCAAATTTCATCATTTCCTTTTTTAAATAGCTGAGCAGCATTCTTATGTATAAATGAATGACAATTTCTGTACCCATTCTTCTGTTGTGGGACATCAAGTTAGTTTCCAGATTCTGGCTAATATGAATAGAACAATGAACATAGCTGATCAACTGTCCTTGTGTGGTTGAGTATCTTTCAGATTTTTCCCCCAGGGGGAGATACCTGGTTCTTTTTTATTTTTATAATTACACTTTATTCACTTTGTATCCCCCATAAACACTTCCCTCCTCCTCTCCCAATCCCACCTTTCCTTCCCTTTCTCCACACATGCCCCTACCCAAGTCCACTGATAGGGGAGGTCTTCCTCTCCTTCCTTCGGATCCTAGTCTCTCAGCACTCATCAGGAGTGGTTGCATTGTCTTCCTCTGTGGCCTGGTAAGGATGCTCTCCACTCAGGGGTAGGTGATCAAAGAGCAGGCCAATCAGTTCATGTCAGAGGCAGTCCCTGTTCCCATTACTATGGAATCCACTTGGGCACTAAAATACCATGGGCTACATCTGTGCAGGGGTTCTAGGTTTTCTCCATGCATGGTACTTGGTTGGAGTATCAGTCTCAGGAAAGACCCCTGTGCTCAGATTTTTTTTTTGGTTCTGTTGCTGTCCTTGTAGAGCTCCTGTCCTCTCCTTATTTTACTATTTTCCACATCTTTTGTAAGATTCCATGCACTCTGCCCAACAGTTGGCCATAAGTCTCAGCATCTGCTTTGATATTCTGCAGGGCAGAGCCTTTCAGAGGCCCTCAGTAAAGTGAGGACACTGTCATCAAAACAAAACGATTGCCTATAGATTGGGAAAGAATCTTCACCAAACCTTTACCTGACAGAGGGCTAACATCCAGTATATATAAATAACTACAGAAGTTGAAAAGCAACAAATGAAGTAATCCAATTAAAAAATGGGGAACAGAGCTAAACAGAGAATTCTCTATAGAGAAATATCGAATGGCAGAGAAACACTTAAAGAAATGCTTAATGTCATTAGCCATCAGGGAAATGCAAATCAAAATGACCCTGAGATTTCACCTTACACCGGTCAGAATGGCCAAGATCAAAACTCAAATGACAACATATGCTGGAGAGGTTGTGGAGAAAGGGGAACCCTCCTCCATTGCTGGTGGGAATGTAAACTTGTACAAACAGTCTGGAAATCAATCTGGTGCTTCCTCAGACAAATAGCGCTTCCTCAAGATCCAGCTATACCACTGCTAGACATATATCCAAAAGAGGCTTAAGTGCACAATAAGGACATTTGTTCAACCATGTTTGTAGCAGCTTTATTTGTAATAGCCAAAATCTGGAAACAACCCAAACACCCCTCAACTGAGGAATAAATACAGAAATTGTGGTACATCTACACAATGGAATATTACTCAGCAATAAAAAACAATGATATCATGAAATTTGCAGGTAAATGGTGGGGACTGGAAAGGATCCTCCTGAGAGAGCTATCTAGAAGCAGAAAGACACACATGGTATATACTCACTCATGTAGACATATAATATAGGATAAACCTACTAAAATCTGTACACCTAAAGAAACTAATCAAGAGAAAAGACTCTGGCTAAAATGCTCAATCCCCAGCCAGAAAGGCAAAGCATATGGACATCAGAAGAACAAGAAAAGAGAAAACAAGTTATGATAGCTGGTTCTTGATGTATCTCTAGTCCCAAATTACTGAGAAGTGCCAGATTTATTTCCGAAGTGGTTGTACAATTTACATTCCCAGCAGAAATGGAGGAAGGTCCCCCTTTCTCTCCATCCTCTCCAGCATGTGTTGTCACTTGAGTTTTTGATCTTAGCCATTCTGATGGGTGTAAGATAGAATCCGAGTTATTTTGATTTGCATTTCCCTAATGACTAAAGACATTGAGCATTTCTTTAAGTGTTTCTCCACCATTTGACATTCCTATTGAAATTTTGATAATTCTGTTGAAAATTCTCTGTTTAGCTCTGTACTCCACTTTTTCAAATTGGATTATTTGGGTTTTGGTGTTTATTTGTTTATTTATTTTTTGAGTTTGATCTTAGAGCCTGAACTTTTTATGTTCTGTTCAGAAAGTTGTCTTCTCTGCCAATGAATTCAAGGCTTTTCCCCAATCTTTCTTCCAACACATTTACTGTATCTAGTTTTATGTTGAGGTCTTTGATCCACTTAGACCTGAGGCTTGTGCAGGGTGACAAATATGGATTATAGATCGATTTGCCCTTTTCTACATGTAGACTTCCAGCTACACCAGCACTATTTGTTGAAGATGGCTTTTTCCATTGTACAATTTTGGCTTCTTTGTAAAAAGTCAGTTTTCTATAGGTGTGTGGGTTTATTTCTGAATCTTCAATTGGATTCCATCGATCCACCAGTCTGTTTCTATCTATGCCCATGCATTTTTTAATACTGTTGCTCTATAGTACAACTTGAGATCAGGGATGGAGGTTCTTCCAGAAGATCCTTTACTGTGCAGGGTTGTTTTAGCTCTTCGGGATTTTTGTTTTTCCATATGAAATTGAGAATTGTTTTCTCAAGGTCTGTAAAGAATTGTGTTGGTATTTTGATAGTAACTGCATTGAATCTATAGATTGCTTTTGGCAGAATGGCCATTTTTACTATGTTAAACTAATTGATCCATGAACATATGGGATTTTTCCATATTCTGATATCTTCTTCAATTACTTCCTCCATAGTTTTGAAGTTTTTTATATTCAAGTTTTTCACTTGCTTTCATACAGTAACATACATATGTTACTTGTGGCTATTGTAAAGGGTGCAGTTTCCCTAATTTCTTTCTCAGCCCCCCCCCCTTTTTTTATACAGGAAGGCTACTGATTTTTGAGTTAATTTTGTATCCAGCAACTTTACTGAAGGAGTTTATCAGCTTTAGGAGTTCTCTGGTAAAAATTTTGGGGTCACTTTTGTATACTATCATATCATCTGCAAAGAGTGATACCGTGTCTTCTTCCCTCCCAATTAGTCTCCACTTGATCTCCTTTAATGTCTTAATGCTTTAACTAGGAATATGTTTAAGAGGTGTGGAAAAAGTGGGCAGCCTTGCCTTATCCCTGATTTCAGTGGGATTGATTTAAGCTTCTCCCCATTTAGTTTGTTATTTGAGGTAGCCATTCCATTGCACTTGAGATAGTACCGTGTGTGCAAGTCATGCTGTCTTGCTATTCTTGTTGTTTTCAGCAGACACCTCCTGTTTTGCTCAGTTAAACCTCCTGTTTTGCTCCATTAAGCCTCCTGTTTTGCTTGGTTAATTTTCCTGTTTTGCTTGGATATGTTTACTTGGAAACCTATATAAGTGGTTTACTCTGTAATAAAAATGGCGCCTTGATCAGAATACTGTCTTGGTGTCACTTCTTTGTGTTCTCTGTCTCTTTTAATTCCCAGCCCCTTGTGCAGGAGGTTACTATTGGTGGTCGCAGGCAACTACAGGTGGTGCCGAAAACCCAGGATTGAACCTGAAAACGAGGGACCTGCTGAGGAATGCTGTGACTTAAGATGTCCATTGGGCTAAAAGGAAAGCACATCAGTGATCGCCCATCAGCAAGAGTGCAAACTAAGAGCCAGACAGCACAATATGAGACAGAGCAATAGCAGGGGAGCATTTATTGAAATGCTCAAACATTTATTCAAAACACGAGGAGTTGGGTTTGAAAGTTGAACTCTTTAGGACTTTATAAATCAAGAGATGTTAATTGTCCCTGGTTTCCTGGCCAAAGGGCCTACCATTACCCACCTTCAAAGAATTGGGCATTAGTTCTCAATGCTTACTTAGAAAGATGAGGAAAATTCAGGAACTGTTAAACCTTTCATCATTAAAGGATTGCCTGTTAATTTATGGGGGAGAGAAACTTGCATATAAAGGACACACAGGGATTTTGAAAATGTTGCACATCCTGGACTAGTCACTGCACAGATGACACTAATAAACATTTTATATTCAGACACCAAAATTAACTAATTGCAAAGTTGATTTACTTTTTATTAAGTTATGTAGAACTGCTGTTTTAATGTATTTGGAAAAATAGCTTTCTAGGTAGGAGAGCTAAAATATGTTAGTAGTTTGAATTAAAAATTTAATAGTCTACCAAACTGCAGTTTCTGAAATACATTGTTTCTTCTTAAATAAAACTAAGCAATAGCTTGTTAGCAGTCACCATCTTGCAGCTATGCAACTTTTAAAAGTCCAGATTTGCAGGTCTCAGTGCTGGGGCCGAAGTGACTCTGTCCTACTTCATTGTGCTTTGCATTTCCAGACAGTTTTCCCATGTTTGAGTAAAATTTTAGCAAGTTGTAAACTTAATATTTTATGAAAAGGGTGAAATAAACACTTCTGCAGTGGGACTTGGAGTAATTTGAGGGACATTTTATATACTTTTAAAATCAGAATTTAATTGGGATGCCATATTTCTTGCAACTTGTATCATTAGTTTTCCAGATAATCTGGAAGTTAACATTTGATAAGTGATTTTTCAAGCAAATATATAAATTTTGTTAATTTTTAATTTATTAATGTGTTGTTACTGTAATTGAAAATGTTATGGACACTTGTACATTCAGTCTTTTTAGAAAGAACTGTAATAAGCAAAATTATGTGAAGAGATTGTTGTCCCACAGACTAGACATATAAGCAAAAAGTTAACAAAATCTCAGTTGCACTTTGCCTTCAGCACATAAGGTGGAACTTTGTACTTGTTCAAGAGCAGAACCGCTCTCAGGCTTTATGGAAGTCACCTTATCTTTTGCAGCCTGAGGCACGTGTTCCAGAGACCACATTATGCACCTTCTTCAGTCTTCCTATTTGAGACTAAGGTACTGCAGCTGGACTGGGATGCAAGGGAACACGGAGACAGCCCTTGAGTGTGGAGGGGCGAGTTCACCTTCGACTCAAGCAGGAGCTGTGGCAGAGCCCAAGCAGCAAGCCAGCTGCACACCACAAAGGGAGTGTCCCTGCTGCCTGGCATGCCGCCTCCATCCCCAATGTCCTTGGCCATCGAGAGGAAGAGCCTGGATCCCTCTGAGGACTGTGCTTCCTGTGAGAAGAGTATCCATGCCTATGAGATGACGATGCAAATAAAAGACAAAGTGTATCACCTGGAGTGCTTCAAGTGTGCTGCCTGCCAGAAGCATTTCTGTGTGGGTGACAGATACCTTCTTGTCAACTCTGACGAGTGGACTAAGATCAATGGAATGATCTAGGCCAAAGTCCCAGGCACCTTCAGGAAGATGTTCAGTGAAGACACTGTCTCAGTGGGGTCTTCATTCTTAGACACTTTGGAAACCTGAGGGTTAAGTGAGGCATTTCTTAGGGGAATTCTTGACTCTCCCTGGGTACTAAGACATAAAAGCTATGTGACATAATGCAAAGCCCAAAACTTCAGTGACAACAGGACCAGCCCTCAGAGATAAATGGTCACAGACTATCTGTAGTAGCTGACAAGATTAGTGGAGGAAATATTTGGGAATGAGCATGTACTGTGCCATCATGGTAAGATTTCCAGGATAGGCAACGTTGGGTAAAGATTAGGTATGGCCTTGGTGTTCATAGAATAGAGATGTGCAATTAATTTCTTCCTAACTTTGGTGATCACTGTCATTCACACTAGGAAAGGAAAGGGAGAAGAGTACTCATTCTTTTTTTTTTTCTTGGTCACCTTCCCATGGCCTAAATCTCTGAAGCCAAGGAAAACTGCATGGAGGTACATTTCAGTTGGGAATGAAATACACATCTGTCATCCAAACAAATACTTAAAGCAATGTTGATGAATCACTGTTTTTAGACACCTTCATTTTGAGGTAAGGTGTCCCACAGATTGTTTCTATACATAAAACTGGCATACCTTACAATCCAATAGGTCAAGGTATAGTAGAGAGAAAGTCCCCCGGAGTTCACCTTGACTATGTTCTTTTCATTTTAAACTTCTTACAAGTGGGTAAAGAAATTAAATCTGCAGTGGAACGTTATTGGAATCTCAAGTCTTCATCCATTTATGCCATGGTTAGGTGGAAGGATCCTCTAACCAACCAATGGCATGGACTCGACCCTGTACTTATTTGGGGGAGAGGATATGTTTGTGTTTTCTCAGAAGAAAATGATGCTGCCCACTGGCTCTAGGAAAGGTTAGTGCATTAAGTGGACAAAATCAAATCTTTGGAGATCTCCCCAGTTGCTGACTCCAATATCCCTGTTAATGATGACCTGTCCAGTGACCACTAAGTTGGACCTCTGGGCTTCTGCGCCTTGCCTTGGTGAACTGCCACTGCCTCTGGGGTCAAATGAATCCACGATGGGCTCAGGACCTTTTACAAAAAGGGCAGTCCTGACCTTCTGATTCCTGCCAGGAGCATCTTGCATGTTCCAGCATTCTGCTTGTTCCTGCCTCAACTGCTTCAATTGCTGTTTCTCATCAAAGCCTGGTCCCAAAAGAACTTTGAAGAAAGCTACTAATAATCGGTCCAGCATTTTAGACTGTTCCAAATAGGACTTTTATTAAGCCTGAAATTTCTCAACATTCAAAGACTGGACCACAAATGTTATTGCTTGCTTAATTAACCAATTTTATTTGGGCCCCCTACAGGATTTCTACATGTCCTAAATGTCAGCTAGAAGAAATCCATGAGAATAGCTTCCAATTTTTCTTAAAAGGGGTTGGGTATGATTTTGGTTGTTTGCTATGGCTACGAAATTTTATGGTCATTGGGAGATGTTTATTATTAATGGTCTTATTCAAAGTGAAACAAGGAATACACAGGGATATCTTATAGAAATAAGAAAAGTTAGATTATTGAATCTACTCAACTTAAGGTTTTATTTGTTGTTCTCAAATAAGGTTAATTTTAATTATGGTATAGGATTTTGCATATTGATGCAAAAATATTTTTGATACATTGGTATAAGCTTTAGGATATTGATACAAATTCAAGGCTACTTCCAATACTTTTAAACAGCTATAAAAAACAGGTTAGGGTATTAGGTAATGCAAGTGAATTGCTAGTTATTCATCTCGTAGTTATGTTTACTTTATCACAGGAGTATACATCCTAAGTTTAACAGATAGATATGATTTTGTAGACAGATCTCTTATATAAAGATAGGTAGTCTTCAAAAACCTCAGAGACTTACAGAATATGGCATTTAAAAATGTTTTTATTATTTTAAAGATTCTTTGACAATGAGACAAGTCATCTCCTGACAGCACCCCGCCTACCTGAAAGGAGATAATGAGCATTGAAGAACCTCCATATGGAGATGGCCTCAGATGTGGCAAACAAGCCACTCAGGTAAAGAAAATACACTTGCTTCACAACAGACAAAGTCTGCTGAGAATGGGCAAGCTTGAATGCAGGACAAGTCGACTGCTGAACTCTGCCAAGACAGGGTAAGCAAGTTCTAAATAGTTCCTGCATCACATATATGTCTGTCAAATATTCTGAGCCAGAAGGCTGAAGATGATGCTCCAACGTTTTAAAGAGTTATGGGTCACTGTTCAGGCAGCAAACTGTCTCTGTCAAGTTTTTACTTTTTGGAAACTGCTAACATGCACTTCCTATTTACTCTAATAACTAATTTTATTCCTTCTCAAGTCTCTGATGGGGTTGAAGGCCAAATAGTTATAGTGCCACAATTAAACTTAAATTGTTTAGAAGTTAAAAAATCCTTCCATATAGGTAATACCAATAAGGATAAAAGTTAATTTAGGTACAGAACTCTAAACTTGTCAGATAGATAGAATAATCAGATACTTTCTCCTAAGTTGCTAAATACATATAGACTAGACATTGCATATGTAGATTTTACCTAACAGTTTTCATAATTTCATAGTAATTATTGTATTAAAAAGAAAAGAAGCTTTGTGAGTCTTTGGTCATAAACGAAAAAGGGGAACTGAGGTAGCCATTCCATTGGACCTGAGATGGTCACTTGTGTGCAGGTCATGCTATCTTGCTATTCTTGTTTTCAGTAGACACCTCCTGTTTTGCTCAGCTAAACCTCCTGTTTTGCTCCACTAAGCCTCCTGGTTTGCTTGGATATGTTTACTTGGAAACCTATATAAGTGGTTTACTCTGTAATAAAAATGGTGCCTTGATCAGAGCCCTGTCTTGGTGTCACTTCTTTGTGTTCCCTGTCTCTTTTAACTCCCAGCCCCTTGTGCAGGTGTTACTATTGGTGGTCGCTGGTGACTGCAGCTATTGACTATAGACTGGTTGTATATTGGCTCTACTGTGTTTATATATGTGCTTTGTATCCCTGATATCTCCAAGACTTTAAACACGAATGGGTATTAGATTTTTCATATGCTTTTTGGGCATCTAAGGATAAGATTATGTTTTCTTTCTTCTTTCAGTTTGTTTATATAGTGACTTAACATTGATGAATTTCCATATATTGAACCACCCCTGCATGCCTGGGATGAAGCCTCCTTGGTCATGGTTGATAATATCTTTGATGTATTCTTGGTTTAGGTTTGCTAGTGTTTTATAGAGTATTTTTGCTTCGATGTTCATAAGAGAGGTTGTTCTGAAATTATCTTTCTTTGCTCAGTGTTTGTGCGGTTTAGGTATCAAGGTGACTCTAGCCCCATAGAGAGTTTAGTAATGTTCATTCTGATTTTATTTTGTGAGGTATTTTGAAGAGTGTTGGAACTAGCTCCCCTTTGATGGTCTGGTAGAATTCTGCCCTGGCCTCCTCCTCCTCATTATCTTCCCCTCCTCTTACTCCTCTTCTTTTTTTAAATATATAGACTTTGACAGCTCCTCTTTCCTTAGTGGACATTGATCTGTTTAATTTATTTAGTTGATCTTGATTTAACTTTGTCAAGTGAAATCTATCAAGAAACTTTGCTATTTCATATATAATTTCAAATTTTGTGGCATATAGGCTTTTCAAGTAAGACCTAATTTGTCCCTGGATTTCTTCAGTGTCTGTTGTTACATCTTTTTTTAATTTCTGGTTTTGTTGATTTAGATAGTGTTTCTCTGCCTTTTAGTTAGTTTGGCTGTTTATCTATCATGTTGATTTTCTCAAAGATTCAGCTCTTGGTTTCATTTATTCTTCGTATTGTTTTCTTTGTTTAAAATGTATTGATTTCAGCCCTGACTTTTATTGTTTCTAAGCATCTACTCCTCTTGGCTGTGTTGGCTTCTTTTTTCCTAGGACTTTCAGGTGTGCTGTATAAGATATCTTGAATTTCTTTATGATGGCATTTACTGCTATAAACTTTCCTCTTTTACCTTTATTTTTTTTAATTTTTTTCTTTTTTGTGTTCATTACGGGTTATTCATTTTGTATCCCAGCTGTTTCCCTTTCCCTCATTCCCTCCCAATCTTACATTCCCTCCTTCATCTCCTTCCATCCCCCACTCCAAGTCCACTTTCCTCTTAGGATGGCTTTCATTGTGTCCCATAAATTTGGGTAAGTTGTGCCTTCAGTTTTATTGAGTTCTAGGAAGTCTTTAATTTCTTTATTTATTCTCCGACCCAGCTGTTGTTGAGTAGAGCGTTGTTCAGTTTCCATGTATGTGTAGGCTTTTTGCTATTTCTGTTATTGTTGAGGTCTAGTTTTAGACCATGGTGTTCTTATAGGATACAAAGGATTATTTTAGTCTTCATGTGTCTGTTGATGTTTTCTTTGTGCACAACTATATAGTCAATTTTTTGAGAAGGTTCTTTGATGGGCTGAGAAGAATGTATGTTCTTTTGTGTTTAGATGAAAAGTTATATAGACATCTGTCAGGTCCATTTGATTTATGACCTCTGTTAGCTTCTTTATTTCTGTATTTATCTTTTGTCTCCATGACCTGTCCCTTGGTGAGAGTTGGGTGTTGAAGTTTCCCACTATTAATATGTTGGGATCGATGTGTGATTTGAGCTTTAATGTTGTTTCTTTTAAGAATGCCGGTGCCCTTGTATTTAGGGCAAAATGTTCAGGATTGTGTTGTGTTCACAGTAGATTTTTCCTTTGATGAGAATGAAGTGTCCCTCCTCATCACATTTGATTAAGTTTGATTGAAAGCCTATTTTATTATGTACTAACATCATTATTTCAGCTGGCTTCTTGGGTCCATTTGCTTGGAAAATCTTTTTCCAGCTATTTACTCTGAGGTTATGTCTATCTGTGTTGCATATGTGTGTTTCTTGAATGCAGCAGAATGTTGAATACTATTTCTGCAATATTCTTTTAGTTTGTGTCTTTTTTATTGGAGAGTTGAGTTCATTGATGTTGATAGATATTAGTGATCAATGAATGTTCATTCCTTTTATTGGGTAATTGGTGGAAATAGTATGTTTGTGTGCTTTTTTTCCTTTGATTCTTCTTGTGAAGTTATCTATATTCTGTGTTTTTTGGGTGCAGTTGATTTCATTAGATTGGAGTTTTTCTTCTAGTATCTTCCGTAGGGCTGGGTTTCTATGTAGATATTAAGTTTAGTTTAGTCATGGAATATTTTGTTTTCTATATCTATGTTCATTGAAAGTTTTGCTGGGTATCATAGTATGGGTTGGCATCTGTGATTTCTTAGTATCTGCTTGACATCTTCTCATGCCCTTCTGGCTTTCATAGTTTCTCTTGAGAAGTCTGGTGTGATTCTGATAGTTCTACACTTATTTGTTATTTAGCATTTTTCCATTGTCACTTTTAATATTTTTCATTGTTCTGTAGATTTACTGCTTTGATTATTTTGTGGCATGAGGAATTTATTTTCTGGTTTAGTCTATTTGGTGTTTTGTAAGCCTCTTGTATGTTTAAGGGCATCTCTTTTTTAAGGTTGGAGAAAATTTCTTCTATGATTTTCCTTTCTGGACCCTAAGATCTGGAATGTTCTTTTTTTGTCTATTCCTATTATTCTTAAATTTCATCCTTTCATGATGTCCTTGGTTTCTTGGATGTTTTGTGTCAGGAACATTGCTGCTTTCATGTTTTCTTTGGGAGGTGTATTGATTTCTTCAGTTGTATTTTCAAACCTAAGATTTTCTCCTCCATCTTCTCCTTTTATTCTGTTGGTGATGCTTACCTCTGTGGTTTCTGATCTCTTCTCTAATTTTTCCATTTCTAGGGGTTTCTTGGTTTGTGTTTTCTTTATTAATTCTAATTTCTGTTTTCATGTCTCGAATGATTTTACTCATTTCCTTCACCTGTTTGAATGTGGAGTCCTGCCTGTCCATGATGGCCTGTATTTGGTTGGTTGCATTTGTCTATATTTTTTATTAACATTTTTTATTTTATATTAATCACAGGTTATGTACTTTGTATCCCAACCACAGTCCCCTCCCACATCCCCTCCCTATTCCCCCCATCCCTCCCTCATCTCCTCCCTGTTCCTTTCTAAGTCTACTGATAGGGGAGGGCCTCCTCCTCTTCCATCTAACTCTAGCTTATCAGGACTCTTCAGGACTGTCTATATTTCTTTAAAAGATTTCTTTGTTTCCTCTTTAAGTGCCCCTATTAACTGAATAATTATAGATTTAAGGTCATTTTTCTGTGTTTCAGCCACATTGAGTTTCCATTTATTTTTAGGGTTTCTGGTGAAACCATGATGTTCTGGTCTGTGTTCTTTGTGTTCTTACATGGTCTTTTAGCCATCTGGTGGTCAATAGCCTTGGAAATTTGTTCCTGGAGCATGTACTGCAGACTGGGTCTTCCTGTCAGATTCCAGTCTGTTATTGTGGAGAATTTACAACAAAGAGAGCTTTAGGCTTCTGGTCACATCACACACAGAGTCAAGAACCAAGAGAAAGGAATACATGCATGATCATTTGCTGGCATGCTTGATTGCACTTAGCTTGACTTCAAGCTTATACATGTGAGGACAGTCTGCCTAAACCATGGTGCCACCCATAGTCTTCCTCCCACATCATTTAATTAAGAACATTGATCAGGCCCCCCAAATGTAGATAAATTGTACATTGAGAATTTCTGCTCAGGTGATTATGCTATGTGAAGTACTCCATTAAAGCTTGTTATCACACAATAGTCACAAAATGTGTTGAAATTAATCATTTTGTAGCTTCAGCCAACAGCTTCTATGAAGTTCTCTATAGTTACTGAACAGACACTCTGAGCCTAGGGAGATATATACACATGGTAAAGAAGACAGTTATGAAGCTGTACCAGGGGGTTTGTGCTCTACTTCCCCATCAGCATGTGCCATTGTGGATATGGTTGCTGAACCGCAGAGCACAGTAATACTCAGCCTCATCCTCAGGCTGGGCACCTGTGATGGTGAGGGCAGCCTTGTCTCCAAGCAGGGAGCCTGAGAATCGGGCAGGAACACCTGGAGCTCGGTTGCTGGTACTACCTATAAGACCTGTGTGTAACTGGTGAGGTTTTTGTTGGACCCAGCTGGCATAGTTACTGGTAGTAACAGCCCCTGTACTTGAGCCACAGGTGAGTGTGACTGTCCCTCCAGGAGATGTGGTGAGTGAAGATTCCTGAGTCACAACAGCCTGGGACATGGCTCCTGTAAACAGGTAAGAAATCCAGTATTCAATAGCAAAGCAGAGGCAAGATATGTACTGTTGTATCCACTAAGCAGCCCAGAAATCCCCCCTGACCTGTGCAGTGAGCCAGGAGTATGATCAACAGAGAAGTCCAGGCCATCACTCACAGTCCAGGTCTGTACTTTTCAAGATCACTCAGTGCCAGGTAGTGCCACAGGCTTACTATAACTCCTACTGCAGGCAAGGAGGGGGCTGTTAATGCAAATGAGCTCCTCTTCCAGGCTTATTATAAGCTGCCAGTTAAAAGATACTGAGTTGACACAAGTTACTGATCACAGTTTATTAAGAACCAAGGCCATAAGCATTACTCTACAGCTGCCTTTGCCTCTCCAAAGCCATACACAAATCCTGGCAATGTCCTAGAAAGACAGCAGCAATAAAAACCATGTTTCACCAAGACTTGCCCTACTCACAGGGTGGAGCAATTCTGCAAAATGCAGGGCAGTGGAAGTGAATGAAAAGGAGAAAGAAAGAAAATAATTGCAAGAGCTCAGACTGAGTAGGTTAATGATGGGAAAGTGCCTTGTGATTTGTTTCTTCATCACCCTTGTCACTTTGTGAAAAAAGATGGATGTGTTTGGAATAATGAGTCTATACCTGCAAAATCAACTCATGATGAAGCAACATTGTACAAACCCCAGGATGAACTCGGAAATGGACTGACAAGAGCAGAAGATGGCAAAGTTACAAAGCAAATGAATCTGATGCACTACTGGAGGCAGCAAATATTTCACAGCAATCCATTTTAGAGTTAAGACAACTGTTTAAAATTGTTGTCATTCTGGTCCAGTCTATTCATGGAAATATTAATACATGGCAGAAATATTGATGGTTCATGTAACTCAAATGTATGAAAAGTGAAAAAGAAACCATAGTATGGTACATAAATGTGCCCTCACAAACTGGAAAGGATAAGGTGAATATATACACAACATATAAAAGGGTTTTGAAATCAACTTGTTAAGTATTTGATAGCTGTTATTTCAGCATGTAAGTGCATGTTTTGAGAAGTTTGGTTGTAGTTTCAAGCAAGAAATCAGAAAGATGAGTAGATACAAGCTTTTTAGGATGAATTAATATGTAGGGGAAATGTAGGGTGATAGAATCTCACTATCTCACTGCCTCACTTGGTTACAAAGCACACAATCACCATGGCCAAGAGGCTACGTTCATTTTGCAGCTCACCAAATCTCCGCCTCTGCTGAAACAGCCATAGTCAAATTTCTAAGATGTGTGATTCTGATATGCTGTGTGTAGTCCTGTAACTTCTCACAACTGAGACTATTCTTGCCTGTGAGTCCTTTCTGCTGTGGATTATGTTACCATGAGCTGTAAACTCCTTCTACCACCTGTTCCTCAGCCCTCAGAGCAGTTACTCTGTGAAAGGACGATCCAGGTAGCTCCTGTACTCTGTGCTGTGGATTTGCCTCTGGGAGGAAGCAGCTGTAATGGGTCCAGAGAATGTGAGCATGTGAGGTCTCTGAAGGTTTCTAAGAATGTTAACAGCTCCCTCTGGTGGCTTTATTATTCCCAGAGTTAGGGGCTTTATTCATTTAACCAGTTTACTTCTTTATTTGGCAGCCATTCATTTACTGTCCAGGAACACTCATAAATATTACTTCCTCTTTTTAAATTTTTTGGGTTTTATGTATTTTCTCATTTTTGAGAAATTATTCCCAATATTTTGTAGACTGATTTCAATGTTTTGGGGATTTAATCTTTTCTAAGTGCTTTGAAAGAACACAAGTAATGACTTTTACAACTAAGTAATTTGTTTATTTATTTATTTTGTGCAAGATATATATAAGTTACTTAAGGGAGAATAATTCTCATAAAACTATAGTCAAGTCAGATTGACCAAGACTGTGTTAATGTTTTAACCAATTCAAGGATATTCACCACAGCTAAGGAACAATTAGTCCCCTAATTGTCTAGAACTAAATACTGTAATCAGTTGTAACATGCTATCAAGCTAATTATGTCATGTACCTCCTGTAGTCATATGTTTCTCAGTAAGCTGTTTTCCAAGGTGGTGGTGGTATTGGTGCTGGTGATGATAGTGTGAGTGTGTGTGTGTGTGTGTGTGTGTAACTAGGTGTCAGTCTTTGTGTTTATTGTGAGGTGCATCATACCCCAAATTTCCTGAAATTTCAGTATGTTTGCCATCAATAGAAATATTATTTGTTTTCTGTTTATTTTGAATCATTATACTTTACTAGAATTATTTATGAAATCCAAACATTTTGTGGGGGGGGGTTATGGTCTCTTATGCAAAGAATAAACATGTGCAAATATAGATACCTTTACAACTTTTTTAATGTCTAACTCCTTTATTATCTTTTCTTGTCTAATTGCTTTAGCTAAGATTAAAGACCAAGTAGAATATGAATGTGGGATGTGGAATCACTTGTCTTATAGTTGATATTGGTGAAAATGCTTTCAGTTTTACCCAAATGATATTATGTTGAAGTATACTCCTTTCACCCCGCTTTACATTGTTTTAAAATTGTTAATGTTAGACCTGACCTAATAGAAAACATATCTAGCAGAATTAACCGCAAGAGCTAATTACTTAGCAGTGAGGGGATATGGGCACCTTAGGATAACAGAGTCCTTACAAATGAATTGTTCCTATTATGCTATGAAGTGAGTGGACCAGCAACCCAGCCACAGAAGAAAGAAAATCTTTGCTAGCTGTACGTGTGTTAGAAGAATAGTCTCTAGAATATTTTTAAAAGCATTATTACCCCCAGTTGACCCTCAACTGAGGAATGGATGCAGAAATTGTGGTACATTTACACAATGGAATATTATTCAGCAATTAAAAACATTAATATCGTGAAATTTGCAGACAAGTAGTGGGAACTAGAAAAGATAATCCTGAGTGGGGTATCCCAGAAGCAGAAAGACATACAAGGTATACACTCACTTATAAGTAGAGATTTGGCAAATAATATAAGATAAACATACTAAAATATATGAACCTAAAGAAGCTAAGAAGGAAAGATGTCACTCAGAAAGGCAAACGGGGTGAACATCAAAAGAGGGAGAAAACAGGCAACAAGAGAGGAGCCTACCACAGAGGGTCTCTGAATGATTCTACCCAGTAGGACATCAAAGAAGATGCTGAGACTCATAGCCAAACTTTAGGCAGAGTACAGAGACACTCATGAAAGAAGAAGTGGCTAGAAAGACCTGGAGGGGACAGGAGCGCCACAAAGAGAACGACAGTAAGAAAAATCTGGGCCCAGGTGTCATTTCTGAGACTGATACTCCAACCAAGGTGCGTACATTGTGATAACCTAAAATCTCTGTACAGATGTAGCTCTTGGCAGCTGAGTATCCAAGTGGGTTCCCTATTATGGAACAGGAACTGTCTATGACATGAACTCAGTGGTTGGCTCTTTGATCACTTCCCACTAAGGGGGCAGCAGCCTTACGAGGACACAAAGGAAGACAATGTAGCTAGTTCTGATGAGACCTGATTGGCTAGGGTCAAATTAGCATCAGGGAAATGCAAATCAAAATGACCCTGAGATTTCACCTTAACACCCATCTGAATGGCCCCTCATCAAAAATTCAAGTGACAAAACATGCTGGAGAGGATGTGGAGAAAGGGGAACCCTCCTCCACTGCTGGTGGGAATGTAAACTTGTACAAACAATCTGGAAATCAATGTGGCACTTCCTCAGACAACTAGGAATAGTGATTCCTTAAGATCCAGCTGTACCACTCCTAGGCATATATCCAAAAGAGGCTCAAGTACACAATAGGGACATTTGCTCAACCATGTTTGCAGCAGCTTTATTCGTAATAGCCAGAAGCTGGAAACAAACCAGATGCCCCTTAACTGAGGAATGGATACAGAACTTGTGGTACATCTACACAAGGAAATATTATTCAGCAATAAAAAAAAAATCAAGGAAATCATGAAATCTGCAGGTAAATGGTGGGAATTGGAAAAGACCATCCTGAATGAGCTATCCCAGACACAGAGAGACACACACAGTATATACTCACTCATATAGACATATAATATAGATTAAACTTACTAAAATCTGTACACCTAAAGAAACTAATCAAGAAAGAGGACTCTGGCTAAAATGCTTAATCCCCATCCCAAAAGGCAAAGAGGATGGACAACAGAAGAAGGGGAAAACAGGGAACAAGGTAGGAGCCTGCCACAGAGGGCCTCTGAAAGGTTCTGTCCTGCAGACTATCAAAGCAGATGCTGAGACTTATGGCCAACCGCTGGGCAGAATACAGGAAATCTTATGAAAGAAATGGGAAATACTAAGATCTGGAGAGGACAGGAGCTCCACAAGGAGAGCAACAGAACCAAAAAATCTGAGCACAGGGGACTTTCCTGAGACTGATACTCCAACCAAGGACCATGCATGGAGATAACCTAGAACCCCTGCATAGATGTAGCCCATGACAGTTCAGTTTCCAAATGGGTTTTGTACTAATGGGAACATGGACTGTCTCTGACATGAACTGATTGGTCTGCTCTTTCATCACCTCACCCTGAGTGGGGAGCAACCTTACCAGACCAGAGAGGAAGACAAAGCAGCCACTCCTGATGTGACCTATTAGACTAGGATCAGCAGGAAGGAAAAGAAGTCCTACCCTCTCAGTGGACTTTGGCAGGGGCATGCATAGAGAAAAGGAAGGAAGGAGGGGTTTGGAAGGGGAAGAGGAAGGATACTACTGGGGGATACAAAATGAATAAAGTATAATTAATTAAAAATATAAAATAAGAAAAAATAAGGGGAAGAGGAAGGATACTACTGGGGGATACAAAATGAATAAAGTATAATTAATTAAAAATATAAAATAAAAAAAATAGAAGGAAGGAAGGAAAGGTTTGGAAGGGGAAGAGGAAGGATACTACTGGGGGATACAAAATGAATAAAGTATAATTAATTAAAAATATAAAATAAGAAAAAAATAGTGGGAGACTTCGACACTCTACTCTCATGAAAGGACAGATCATCTAGACAAAAGCTAAACAGGGAAATTATGATACTTACAGAGGTCCTAAATCAAATGGACCTAATAGATGTCTAGAGAACATTTCACAGGGGAAGTGTAGTTGCCGCTCAGTGGCTAATACAGGTAACCCATGGCTCAGCTCTCACTCAAGCTGCTCCTGGTTCCGCGGACCGATGACCTCTAGGGTTATATGTCTGTTTAAATTGCTTATCTGGAAGGATCCAAGATGTCGACCCTGAGAGGACACAGTGTCTGAGGAGTAGGACAGGAGTGTCAGCACAGCGACCAAGAGACTGAAATCTGGGACCTAAAACACCAGTGCTTGTGATTGCCAAGTGAAAGGAAATCTTATGGTGAGGAAATCTAGTGGGACAGTCTGGTCCTTGAGTCACCCAGTCAATCCCTGGAAAAGGTCTGGATGACTGGTAGGAACACATCTGCCAGGTCTAGATCTAAGCACACAGCCTCCCATGGTGCCCTAGCTGCCACACCAGACTGGGACACACAGCCTCAGGCTCAGAGGGAGGCACCAAGCCTCCAGACCAGAGCAGAGCCCTTAGCTGCCAGCCCTGATTGGAGTACAGAGCCTCCGGGACCAGAGCAGAATCCCCAGCCACCATCTCAGACCATAACACACAGCCTCTGGCCCAGAGTGAGGTGCCAAGCCTCCAGACCAGAGCGGTGACCAGCCTGCATTGCTTACAGCTTCTAGCACAGAGCACAGGACCTGGCACAAAGAGCCCACAACAGAGTATGTGTCCCTACGAAGCATCAGCCACAGACCTCAGAGTCCAACCTGCTGAGCCTGCCACAGATTGAAGACCACTGGGTATTCGGAAAACCAGCGCAGGCGCTTTGGGCCATCTATCTGTGCTTGCTAACTGCACTAGCATCCATATCCCCTCCTGCACTTGCTCCTAACCCGTATATCCCAAGCATCTACACTCTCTAGCATGCCCCTTCAAGACACACTTCCGAGGGCACACTGGCATGCACACGCTCATGTGCTCGCGCACACACACACACACACACACACACACACACACCCTTACTCCCCCTTCCCCCGACAACAACGATTCTCCACTAGTGGCTTTTCCTCCCACAGGTACAACTGAAGCAACAACATACACTCTCAAACCACTGAACCTCCCTGATCTTCCTGAAGAATACTCCAGAAACCAGAGAGAGATGGTTCCAGTTTGAAGTTCAGCCTCAAGGAACAAACAGTTCCTTGATTACATATAAACAATGGCCAAAGGTCAGCACATGAACTCACTCAACAAAAATCAGGACACCATGGTCCCACCAGCAATACCCAAAATCAATGGATATTTTAATTCAGTGGAAACACAGGACAATGATGTTAAAGCTATGATTATGCAGTTATAAGAGGAACAAAAACATGAAATGAACAGAGTTCTCAAAGAAATACAGAAGAATATAATTGTCCACATGGAGGAACAATTACAGACATATAGAGAGAAAACAAACCAAAAAACAGGAGCCACATTTAATCAGATGAAGGAAATGGTGCAAAGCATGAAAACAGAATTAGAATCTATAAAGAAAACACAAACAGAGAAAAACTTGGAACTAGAGAACTTATAGAAAAGATCAGGAAACACAAAGGTAAGCATCACAAATAGACTACAAGAGATGGAAGAGAGAATCTTGGGAGCTGAAGAAACACTTGCCGAAACTGATTCATCACTCAAAGAAAAAGTAAAATTGGAAAGGTCACAAACACAAAACATCCAAGAAATCAAGGACACCATGAAAAGACGAAACGTAAGAATAATAGGAATAGATGAAAAAGAAGATTCAAGGCTCCAAGGATCAGAAAATATTTTTAAGAAGATCATAGAAGAAAATTTTCCCAACCTAAAGAAAGAGATGTCCATAAACATACAAGAAGCCTTCAGAGCACCAAACAGACTAGAGCGGAAAAGAAATACCTCTCCTCACATCACAGTCAAAACGTGAAACCTACAAAACAAAGAAAAATATTAAAAGCAAAGAGGGAAAACAGTCAAGTTAGGTATGAATGTAGACCTATCAGAATCAGAACAGACTTCTCATTAGACACTATGAAAGCCAAAAGGGCCTAGGCAGAAGTACTGGAGTCTTTAAGGGAACACAAATGCCAACCCAAACTACTATGCCCAGCAAAGCTTTCAATCAACATAGATGGAGAAAATAATGTTTATGACAAAAATAAATTCAAGCATTATCTACACAGCAACCCAGCCCTACAGAAGGTACTAGCTGGAAAACTCCAATCCAATGAAAAAAAACTACACCAAAGAAAATATAGGATGCAGATAATTTCCCAACAACAACAAAAAATGTAATGGATCATAGTAAGATCACCAACTCCACAATAAAAGGAACTAACAGTCATTGGTCACTATTATCTATCAACATCAATGGACTCAACTCTCCAATAAAGAAACACAGATTAACAAAATAGTTGCAGAAACAGGAGCCAACATTCTGCTGCATCCAAGAAACACACCAATGCAACAAAGATAAACACCACCTCAGGGTAAAGGGCTAAAAAATGTGTTTCAAGCAAATGGACTCAGAAAACAAGCTGGGGTAGTGACCCTAGTATCTAATAAAACAGACTTTCAATCAAAAGTAATCAAAAAAGATGAGGAGGGGCACTTCCTTCTCATAAAAGGAAAATGCCAACAGGAGGACATTACAATTTTGAACATCTATGCCCCAAATACAAGACCACCTACATTTGTAAATAAAACATTAGTAAAACTGAAATCACACATTGATCCCAACACAGTAATAGTGGGAGACTTCAACACTCCACTCTCACCAAGGCACAGATCATCCAGTCAGAAGCAAAACAGGGAAACAAGGGCACTTACAGAGCCCCTAAATCAAATGGACCTAATAGATGTCTACAGAACTTTTCACCCCAGATCAAAAGACTATACCTTCTTTTCAGTACCTCATGGAACCTTCTCCAAAATAGACCAGATAGCTGGTCACAAAGCAAGCTTCAGCAGATACAAAAAATTGAAAAAATCCCTTTGATCCTATCTGACCATCATGGTCTAAAGCTGGACCTCAAAAACAACAGAAACAGCAAAAAGCCTGCACATACATGGAAACTGAACAACTTGCTACTCAAGGACAGCTTGGTTAGGGAAGAAATTAGGAAGGAAATTAAGGACTTCCCAGAATTCAATGAAAATGAAAGCACAACATACCCATACTTATGGGAAACAATGAAGGCAGTGCTAACAGGAAAGTTCATAGCACCAAGTGCCTTCAAGAAGAATTTCCAAACACCTCACATAAGCAACTTAATGGCCCATCTGAAAGCCCTAGAAAAAAAAAAAAGAAGCAGATACACCCCAGAGGAGCAGATGGCTGGAAATAATCAAAGTCAGGGCTGAAATCAATCAAAAAGAATCAAATAAAACAATTCAAAAAATCAATGAAACCAAGAGCTGATTCATTGAGAAAATCAACAGGACAAAGAAGCTGCTAGCCAAATTAACAAAATGGCAGAGAGAAACTATCCAAATCATCAAAATCAGAAAAGAAAAGTCAGACATAACTACAAACACTGAGGAAATCCAAACAATCATTAGGTCTTACTACAAAAGCCTATATGCCACATGTGGACTGGAACCCCCGCACGGATGGGGCCCATGATAACTCGGTGTAGGACTGAAGACCCTATTCAGGGAAACAGGGACTGTTTTAGTCATGATCTTGATGGCTGACTCCTTGACCCTCCCCCATACAAGCTGGGGAGTGACAGACTGGCTAGATCCCAGGGGAGGACATTGCAGCCAGCCCTGAAGAGACAGGATAAGCTGGGGTGGGATGGAAGGGAAGGAGGTCCTCCCCTGTTGGTGGACTTGGAGGGGGCGGGGAAGAGGGAGATGAGGGAGGGAGTGGGAAGGTAGGAGGGAATGGGGGAGGGGGCTACGCCTGGGATTCAAAGTACCTAACCTGTGATTGAGATAAAAATAAATAAATTAAAAAAAAAAGAAAATCTAAATGAAATGGACAATTTTCTTGATAGATTCCATCTAACAAAATTAGGTCAAGATTGGGTAGAAAGTTTAAATAGACCTATATCCCCCAAGGAAATAGAAGCAGTCATCAACAGCCTCCCTCCCAAAAAATGTTCTGGGCCAGATGGATTCAGTGCAGAATCCTACCAGACTTTCAAAGAAGTACTAACTCCAATTCTCTCTAAACTATTTCACAAAATTTAAACAGAAGGAACGTTATCAAACTCATTCTATGAAGCCACATTCACCTTGATACCTAAATTACAAAAAAAAACAACAAAAAAAGAGAACTTCAGACCTATCTCTCTTATGAATATTGACGCAAAAATACTGAATAAAATACTTGCAAACCGAATCCAAAAACACGCCAAAGATATGCAGGGGTGAATCAATATGTGGAAATTCATTGATGTAAGCCACCAAATAAACAAATTGAAGGAGAAAAACCACATGATAATCTTAGATGCCGAAAAAGCATTGGAGATAATCCAACATCCATTTATTTTTTAAATTCTTGGAGAGATCAGGGATACAAGGCACATACCTAAACATTGTAACGGCAATATACAGCAAGCCTATCGCAACAGCAAACTCAATGGAGAGAAACTTAAATCAATCCCACTGAAATCAGGGACAAAGCAAGGCTGCCTATTGTCTCCATATCTCTTCAACATAATATTTGAAGTCCTAGCTAGAGCAATAGGACAACTAAAGGGGATCAAAGGGATACAAATTGGAAAGGAAGAAGTCAAAGTACCACTATTTGTAGATGATATGATAATATACATGAGCGATCCCAAAAATTCAACCAGAGAACTCCTTCAGCTGATAAACACTTTCAGCAAAGTGGCTGGATACAAAATCAACTCAAAAAAATCAGAAGCGCTCCTGTATACCAAAGACAAAAGGGCCGAGAAAGAAATTAGGGAAACAACAGCCTTCACAATAGCCACTAATAACATAAAGTTCCTTGGGGAGACTCTAACCAAGCGAGTGAAAGACCTGTTTGAGAAAATCTTCAAATTCCTGAAGAAAGAAATTGAATAACATGTCAGAAGATGGAAACTCTCCTGTGCTCATGGATTGGTAGGATTAGCATAGTGAAAATGGCCATTCTGCCAAGAGCAATATACAGATTCAATGCAAAATACCAACACAATTCTTTACAGACTTTGAAAGAAAAATTCTCAACTTCATATGGAGAAACAAAAAACCCAGAATTTCCAAAATGATCCTGTACAACAACAGATCATCTGGAGGTATCTCCATCCCAGACCTCAAACTCTACTACAGAGCAATAGTAATAAAAACTGCATGGTACTGGCATAGAAACAGAAAGATAGACCAATGGAACCGAATAGAAGACCCAGAAATAAACCCATACACCTATGGAAACTTCATTTTTTATAAAGAAGCCAAAACCATTCAATGGCAAAAAGACAGCATCATCAATAAACTGTGCTGGTCCAAATGGATGTCTGTATGCAGAAAAATGAAAATAGATCCATATTTATGACCTTGTACAAAACTAACGTCCAAGTGTATCAAAGACCTAAATATAAAACCAGACACATTAAATCGGTTAGAAGAAAAAGTGGGGAAGACCCTAGAACTCATCTGCACAGGAGACTACTTCCTGAACAGAACACCAACAACACAGGCTTTAAGATCAACAATGAATAAATGGGACCTCATGAAACTGAAAAGCTTCTGTAAAACAAAAGACACTGTCATCAGACTACAGATTGGGAAAGGATCTTCACCAACTCTACATCTGACAGAGGGCTAATATCCAGTATATATAAAGAACTCAAGAAGTTTAAAAGCAACAAATCAAGTAATCCAATTGAAAAATGGGGTACAAAGATAAACAGAACACTCTCTGTAGAGGATTGTAGAATGTCAGAAAAACACTTAAAGAAATGTTCAACGTCCTTAGCCATCAGGACGATGCAAATCAAAACGACCCTGAGACTTCACCTTACACCTGTCAGAATGTCTAAGAACAAAAATTCAAGTGACATCACATGCTGGAGAGGTTGTAGAGATAGGGAACCCTCCTCCATTGCTGGTGGGAATGCAAACTTACACAACCAGTCTGGAAATCAATTTGGTGCTTTCTTAGACAATTAGGAATAGGGATTCCTCAAGATCCAGCTATACCACTCCCAGGCATATATACAAAAGATGCTCAAGTACACAACAAGAACATTTGCTCAACCATGTTCATAGCTGTTTTATTCGTAATAGCCATAATCTGGAAACAACTCAGATGTCCCCCAGTCGAGGAATGGATACAGAAATTATGGTACTTTTACACAATGGAGTACTTCTCAGCAATTAAAAATAAGGAAATCAGGAAATTTGCAGGCAAATGGTGGGACCTGGAAATGAATGAGGTATCCCAAAGCAGAAAGAAACACATGGTATAAACTCACTTATATAGAGGTATAAGATAGGGTAAACATACTGAAACATACTGAAGTAAGATGATCAATCTTCACTTAGATAGACAAATGGGATGGACATTGAATGTAGGAGAAAACAAGCAATAGGATAGGAGCCTACCAAAGAGGGCCTCTGAAAGCCTCTACCTAGCAGTATATCAAAGTAGATATTAAGACTCATAACCAAACCTTCAGCAGAGTGCAGGGAATCCTATGAAAGAAGGGGGAGTTAGTAAGACCTGGAGAGGAGAGGAGCTCCACAAAGACCAAATAGATCAGGGCACAGGGGTCTTTTATGAGACTGTTTCTCCAATGAAGGACCATGTACGGATATAACCTACAACCCCTGTTCGGATGTTGCCCATGGTAGCTCAGTATCCAACTGAGTACCCTAGTAAGGGGAACAAGGACCATTTCTAACATGATCTCAATGGCTGGCTCTCCAACCCTCCCTACACCCCTCCCCCCCGAGGGGGGAGCAGCCTTGCTAGACCCCAGAAGAGGCCATTGCAGCCAGCCCTGAAGAGACATGGTAAACTAGGGTCAGATGGAAGGGGAGGAAGACCTCCCCTATCAGTGGACTTGGAAAGGGGCAGGGAGGAGAGATGGAGCAATGGGGGAGTGATAGGGAATGAGAGAGGGGGCTACATCTTGGATACAAAGTACATAACCTGTGATTTATATAAAATCATATATATATGATGACAAGGTAAAGAAAAAAAGAGGGAGAACATTTCACAGAAACTCAAAAGAGTATGCCTTCTTTTCAGCACCTCATGGAATCTTCTTAAAAATTGACCATATAGTTACACACAAAGCAAGACTCAGCAGATACAAGAAGGCTAATATAATCCCTTGTATCCTATCAGACCACCATGGCAAAAAAATAGACTTCAACAACAACAACAAAAAAAAAACAAGAAAAAGTTTACATACACATAAACTAAACAACTCTCTACTCAATGACTGGTTGGTCAGGGAAGAAATGAAAAAAGAGATTTCCTAAAATTCAATGAAAATGAAGGCACAACTTACCCAAACCTATGGGACACAATGAAAGCAGTGCTAAGAGAAAATGTCATAGCCCTAAGTACCTCCAGAAAGATGTTTGAGACATCTCATATGTGAGAATTAATGGCACACCTAAAAGCCCCAGAAAAAAAAAGAAGCATACACATCAAAGAGGAGTAGTTGATTGGAAATAATGAAACCCGTGCTGAAATCAATGAGCTAGAAACAAAGAAAACAATTCAAAGTAACAATGAAACAAGAGCTGGTTCTTTGAGAAAATCAACAAGATAGACAAACCCTCAGCCAAACTAACTAAAAGGCACAGAGACTCTATCAAAATCAGCAAAAGCAGAAATAAAAAGGGGGACATAATGACACACACTAAGGAAATCCAAACAATCATTAAGTATCCCACAAAGTTTGAAAATCTAAATGAAATGGATAATTTTTTAATACATTCTATTTACCAAAATTAAATCAAGAGCATATAAATAGATTAAATCGTCCTAATCCCCCATGGAAATAGAAGCAGTCATCAAAAGTCTCCCTTCTTTAAAAAGCCCAGGACCAGATGGTTTCACTGCAGAATTCTACTAGACCTTTAAAGAAGAGCAAACACCAATAATCTTCAAACTATTCCACAAAATAGAAACAGAAGGAACATTACCAATCTCATTCTGAGGCCACAGTAACCTTGATACCATACAAAGACCCACCAAAAAAAGAACTTCAGTGTTATCTCTCCTTTGAACATTGGTGCAAAAATACTCAATAAAATACATGGAAACCAAATGCAAGAACACATAAAAGATATCATCCACCATGACCAAGTAGGCTTCATCCCAGGCATGCAGGGGTGGTACAATATATGGAAACCCATCAATGTAATCCACCGTATAAACAAACTGAAAAATAAAAAAGCACATGGTCATCTCCTTAGATGCAGAAAAAGCATTTGACAAATTTCAACACCATCCATCCTTAAAGTTTTGGGGAAATCAGGAAATCACGGCATATACCTAAATATAAAAGCCATAGGCAGCAATCCAGTAGCCATCATCAAACTAAACTGAGAGAAACTTAAATCAATTCCACTGAAATGAGGGACAAGGCAAGGCTTCCCATTCCCTCATATCTTTTCAACATAGTACTTTAACTCCTAGCTAGAGCAATAAGACAACTAAGGGAACTCAAGGGGAGACAAATCAGAAAAGAAGAAGTCACAGTATCACTATTCACAGATGATATGAGAGAATTCATGGGTGACACAAAAAAATTCAACCAGAGAGTCCTTGAGCTGAGAAACACCTTCAGCAAAGTGGCTGGATGCAAAATTAACTCAAAGAAATCAGTAGCCCTCCTGTACAGGAAGAGCAAAAGGGCAGAGAAAGGAATTAGGGAAACAACAGTCTTCACAATAGCCACTAATAACATAAAGTACATTGGTGGGACTCTAACCAAAAAGTCAAAGATCTGTTAGAAAAACAACTTCAAGTTTGAAGAAAAAAATTGAAGAAGATATCAGAAGATAGAAAGATCTTGAAAGAACAATTCTCAACTTCAATGGAAAAACAAAGAGGCCAGAATTAGTAAAAACAATCCTGTACAACAAAAGATCGTCTGCAAGTATCTCCATCACTGATAGTAATAAAAGCTGCATGGCACAGGCATAGAAAAAGAATGGCAGATCAATGGAATCAAAGAGAAGACCCAGAAATACACCCACATACCTATGGATACCTGATTTTTGACAAGGAAGACAAAACCATTCAATGAAAAAAAGACCGCATCTTCAACAAAGGTTGCTATTCTAACTAGGTGTCTACATGTAGAAAAATTGAAATGGATCCATATTTATCACCCTGCAAAACAGTGAAGTCCAAGTTGATCAAAGTCCTCAACATAAAACCAGACACACTAAATATATTAGATGAAAAAGTGGAGAAGAACCTTGGACTCATTGGCACAAGAGACAACTTCCTGAGCAAAACACCAACAGTCCAGGCTCAAGAGATCAACAATCAATAAATGGGACTTCATGAAACTTAAATGCTTTTGTAAAGCAAAAGACACTGTTATCAGAACAAAATGACAGCCTACAGACTGGGAAAAGATTTTCACCAACCCTATATCTGACAGAGGACTAATATCAAGAATATATAAAGAACTCAAGAAGGTAAACAGCAACAAATCAAGTAATCCAATTAAAAATTGGGGATCAGAGCTAAACATAAAACTCTCAATAAAGGAATATCGAATAGCAGAGAAACACTTAAAGACATGCTCAATGTCCTTAGTCATCAGGGAAATGCAAATCAAAATGACCCTGAAGTTTCACCTACACCCATCAGAATGCCTAATTTCAAAACACAAGTGACAACACATGCTGGAGAGGATGTAGAGAAAGGGGAACCCTTCTCTCTTGCTGGTGGCAATGTAAACTTGTACAACCACTTTGGAAATCAATCTGGTGCTTTTTCAGAAATATAGGAATAATGCTACCTCAAGATCCAGCTATACCACTCCTAGGCATATATCCAAAATATGTTCAAGCATACAAGGACATTTGCTCAACCATGTTTGTAGCAGCTTTATTCATAATAGCCAGAATCTGGAAACAACCCAGATGTACCAGAATGGAGTATTGGATGCAGAAATTGTGGTACATTTACACAATGGAATACTACTCAGCAATAAAAAACAAGGAGATCATGAAATTTGCAGGCAATTGATGTGAACTAGAATAGAACATCCTGAGTGAGGTATCCCAGAAGCAGAAAGACACACATAGTATATACTCACTCATAAGTGGGTATTAGCCGTATAATATAGACTAAACATACTGAAATCTGTAGTCCTAAAGAAGCTAAACAACAGAGAGGACCCTAGTTTCCTGAGTGAGGCTGAAATCTCACTCAGAAGCAGAAACAGGATAGAGACAGGAAGTAGGAGAAGACAAGGAACAGGTCAGAAGTCTTCCACTGGGGACCTCTTAAAGGCTCTACCCATCAGGGTATGGAAGGAGATTCTGAGAGTCATAGCAAAAACTTTGGGCAGAGTGCAGGAAAGTTTACAGAAGAAAAGGGTGATAGAAAGACCTGGAGGTGACAGAAACTGAACAAGGAGATCAACAGAGTCAAAAATCTGGGCCCAAGTGGGGCCTGCAGAGATTGATACTCCAACCAAATACCATACATGGAGGGGACCTAGACCCCCTGCTTAGTTTTCAAGTGGGTTTCCTAGTAAGGGGGACAGGGACTGTCTCTGCCATGGACTCAGTGCCTGGCTTTTTGATCACTACCCCATGGGGGTGAAGTCTTGCCAGGCCACAGAGGAAGATGATGTAGCAAACCCTATGAGACTTGATAGGCTACGGTCAGGTAGAAGGGAAGGAGGTCCTCCCCTATCAGTGGACTAGGGAAGGGGTACAGGGGATGAATAGGGAAGGAGGTTTGAACTTGGAGGAGGTGGAGGGGGCTACTGCCAGCATACAAGTGAATAAATTGTAATAAATAAAAAATAAAAAATTCATTAATTAATTCATTAATGAATTAAAAGAAAAAATTGGCATGTTTCACTGAATATAACCACAGACACTAGTTACTGGGTAAGGAACTATGAAGGAGGAAATCATCTCCTAAGAAATGGGGAAACGACTATATAGCTATGGAGAGACAGTGGTGGTAGACTGCAATGAGAGGAAGCAGAGCAATGAGTAATGAAGGGAACACAAGGAGAGACAGCTAGTACTAATGGCCATTTGCAGCGATTGATTAAAACGTCCTATAGTAAAACTTCTCCAAGTATTTTCATATATAATAGAAATCTAAATGGATTCACCAAATAATGGGGTAGATGAAGCTGAACAAGACTTCTTCTGATCAAGTGAGACCTCCAGTGACAGGAATGGATATATCTAATTGGTTTTTTAGACAAAGTAAACTCATGAAAACCTCCTAACAATTCAGGCTATTGCCAGGGCTATTAGTTGTTATCCACAATTTATTTAAGTTAGTCAGTTACTTTAATATTTATTTATTTATTTGTTTGTTTGTTTGTTTATTTTTAACTTTTTATTCTGCCTGTACACCCACCTTTTCTCCTCCTAGTCCCACTTTCCGTCCCACTTCCCCACCCCCATGCTCTTCCCCTAGTCCACTGATAGGGTAGGATCTCATCCCCTTCTATATGTCCCTAGCCTGTCAGATCTCATCAGGGCTGGCTGCATCTTTTTCCTCTGTGGCCTGGCAAGGCTGTACCCTGCACCCAGAGAGAGGTGATCAAAAAGCTCGCCACTGAGTTCATGTCAGAGACAGCCCCTGATTCCCTTACTAGGTAACCTACTTGGAAAGTCAGCTGCCTATGGGCTATATCTGAGCAGGGGATTCTGGGTGTTCTCCATGCATGGTCCTTGTTTGGAATATTGGCCTCTTCAGGGGCCTCTGGGTCCAGGTTTTTTTTTCTATGTTGGTCTCCTTTTGCAATTTCTGTTCCCTCCAGATTTTTCTAACTCTCCCTTCTTCCATAAGATTCTCTGAACTCTGCCAACTTTGGCAATGAGTCTCAGCATCTCCTTCAATACCCAAGTTTGTAGTCTTTGAGAAGCTCCTGTGGAAGGTTCCTGTCCTGTTCCCTAGCTTCAGATACTTGCCTATCTGAATGAGGTTTTAGCCTCTTCCCTAGGATCCTAGTTGCTGTTTAGCTTCTTTAGGACTACAGTTTTTAGCACATTAATTCTATATTACATGGTTAATATCAACTTAAATGTGAGTATATATCATATGTTTCTTCCTGCTTCTGGGTTACCTCACTCAGGATGTTCTTTTCTAGTACCCACCATTTACACGTAAATTTCATTATTTCCTTGCTTTTAATTGCTGAGTAGCACTCCATTACGTAAATGTACCACAATTTCTGCATCCATTCCTCTTTTGAGGGACACCTAAGTTGTTTGCATATTCTGGCTCTTACAAACAAAACTGCTATGACCATAGTTGAGAAAATGTGTTTGTTGTACAGTTGAGCATCTTTCAGATATATGCCCAGGGGTGGTATAGCTGGATCTTTTTTCTTTTGTTTTATTCTTTTTCATTTTTATTAATTACAATCTATTCACTTTGTATCACCCTGAAGCTCCCTCCTGTTTACCCTCCCAATCCCACTGTCCCTCCCCCTTCTCTACCCATGCCCCTCTCCCAGTCCACTGATAGGGGAGGTCTTCCTTGCATTCCTTCTGATCCTAGTCTATCAGGTCTCATCAGGAGTTCCTGCATTGTATTCTTCTGTGTCCTGGTAAGGCTGCTCCCCTCTCAGAGGGAGGTGATCAAAAAGGATCTTCACCAACCCTATATCTGCTAAAGGACTAATATCCAGAATATACAAAGAAATCAAGAAGTTATATATATATATATATATTATACATTATAATATATATATATTATACATTATAATATATATTATATATTATAATTATATATTATAATATGTTTACATTATATATTAATATATAATATGTTTATATTATATATATAATATGTTTATATTATATATTAATATATAATATAAACAGCAACAAATCAAGTAATCCAATTAAAAATGGGGTACAGAGCTAAACAGAGAATTCTCAATAGAGGAATATCAAATGGCAAAAAAAAAAAAAAAACAACACTTAAATGCTCAACGTCCTTACTCATCAGGGAAATGCAAATCAAAATGACCCTGAGATTTCACCTTACTCCCACCAAAAAGGCTAAGATCAAAAACTGAAGTGACAACACATGCTGGAAAGGATGTGAAGAAAGGGGAACCCTCTTCCTCTGTTGGTGGGAATATAAACTTGTACAACCACTCTGGAAATCAATCTGGTGCTTTCTCAGACAATTAGGAAGAGCACTTCCTCAAGACCCAGCTATGAGCCACCATGTGGTTTCTGGGAATTGAACTCAGGACCTTTGGAAGAACAGTGAGTGTTCTTAACCTCTGAGCCATCCCTCCATCCCTGAAAGGCTGTACCCTGCAGGGTATCAAAGCAGATGCTGAGACTTATGGCCAACCTTTGGGCAGAGTGCGGGAAATCTTATGAAAGAAGTGGGAAATAGTAAGACCTGGAGAGGACAAGAGCTCCACAAAGAGAGCAACAGAACCAAAAAATCTGGGCACAGCGCTGTTTTCTGAAACTGATACTCCAACCAAGGACCATTCATGGAGATAATTTAGAACCCATGCACAGATGTAGCCCATGGCAATTCAGTGTCCAAGTGGGTTCCATAGTAACGGGAACAGGGACTGTCTCTAACATGAACTGATTAGCTGGTTCTTGAGGTAGCACTATTCCTAATTTTCTGAGAAAGCACCAGATAGATTTCCAAAGCAATTATACAAGATTATTTTCTAAGTTCTCCAACTCCAGGGTTTTCTCTGTTTATGTTTTCTTTATTAATTCTAATTCTGTTTTCATGTCTTGCACCATTTCCTTCATCTGTTTGATGGTAAATCACCATTCAAGTAGATGCATAGACACATCTTGTAGCCGTATATGCTTGTGTAGAAGGCTGGAGGTATAGAAAGGGGCCAGTGAGGACAGGGCAAGACACAGTTCTCCCTTTGCAGCCCACCCTCAGACAGATGGTTCCTGTTGGTCCATGATTGCCTATTTTTTTCATTTCCTCTTTATGTGCCTCAAATAACTGCATAATTATAGATTTAAGATCATTTCCTGTGATTCAGCTGCAATAGTATATCCATTGATTGGGGGTATTTTCATAAATCCATGTTGTCCTAGTTTCTGTTGTTTGTATTCTTATGATATGGCCTCTTCTAGCCATCTGGTTGTATGTAGCATTGACTGATTGTTCCTGGAACCTGTCCTGCAGACTGTCTCTGGAGTCAGGAGTAGTCTCCCTTAGATTCACAGTCTCTGCAGGCTCAGTTATTGTAATACAAATTTACCAAGTAGCTGGGGCACAGGCGCTCCATGCTTC
>CM053753.1:41840510-41871602 GCA_028658305.1 Pachyuromys duprasi | reverse complement strand
CACACTGACTGAGTTTTTGCTGGCAGAAGCGTTTGTCCCGTGCCCCCGCAGTGTGCGGACTGGTCAGAATGGTCCCCCACTCCACTCAGTCTGTGGTGGTTCCAGCGATCGGTTCGCGCCCGCTGCACACCCGTGGGTTGGTGCAGGACTGGGGATCTTCCCAGTTCCGTGGGCAGACTCACACACTGACTGACATTTTGCTGGCGGGGCGTTCGGCTTGCGCCCCGGCAATGTGCGGACTGGTCAGAATGGTCCCCGAATCCACTCAGTCTGGTGTGGTTCCGATGATTGGACCGAACCCGCAGCACACCCGTGGGTCGAAGCAGAACCCGGGTGCAGTGTGCGCTAGTAGGGCGCAGTTCAGTGCAAACGGCACCTGGTTCCTCCTGAGACTGCCCGGGAGACAGTGTATAATGGCGGGTGCGGGCTCCCAGCGCAGCCGCTCGTCCAGATCAGAGCTGTGCGCCGCTGGTCACAGGGAAATTTCTCCAGGTAATAACTGGGTGTCCCTAGGGTTTTCCCACTTGATTTTCTCGCCGTAGGAGTTCCGCTCACCTGGCACTCACAATGCTGGCGTTTTAGGTACCAGAGTTCAGTCTCCTGGTCGCTGCGTTGTTTCTGCTCTCCTACTCCTCAGACACAGTGTTCTCTCGTTGCAGCCATCTTGGATCCCCCTTTTTATTAATTTTTATATTAGTTACAGTTTATTTACTTTGTATCCCAGCTGTAGCCACCTACCTCATTCCCTCCCAAACCCACTCTCCCTCCTTCATCTCCTCCCTGCCCCTCTCTAAGTCCACTAATTGGGAGGTCCTCTTCCCCTTCCATCTGCTCCTAGCTTATCAGCCTCTTCAGGACTGGCTGCAATGTCCTCCTCTGTGGCCTAGCAAGGTTGTTCCTTCCTCTGGGGGGAAGAGAGGGAGAGAGGTCAAAGAGCCAGCCATTGAATTCATGTCAGAGACAGTTCCTGTTCCCCTAACTAGGGAACCCACTTGGATACTGACCTGACATGGCCTATGTCCAAGCAGGGTTTCTGCGTTATATCCATGTATGGTCTTTGGTTGGAGAAAGAGTCTCAGAAAAGGTCCTTGTGCCCAGTATATTTAGTCCTTGTGGAGCTCCTGTCCTCTCCAAGTCACACTAAGTCCCTCTTCTTTCATGTAATTCCTTGCACTCTGCCGAAAGTTTGGTTATGAGTCTCAGCATCTGGGTTGATACACTGCTAGGTAGAGACTTTCAGGGGCCCTCTAAGGTAGGCTC
The DNA here is from genome assembly GCA_028658305.1 of Pachyuromys duprasi. Taxonomy (NCBI): domain Eukaryota; kingdom Metazoa; phylum Chordata; class Mammalia; order Rodentia; family Muridae; genus Pachyuromys; species Pachyuromys duprasi. The sequence continues at coordinate 41,870,342 of CM053753.1, read as the reverse complement.
CTGTCTTGTTAATTGTTTTCTCCTACTTCCAATGTCCATACCATTTGTCTGTCTAACTGAGGATTGATCATCTTACCCGGGGTCCTCTTTCTTGTTTATCTTCTTTAAGTCTCCAGATTTTAGTATGTTTACCCTAACTTATAGGTCTAGTATCCATTAATTACTGAGTATATACCATGTGTGTCTTTCTGTTCCTGGGATACCTCACTCAGGATGATCTCTGCTAGATCCCACCATTTAGCTAAAAATTTCATGATTTCCTTGTTTTTAATTGCTGAGTAGTATTCCATTGTGTAAATGTACCACAATTTCTGTATCCATTCCTTCCTTGAGGGTCATCTGGGTTGTTTCCAGGTTCTGACTATTCTGAACAAAGCTGCTACGAACAGGGTTGAACAAATGTCCTTGTTGTGTACTTAAGCATCTTTTGGATATGTACCTAGGAGTGGTATAGCTGGATCTTGGGGAAGCATTATTCCTAATTGTCTGAGAAAGCGCCAGATTGATTTCCAAAGTGGTTGTACAAGTTTACATTCCCACCAGCAATGGAAATATGTTCCCCTTTCTCCACAACCTCTCCAGCATGTATTGTCCCTTGAGTTTTTGATCTTAGACATTCTGATGGGTGTAAGGTGAAATCTCAGGGTGGTTTTAATTTGCATCTCCCTAATGGCTAAGGATGTCGAGAATTTATTTAAATGTTTCTCTGCCATTCTATATTTCTCTACAGAGAATTCTATTTAGTGCCATACCCCATTATTTAATTGGATTACTTGATTTGATGTTTTTAACTTCTTTAGTTCTTTATATATTCTGGATATCAGTCCTCTGTCAGATACAGGGTTGGTGAAGATCCTTTCCCAGTATATGAGCTGTCATTTTGTTCTAATAACAGTGTACTTGGCTTTACAGAAGCTTTTCAGTTTCATGAGGTCCCATTTATTGATTGTTGCTCTTAGAGCCTGTGCTGCTGGTGTTCTGTTCAGGGAGTTGTCTTCTGTGCCAGTGTTTTCAAGGTTCTTTCCCACTTTTTCATCTAACTAATTTTGTGTGTCTGGGTTTATGTTGAGGTCTTTGATCCACTTGGACTTTATTTTTATTTTTGTTTGTTTGTTTGTTGGTTTGGGTTTTGGTTTTGGTTTTGGTTTTTTGATTTCTGAATGAGTTGGTCTTGTTAGCAGCTTTGTCTTCTCAGGAGCATCCCATCACTGCCCTCTAATGGGCATAAGCATTTCTATGAGAAGTAGTGGGGGATGAAACTATTTCTTCCAGGGAAGCAATTGAAAGACTTTTAAAGGAACATGGGTAGGCAAGGAAAACAAAAACAGGCCTCCTGAGATGGCCTCTTCTTGTTGCTAGAATATTCTTTGAGAAGAAATAGCTAAAAGGCACAGAAATACATTTTTATACACAACTAATAGGGAGAAGAGGAGGAACTTGGAGCCAAATAAATTACCCAAGAGAGCATCTAGCACCTGTTTAACAGACTTCCTGTTCTCTCCCATTCTGAATTCCATTCTCCACTACTTGGTTCTGTATTTCCCAATCATTCAGGGTTTTTTTTTCCTCTAGGACAGAAAATAAACTTGGCAATTCCCTGCAATTTTCCAACACCCAAGTAACATTTCTTCAGGTCTCTCGTCTAGGATTTGACATGACCTCTTCTCAAGTTAATATGCCTAACTGAAAATCATAGAGAAGAACTTAGAATTATTCATAATGCAAGAGGCACTTGGAAACCATCTTCCTCACCAAGTGATAATTCTGCACAACTACATATTTGGATTCCTAGTCAGCCCCCACCTCTACTGGTTGTTTAGAGAGCAGATGCTTAGGCTCTGAATGAGCATGGTAGAGGTGGTTTTAACTTTGAGAACCAAGGCAAAAGCTTGTGTAGCTTCTCTTCAGTGAAGATACATGGCAAATAGCACTCCCAAGGATCTGATAAGCTTGGAAGGAGAAAGATTGGGAGATGTATATTTTCTACTGAGTGGCTCTGGGAGTGAGCCACAGTGATGTTACTCTTCTCATAACTCCCGTATTTCACACTGGCTCTTGGACTCTTGACCTGGAAATAGCTAAATGGAGGCAATTTAGTGTAGGCTGAGAGAGAAAATGCATAGTACACACTGAGACCTGTGCCCAGCATTGAAAGAGTTAGTCAGTGGAGGAAAAGAGAGAATGCTTTTTTTCAGCATCATAGCTTAAAGAATCATACCTTAAAGTGTTTAGATTTTGGCTTTTCCTCAGCTTGATATAAATATTGTCCAGTAGTTAAAAGAAACAGTCTGAGATGCTTGATCTTCTGGTTGTCCCATAACCATATTTTGGGGCTACACTAGTGTGGTAAGGAAGATGAGAAGCCCAATAAATTTCCAGGGGATTGTGATAGATTCCTCAATGTAATTTGTAATTATTCTCTTTTTCTTGAAAGCAATGGAGATTACACCTGATATTTAAGCAATGTATAGTCTACAAAGAGAATGATCAATACTCCTGAAAATATTTCTTCTGTGATACCAAGCAAAGCCAGAGTAGAAAAAGACCTCTGAGTCTTCTTCATAAAGATGCAAATGTGGCTTAAAAGAAGAAAGTCTAGAGGAGCCAGAGGTTCCTCTCAAGCCCAACATACCCATAAAGACCTGATCCTTTTGTGGTCTTTACTGTAAAAAGTAAAATGAAAATGATTAATTTTGGCCACATATATTGTCTTAAACACCCAGAAAAGAAGTATAGCCAATGGTAGGAGACATAGGTATACTTCTTTAATGGTTCAGAGGCTCACACTCCCTGAGTTATAACTATATTAGATGCTACATATATACCTATTTTTCTTCTGCCTAAAAAATGCATCTGGGATGATCAAACACTGCAACCCTGGCCCAATTTGACACTGCCATGCCTGTATGCAGCCAACAGACACAAGCCTACTATTGTTTTAGCCTAAAAGTCAAATGATTGCATAGCTTCTCCCTCTCTAGAAGCCATATGCAAGGGAACTCACACTATGATTTAACCACTCTAACTGCTATCAAAGTTCTTGAAAGCAAATCCTTGGTTCATCATCCTCAAAACTAGCCATGGTCCAATTGTTACTGTGTGGGACATTCCTGGGAAAGGTTGTTCTGCTCTGACCTAGCCTATTACAGTCTCCAGCATTCTCCTGTAGTTGGTGTGCCCCTCTGCTTCTACAGATGGCCCTACAGAGAGGGTGCTATATGTACCTCACACCAATATTTTCCCACATTACCCTGGCCAAGTCCCAGTAGCTCCCCTCATGAAAGTTTCCTCTCCTGTGGACTGATGCCACCTGGATTTCACTGCTATTATCAAAAATCAGCTAGAGTAGACACAGCTCCTCTTCTGAGATCAGGGTGTGTTTTTCTCTGACATGGCAGAATAAATGGCCCAGATTTTTGGTTCTATTGCTCTCCTTGTGGAGCTCCTATCCCCTCCAGGTCTTACTATACCCCCCCCTTCTTTCATAAGATTCCCTGCACTCTGCCCAAAGTTTGGTTATGAGTCTCAGCATCTGCTGTGATACATTGCTGGGTAGAGTCTTTGCGAGGCCCTCTGTGGTAGGCTTCTGTCCATACGTTCTTTTATGTTACAGGATTGTTTTAGCTATTCTGTTTTTTGTTGTTGTTGTTGTTTGTTTTTCCATATGAAATTGAGAATGTAAACTTGTACAAGCACGTTAGAAATCAATCTGTCACTTTCTCCTAAAAGTAGGAATAGTGCTACCTCAAGATCCAGCTATACATTCCTTAGCATAGACCCGAAAATGCTAAAACATACAATAAGACACTTGCTCAGCCATGTTCATAGTGGGTTTAATCATAATAGAAAGAATCTAGGAACAACCTAGATGTCTCTCAGCTGAAGAATGGATATAGAAATTGTGGTACATTTACACAATGGAATACTAGTCACCTACTAAAAATAAGGAAACCATGAAAATTGGAGGCAAATGGATGGAACTAGGAAAGATCATCCTTAATGAGGTAACACAAAAGCAGAAAGACACACATAGCATATACTCACTTAGAAGTGGATATTAGACGTATAATATAGAATAAACATACTAAAATCTATGGAACTAAACAAGCTAAACAAGAGAGAGGACCTGAGGGAGGATGCTTATTCTCATTCAATAGGGCAAACGAGATAGACACCAGAAGGGGCAGAAGGAAGGGGATGAAACAGAAGCTTACCACAGATGTTCTGTGGAAAACTCCGCCTAGCAGGAGATCAAAGGAGATGCTGAGACTAACAGCCAAACAAAGTGCCAGAGCATAGGAATTCTTATGGAAAGGAAGGGATAAAAGGACCTTGAGGGCTCAGGAGCTCCACAAGTAGACTAACAAAGCCAAAAAAAATGAGTTTAGGGGTCCCTGCAGAGACTGATTCACCAATGAAGAACCATGCATGGAGAGGACCTAAACCTTTTACACTTCACACATTGATTTTAATTTTCTTCAAAGACAGGGTAAAACAGTTTACAGACGTTTCAGGGTTTTTTTTCCTTGTATCCTTCTTGTTTAGATGTCTTGTCTGTATGTCATAAAAACCTTGTTTTTGTTGGTTTGTTTGTTTGTTTTTCTTAGATGCAGGGAGTTACTGAGATCTATCTTAAACTTAGCCTCTGCCAGCACCTGCCTGAGTAAAGGTCAACTGTATGCTCTGTTTGTTTAAGAATCAAAGCCCTGCATGGTCTCTTCCTTGAGGATTGATTTTTTTTCTTTTTGAGATTATCATTCAATCACAACACTTCTCTCTTTCTTTTCCTCACTTTAAGCCCTCCTGTGCATGTATATTCATAAAATATAAACATTTACTCCATATAATTTTACTTTTTTTATACGTTATCATCTCTGAGACTTTGGCACTTGGCAACCAGTTGATGTGCTCTTGGGAAGATCATATATCCAAGTCCCAGCATTCCTCCATGGCCTGCTGTTGTTTGTGTAGCTTGAAGCCTTGTGAGATTTTTCTGTTCAGCTTGGCATACTCATTGCTGTTACTTGTGTTCTAATCATGTCTGGGCAATCATGCTGGTATGACTTTATGGGTGTAGATTCTGATATTAGTAGAAGACAAAATCTGAGATTACACTTCCAGATCTTCTGGCTCTTAAACTCCCCGCCCCCTTTTTTTGTAATGTTTTGTGAGCCTTACAAATGAGAGTGTTTTGTAGACATATCCTGAAATATTGTCCAGTTTTTCTGTGATAAAATGTACATGATTAAATCATTTTATGCTATTCAACTTCATGCCATCAAGGTTTCCCCGCAAAAAAAATTTATGTAAAAGACATTTTAAAATGCAGAATTAAACATTTCTTGGTGAGCTATACCTCTTTTTGTGCATTTTTATGCCTGAATGTCACATCTCACCTGGAGACTATCATCAGCCTATTTCACACATGTCCATAAAAATTGCTAAAAACTTTCTTTGTTTTCATATCAACAGGTATTTACAGTAACATTTCTAAATATATTTCAGTATCTAATAGTGTATATTTACTGTTCTTTTTTTTTTCTTTCTAAAATTTCGTAGGATTTAGGATTTTCCGTGTCAGTCTAAAAAAGTCAGGTAGGTTTCTACTGAACATTCAGTGAAATATGTTCACTGTACCAATCTATTCAATAGGAACACAGTTTTGTGTGTGACATTAGGACATCTTAATTACCAATATGCTGAATTCATGGGTGTTTAAGGATCCATCTTATCATAGCTGAATCTGTTCAATTTTTCTATTAAATTTCCTAATATTTTCTTTGACATGTGGCTATGCAGCTGTGCATATGTCCATGATCTGTGTTAATAATAAAGATACCAGGATGTATGTAGGAGGCAGAGCCTATCCTCTCAAGGATGCAACAGATATTGAAGCCTCAGAAGACACACACCCACTTGTATTTATGCCCCTGCTGAGTGACCTGCTCAACAGGAAAACCAAGAGCTTTGGAAAGATGAGTGAGGCCTCAGCTCTTGAAATAATCGAACAACAGACAATTGCCTTGGCTTCCCATTCTTCATGAACAGATAGCTTCATTCCAACAATCTATTATCTGCAACAGTGGTCCTGATATTTATATAATTAGTGGCTTTTGCAATAACAGGTCAAGAATCCTGACCTCAATGATTTGAGAATGAACTCAGGCTTTGATTTGGTCTAATGGATTAGAAATGATGTAATGATTCAGACATTACCATTGTCATTAGTCCATTGAATCCATTGTCTATACATTGAGAGGACATTTCATTGACTTTAGGTTGTTTAAAGTCAGGTGATAGATAGCAGTGAGACAGATAGAGGACACTGATGAATGAGATAGAAAGTGATAAAGTAGAGATTGTAATGAACCATATCTTCTCCTCATGGACGTGCAGCCACTTAGCAAAGGAGTGAGTGAATTTTTGCTTTTATTTTTTAAATTTATTTATTTTATAACCTGATTGTAGCCCCCCAATTTTCCTCCTGGTCACACTCTCCATTCTTCTTGCCAAATATCCTTTTCCAGGAGTCCAGAGAAAAGGGGAGTTCTACTCTCCTGCCATCTGATCCTGGCTTATCAACTCTCATTAGGAGAGCATGGATCTTCTTCCTCTGTGGCCTTGCAAGGCCTCATTACCAGAGGGAAGTGATCAAAGAGCAGGGTACTAAGTTCATGACAAAGGCACTCCATGCTCACTTTTCTCAGGAACCACATAAAGACTGAGCTGCCTATTAGCTATATCAAAAAATTTCTAGTAACTCAGCCCAGTCTCAGGACTTGACTGACCTACTCCTGTGAGATCTGCCAACTCTACAAGAAACTGTTCCCAAATAATGTTGTCTTTTACTTTATTGTATCTGCAGAGAAGCCATTCAGTCACATCAAATTATGCATTTTAATACTCATTTTACTTAGGTTTTCCCTATATTTTATCACATATTTTATAGTTTTGATAATTACATATATAGTTATGGTGTATATCATTTCATTTTTTGGAGATGATGTGAAGGATCCATGTGGTAGCTCAGTGTGTAAGGTCTCTTCAACACTGAGTGCTGTCTTTGATTTTCTCTCTTCCCCCCCCCTTCTTTTTTCTTCTATATTTTTTTCAAGAATGTATTTGTCTTTGAAACTTTGGACTAGAAAAGCTTGTAAACGTTCTGAGTGGAGACTGGTGGCTCTTCCTGGAATGAGCTTGGAAGACAGTACTACTAAGAGCTTTGGAGGTCTGGCTCAAGATGTTTCAAGGGGCTAGAACCAATTTCTGTGAATTTTTAGCGAAAATATGTGGCTTCTGCTTTATTTTCTCGCCCTAAGAGCTTCCTAAGGATAAATTTAAAATAATGTGCTAATTTGTTTTACAGATATTACTCTGTTGTGTGTTTATGAGCAATTACTCTTATTCAGGTCTACAAAGAAAGAAGAAAAGAACAGTTGGGGGAATTAAGGGCAAACTTTACAATCTGCAGAGGAAAAAAGACACGGTTAAGCTTAATTTTACGGTAAGATTTGTGCTAACAGATATAAGGCCCTTTAGCATACTTTAGGAAAGTTCCCATGATCAACATTGGAGGAGAGGAAATGGCTCCATTAGGTAAAGCTAAGAAACTTGGAAAGAAATTTATGTCACATAAATTAAAAGGCAACATATAAATCGGAAATGATATGTTTTCTTTCCAAATATTTCCCACCCACCTATGCTCCTACAAAGCAGCTACAAACAATAGCTGCTGGTAAGCACTTCAAGGGGTCCAGGATCTATCCCAAGCTGGCAGCCAAACTGGGCAGTGTCATTCATACAGTGCTGTCTTTATTTAAAGATGCACAAATAAGGTCCTGGAGTCTTCCTTCCTGGCTTGAGATCATGAGGCTAGGCAGCATATGGCAGGGAACTCCCTGTGTGAAGGCTCTCATACAGTAAGAGAGGTCTAAAGGTGAAATTCTCAAAGTGAGGCCTGGGTTGCACTGGAGATCAAGATGTTGGAAATGCCAAAGCCATGGTATATCTTCCAAGGAGAACTGCACACAGTGAGTGAAATCAACCCAACAGAGATGCTGACATAGCAGAGGCAGATAAGCCAGGTGATAATAGACTTGGAGCTACTGAACTTGACGTTTTTCTCTACCACATTTGCCTGACTTAGTCTTAAGAGCAGCCAGGGCTCTTAACCACTGAGCCATCACTGTAGCCCCTTCTTTTGCTCTTGATACCTAACTTTATAACATTGTGGTCACACAGAATTCAGTTGAGTGTCTAGTTTTAGTATATTGGCTGAAATTTGTTTTGTTTTCTTACAAATTATCAGTTTTGGAGGAAAATCTCATGAGCTGCTGATAAGATTGCTATTTCTTTAGTTTCATAGTAAATGAGGTGGAGATATGTAGATATCTATTGGTTTCTTTTGATTTGCAAAGTTATTTAACTCTAATGTTCCCGTTTTTAAGTTATTCCAGATAACCTCTCTATTATTGAGGGTAAGCTACCTAGTACCAATATGTTGGGACTGATCCGTAGATTTATGTGGGTGAGTATTTCGTTTATGAAACTATGTAGAGTGCTTTTGGTATGTATGTTTAGAAGTGCAATATCCTCTTGAGGCATGATTTATTTGATGGCATTATTTCCTCTGACTAATACTATTTTGTCACACATAGGAAAATGATGCACAATTCTTCCTCTTGATATTTTTTGTTCCATTTGCTTCGAATATCTTTTCCTTTCTCTTACTCTAATGTGGTATCTCTTATTAATGAGGAGATTTGTTTCTTGGAGCCCGCAAAAAGATTTACCCTGTTTTCTAATCTACTCTGCTAGTCTATATCATTTATTGGGAAATTGAAACTATTAATAAAGTTATTAAGAGATGTATATTAATTCTTTGCACTTTGCTTACTTTATGATTTTCCTTAGACTTCTTTTGTTTATATGTTTCAGCTTTGTTTAATTCTTGTCTCTGTGGGTAACTTCCTTTGACCTCAAGTGTGTTCATGCTTCCAGTCAGACTGAAGTAGAGCTTTCTTAGTGGTCATAACCCTTTTCATCTGTCTTGATTATGCAAAGCATTTGCTTATCCCTCTATTTTTGAAATGTAGTTTTGCTGGATACCATAATATGGATTAATATTTGTCATCTTTTGGGACCTTGAATATATTTTTCCAGGTTCTTTAGCCATTAAAAGTTGTGGTCAAATAATCAGGTGTTAATTTGGTTTCCTTGTTTTATCAATTCCTTGGTCTTTTTCACTTAGCTCATTTCAGTAGTCCTTCTATTTTCTTTTACTTTGGTATTTTAGCTTTAATAAGTTGCTGCAACCTGTGTGGCTTGGGTTCTGGAAACCTAGCTAGGCATGGCAGGGTATTAAGGAAAAAAGAACATAGAGACACACATACAATGGTTTTGGGATCAAGCAGAGTTTCCCAACACTAACACATTCAACTTAAGTATATTTATTAGGTGCAGCATTGGGATGCTTAGTTGATCTCAGAAGATCATCTTGAGGTGTAGACATCCAGAAGGTAGAATCTACAGGTTTTATGAATTTCCACACACTGTAAAGATACATACTTGGACTCTAAAGAAACCTTTGCCATCCCCCTTGAGGCTGGTCCATATAAAGCCATGTTTTTGCCAATTGACCCTGTACTACTTCATCTCAGAGTCTTAAAAAGGCCATGTTTATGTCAAATCCATATTCACACATTATCTCTACTCTTCACAGGACTTTCTCTGCTCCCCATAATAAGTCATGAATTCTATTTCTTTATGGGATTATAGTTTTATATTTTGTATTAAAATCCTTATACCATACAGCTATTTTTGGTCTTTTGGAATTTATATTCATGTTCTTCTGTGAGTTGTTTGACCATAACTACATAGTCTTTTGAATTACTTTTTGGACCTTTTTCAGATAATTGTCTTTAGGTGCTACTTTGATGTGTTTTGACTCCCTTTCCTTATTTAAGTCAACTTTCTTCTTTCAGAAAAAAAAAAGCAATGTTCAGAAGAAAATAAGATTCCACAATCCATTGTGAGGTTGATACTGAGAGTTTCTGGTGGCTAGACAGGGGAAACAATGGTTCCCTTAGAAGCCATGTGACCTAGAATCATGATGGAATTTACCTGGAGGTGGAAATAGAGATGGTGCAGGATACTGCAGACTTTGGCTGCCTGGAGTATTGTTCCTGGTAGGTGTTGGTGGATGTGAGCATCTGCAACCAGGTTCCCTTACTTGGAGCAGGAGACCAAGTAAGGTCTTCTGTGCAACCTAGGCTTCTAATAAATTAGCATCCAGGGTAACATATGAAGGCTTTTTCTGGGAAATCTAGGGTCCATGTATTAAATGTGAGGCCATAAAGACTGGGCACATGGAGCAAATTGCAGAAAACAGTACACAGACCTACTGCAGAAGCATGTTGCCCCAGCACCTGTGGCCAAGTTCCTGGCAGTGAAGGCTGACATTATATTTTAAGTGGCTTTTATGAGCACATCTATCCTAGTTTCATTCTGTTGCAGTAATAAAATACGAGGACATAAAGCAACATGGGAAAGAGAGAGCATGCTTCTACTCACAGTTCCAGATTACAGTCCATTATTAAGTCACAGCAAAGGGAGCTGTAGGCACCTGATCACATCACACACAGAGTCAATAACAAAGAGAAAAGAACACATGCGTGATCATTTGATGGCATGCTTGTTTGCACTGAGCTTGACCTCATACTTGTACAGATCAGGACAGTCTGCTTAAACCATGCTACGACCCACATCATTTAACTAAGAACATTAACAGACTATGCCAAAATAAATTGGCTCCACATTGAGAATTTCTGCTCCAGTGATTGATTCTGTGCTGTGTGAATAGTTAACTGAGGCTCATAATCACATCGTTGTCATAAAATGTATTGAAATAAAATATTTTGTAGCTTCAGAAAATCACTTTTATGACTTTGTCTATAGTAACAAAGATTAGGCACTCTGAGCTATGGACATTTAGCCACATGGTAAGAAGACAGTTAGGAGGCTGTACCAAGGGGTTTGTGTTCTGCTTCCCCATCTGCATGTGCCATTGTGGAAATGGTTGCTGAACCACAGAGCACAGTAATGCACAGCCTCATCCTCAGGCTGGACCCCTGTGATGGTGAGGGCAGCCTTGTCTCCAAGCAGGGAGCCTGAGAATCGGGCAGGAACACCTGGAGCTCAGTTGCTGGTACCACCTATAAGACCCGTGTGTAGTGGTATGGTTTTTGTTGGACACAGTTGGCATAGTTACTGGTAGTAACAGCCCCAGTGCTGGAGCCACAGGTGAGTGTGACTGTCTCTCCAGGAGTTGTGGAGAGTGAAGATTCCTGAGTCACAACAGCCTGGGACATGGCTCCTGTAAACAGGTGAGAAATCCAGTGGTCAGAAGCAAAGCAGAGACAAGATGTACACTGTTGCATCCCCACAGCAGCCCAGAAAACCCCCATGACCTGTGCAGTGAGCCAGGCGTGTGATCAGAAGAGAAGACCAGGCCATCACTCACAGACCACACCCATTCTTTTCAAGATCACTCAGTACCAGGTAGTGCCACAGGCTTACTATAACTCCTATGCAGGCAAGAAGGGGCTGTTAATGCAAATGAGCTCCTCTTCCAGGCTTATTATAAGCTGTCAGGTGAAAGCTACTGAGTTGACACAAGTTACTGATCACATTTAATAAGAGCCAAGGCTAGAAGCATTACTCTACAGCTGCCTTTGCTTCTCCAGAGCCATACACATATGCTAGCAATGTCCTAGAAAGACAGCAGCAATAAAAATCATGTTTCACCAAGACTTGCCCTACTCACAGTGTGGAGAAATTTTGGAGTATGCAGGCCAGTGAAAATGAATGAAAAGGAGAAAGAAACAATAATTGCAAGAGCTCAGAGTGAGTAGGTTAATAACGGGAAAGTTACGTGTGCTTTGTTGCTTCATCACACTTGTCACTTCATGGTAGAGGATGGATGTGTTCAGTACAATTACTTTAAACCTGCAAAATCCACTCATCCGTAAATGTCATTGCACAAGCATCAGGATGAACTGGGGAATGGACTGACAGGACAAGGTGGGAAAGTTTCAAAGCAAATGAGTCTCTGATATACTCCTGGAGGTAGCAAACATTTTTAAGCAGTCTATTCTAGAGTTATCACAAATGTTTAAAATCATTGTCATTTTGCTCCAGTTTATTCATGGATTAGTACATGGAAATACTAATACATGGTAACATTATTGATGATTTGGATATCTCTAATTTGGTTAAAATAATAACAAAACTATCATATGCTACACTATGATTCCCTGCACAGATTGGAATGATCAAGTGTGTATACACACAAACATATAACTGTGTTTTTATTTCAACTACTCAACTAATTGATGATTGTTAATTCAGCACGTGAGTTGATGTTTTTTTCAAGTTGTAAGCAGTTTGGATCACCAAATCAGAAAGATTACTGGATCCAATCATTGTAGGATTAATAAATATGTTAGTGAAAATGCAGTGTGATAAAATCTAACTTTCCATTTTTGTTAAATTATAGTATGTATATGCATATATAGGCATATATGTGTATCTGTATGCTAACATCCTCAAAATTAAAGTTTTAATAGATGTTATATGTGGGTTCACTTTCAAAACTTTGTGTTTAACATGGATGTGTTTTATAAATATTCCTGATCACTAAACTTGTTTCAAATATATAACAATAATGTAATTCTAAAAATGTTATTAAGACCAAGCTTATATTAGAACCTTTGCACAAAGTTTATTAATAGAAATACGGTTATCAAACAGAATTGGGTTGCATATTTCTTGCTTTTTGTTTTTTTTTATATAACATATGGACATGTCTAAGACAGTGTCAATATTTGGATGCATGATCTGGACCCTTTGGATGCAAAGCCTGATTGGGAACCTTACATTCCTATGAAAACCAGAGCTACTCCCAGGACTCAGGGAGGCAGGAACAGACAGACCTCTGTGAGTTTGAGGTCAACCTGGTGTACAAGGTGAATCCTGGGCAGCCAAGGCTACACGGGGAAAGCCTGTCTTGAAAAACCAAAAATAAAAAATAAAGAAGGAAAAAAGGAAGAAAAAAGAAAGAAAAACAGAAAACAACAGCAACATTATTATGGAGCAATGAAAAAAACAACGCGGAGAGGAAAATCAGTTAAACCAAACAGAAAAGGTGGCTACAGGGCATATCAAAAAGAGAGGAACAGGTGTGGACAAAACAAGGAAATGAACGAGCTTCCACTATCAACTCTTCCAAAGTTAGGTGGTGTTGTTTGAAGGAAGTGTGGTGTTGCTGAAGGAAGTATGTCACTGGTTTTAGGATATGAATGTTCAAAGCTGTGTGCCATACCCATTTACTTCTTTGTATTTGAAATGTGATCCCCCAGCTTATGCTCCCGTTAACATGCCTGCCAAAATAGGGAAGAAAAAATGTTATACCATTTGTAAGTAAGGACTCAGAAAGGTGGTCAAACCAAAAAGAACCCATAGCAACTCTCAGAAATTGCTGCTGAGGGGTCCTGATCAACAGAGATGCCTAGCAGGGTGGAGGCTGTGCTATGAGCTTCTAAGAGTTGACCTCAGAGGCTTCTCCAGGAAAAGAATTTTAATATTGTTGGCTCTTAAAATAAATGAGTCCTGATCCTGGTGAAGAAGTATCCTTCATATGAATTCTCCTTTTTGTATCTCTTCACAAGGTTTTTTATAATTTGATTGGTCATTTTAAAACCTTTTTCTAAATTATATTTTAATTTTTATATTAGCTACAGTTTATTCAGTTTGGATCCCAGCTATAGCTCTCTCTCGTGTCCTCCTAGTCCTGCCATACCTCCCTCAACTTCTCCAATGTGCTTCTCCAAGTCCATTGATAGCAGATGTCCTCTTCCCCTTCCATCTGACCTTAGCCTATTGGGTCTCATAAAGACTTGCTGCATTGTCTTCCTCTGTGGCCTGGTAAGGTTGCTCCCCCGTCAGGAAGAGGTGATCAAAGAGCTAGCCACTGAGTTCATATCAGAGACAGTCCCTATGCCCTTACTAGGGACCCATTTGGATACTGAGTTGCCATGTACTACATCTGTACAGGGGTTACTAGGTTATCTCCATACATGGGCCTTGGTAGGAGTATCAGTCTCAGAAAAGCCCCCTCTGCCCAGATTTCTTAGTTCTGTTCCTCTCCTTATGGAGCTTCTGTCCCCTCAACGTCTTTCTACCTCCCTATTCTTTCATAAGACTCCCTGCACTCTGCCAAAGTTTGGCTAGACCTAAGGTGAGATTTTAAAGATGACCTGGATGTAGAAAAAAAGGAGGGCCTCAAGGAAAATTGCAAGATCACACAAGCATTTTTCAGAGAGTAAAGCACATGGTGGACAATTTGTCCTTTCTCAAAGATTCTTGGAAAGCTTATTCAGTAAAGACAAAGTTGTAGAAAAGACGTGGAGAAGATCATGTGCATTCAAAAACAATGCCCAGCCCTTGCAAATATTTTGATTTTCCATTTCCCTAGCTCTAGTGGACTACTCCCACACTTTCTCCTAAAACGTTCTTGCACTTTGATTATTGAAAATTTACAGTTGCTTCGGACAAGAAAGCTATCTTTCTAACAGTAGACACAAGATGGCTGCCCCGGGAGGACACTGTCTGAGCAGTAGGACAGCAGTGTCAGCGCAGTGACCAGGAGACTGAAATCTGGGACCTAAAATACCAGTGTTTGTGATTGCCAGGTGAACAGAATTCCTACAGTGAAGAAATCAAGTGGGAAAGACCTAGGGACACCCAGTTAATCCCTGGAAAACTCCGGGTGTATGGATATGCACAGCCCTGATCTGAACGTGCAGCTTCCCTTGGTGCCACCAGCCCCCCGGACTGGGACACACACAGGCCCCCGGCCAGGCTGAGTCACCCTAGAGACCATTCCAGTAGGGTGCATCACCTGCGCACATTGGCTAGCCCTGACCTGACCTTGCACCCTCCCACCACCCCGCCAGCTTCCTGCCACCCTGCCAGCCGCCATCTCTGACAGGGACAGAGTCCCTGGTCCAGACTGATACCGTTCCAGACCTGGGAAAAATGGCGGGCACACATCTGCTAGCTCTGATCTGAATGTGTAGCCTCTCGCAGCCTCACCAGTCGTCCATCTCTGACTGGGACACATAGTTCCAGGTCCAGACTGAGGCACCTCAGATACCAATCCAGACCTGGGAGAAAAGGTAGGCACACGTCTGCTAGCCTTGTGCAGAACACGTGCCTCCCACAGGGCCGGTGCAGCAAGCCACCACCCCGGACAAGGACATATAGTATCTGGTCCACACTAAAATGTACCGTGATACCATCCCAGACTGGGGTGCACAGACCCTAGCTCAGAAGGAGGCGCCAAGTGCCCAGACCAGAGGTGAGCCCTTAGCAGCAAGCCCAGGTCGAAACACAGAGACTCCAGACCAGAGCAGAGTCCCCAGCCGGGACACTCAACCTCTGGCACAGAGTGAGGTACCAAGCCTCCAGACTAGAGTGGCAACCAGCCTGCGGTGCTCACAGCTTCTAGCACACAGCACAGAGCCAGGCACACAGAGCTCACAACAGAGTACCTGTCCTGCCTGCAGCGCGACCCATGACCTCAGAGTCCAGCCTGCAGAACCAGCCACAGAGTGAAGAACACTGGGAATTCAGGAAACCTGCACAGGTGCTTGCCTGCAGCTTGCGCTTGCTAAATGCGCTAGCACCCTCATCCTCTCCTGCACTTGCTCCCAAACCCCATAGTTCAATCATAAACACTCCCCTAGCACTCCCCTTTAAGACACTTTCCACCACACGTGCACGTGAGCACACACACACACAAACACACACTTACTCCCCCTCCCCAACAACAAAACTGCACCAGCCACCTTTCCTCCCACAGGGACAACTGAGGCAACAACACACACTCTCAAACCACTGGAACTCCCTGATCTTCTTGAAGAATACTCCAGACACCACAGACTGACAGTTCCAGTCTGAAGTTCAGCTTCAAGGAACAAATAGCTCCTTGAGTATATATAAACAAATGGCCAGAGGTCGACGGAAGAACTCACCCAACAAAAATCAGGAAACCATGGCCCCACCAGAAACACCCAAAAGAAATGGAGATTTTAATTCAGTCGAGACACAGGAAAATAATATTAAAGCTATGCTTATGCAGTTACTAGAGGAACAAAAAGAAGAAATGAACAAGGCCCTCAAAGAAATACAAAAGAATTTAACAGCCCACATAGAGGGACAATTAAAGACATACAGAGAGGAAACAAACAAAAAAATAGGACCCACATTCAATGAGATGAAGGAAATTATACAAAGCATGAAAACAGAATTAGAATCTATAAAGAAAACAAAACAAAGAAAAGCCTGGAACTGGAGAACTTAGAGAAAATATCAGGAACCACAAAGGTAAGCATCACCAATAGGATATAAGAGATGGAAGAGAGAATCTCAGGAGCTGAAGATACATTTGCTGAAATGGATTCCTCACTCAAAGAAAAAATAAAATTGGAAAAGTCCAAACACAAAACATCCAAGAAATCAAGCTTGCCATGAAAAGGCGAAACCTAAGAATAATAGGAATAGATGAAAAAGAAGACTCCAGGCTCCAAGGACCAGAAAATATTTTTAAGAAAATCATAGAAGAAAATTTTCCCAGCTTAAAAAAAATTCCATAAACATACAAAAAGCCTACAGAACACCAAATAGACTAGACCAGAAAAGAAAAACCTCCTGTCACATCATAGTCAAAACACTAAACCTACAAAACAAAGAAAAAATATTAAAGGCAGCAAGGGAAAAGGGTCAAGTAACATATGAAGCTAGACCTATCAGAATCACACCAGACTTCTCATCAGAAACTATGAAGGGCCTGGGCAGTGGTCATGCAGTCTTTAAGGGATCACAGATGCCAATCCAGACTACTATACCCAGCAAAGCTTTCAATCAACATAGATGAAGAAAACAAAATATTCCATGACAAAACAAAATTTAAACAATATCTATACAGCAACCCAGCCCTACAGAAGATTCAAGAAGGAAAACTCCAATCCAATGTAAACAACTACACCAAAGAAAATGTAAGATTCAGATAACTTCCCAACAAAAAGGAAACAAAAGCAATTAATCATAGTAAGACCACCAACTCTATAAAAAAAGGAAGTAAAAGTCATTGGAAACTATTATCTATCCACATCATTGGACTCAACTCTACAACAAAGAGACACAGACTAACAAAATGGTTGCAGAACAGGATCCAACATTCTGCTGCATCCAAAAATCACACCTATGCAACAAAGATAAACACTACCTCAGAGTAAAAGGCTGGAAAAAAATGTGGTTCAAGCAAATGGACCCAGAAAACAAGCTGGGGTAGCAATCCTAGTATCTAATAATATAGACTTTCAACCAAAACTAAACAAGAAAGATGGAGAGGGGCACTTCCTTCTCATAAAAGGAAAATTCCAACAGGAGGACATCACAATTTTGAACATCTATGCCCCAAATACAAGACCACCCAAATTTGTAAAAGAAACATTACTAAAGCTGAAATCGCACATTGATCCCAACACCCTAATAGTGGGAGACTTCAACACTCCACTCTCACCAAGGGACAGATCATCGGGTCAGAAGCAAAACAGGGAAACAAGGGCACTTACAGAGCCCCTAAATCAAATGGACCTAATACATGTCTGCAGAACTTTTCACCCTAGATCAAAAAAGTATACCTTCTTTTTCAGCACCTCATAAAACCTTCTCCAAAATAGACCACATAGTGGGTCACAAAGCAAGTCTTAGCAGATACAAGAAAATTGAAATAATCTCTTGTATCCTATCTTACCATCATGGTCTAAAGCTGGATCTCAAAAACAATAGGAACAGCAAAGGGCCTGCACATTCTTGGAAACTGAATAACTTGCTACTCAAGGACAGCTTGGTTAGGGAAGAAATAAAGAACGAAATTAAAAACTTCCTGGAATTCAGTGAAAATGAAGACACAACATACCCAAATTTATGGGACACAATGAAAGCAGTGCTAAGAGGAAAGATCATAGCACTAAGTGCCTTGAAGAAGAAATTCGAAACATCTCATACAAGCAACTTAATGGCCCAACTGAAAGCCCTAGGAAAAAAAAAAGGAAGCAGATACACCCAAGAGGAGCAGATGGCTGGAAATAATCAAAATCAGGGCTGAAATCAATCAATTAGAAACAAAACTACTCAAAGAATCAGTGAAACCAAGAGCTGGTTCTTTGAGAAAATCAACAAGATAGATAAGACCCTAGCCAAACTAACAAAAAGGCAGAGAGAAACAATCCAAATCAGCAAAATCAAAACTGAAAATGGGGACACAACTACAGACACTGAGAAAATTCAAACAATCATTCAGTCTTGCTACCAAAGCCTATATGCCACAAAATTTGAAAATCTAAATGAAATGGACGATATTCCTGAGAGATTCCATCTACCTAAATTAAGTCAAGATCAGGTAGAAAGATTGAATAGACCTATATCCCCAAGGAAATAGAAACAGTCATCAAAAGTTTCCTATCCAAAAAAAGTCCTGGGCCAGATGGTTTTAGTAGAGAATTCTACCAGACCTTCAAAGAAGTCCTAACACCAATACTCTCTAAACTATTCCACAAAATAGAAATAGAAGGAAAATTACCGAACTCATTCTATGAAGCCACAGTCACCTTGACATCTAAACCACAGATAGACCCAACAAAAAAGGGAACTTCATACCTATCTCTCTTATGAACATTGAAGGAAAAATTCTCAATAAAATACTTGCAAACCGAACCCAAGAGCACATAAAAGAGATCATCCACCATGACCAAGTAGGCTTCATCCCAGGCATGCAAGGGTGGTTCAATATACGCAAATCCACCAATGTGATCCACCATATAAACAAACTGAAGGAGAAAAACCACATGATCATCTCCCTAGATGCCGAAAAAGCGTTCAACAAAATCCAACATTCATTCATGTTTAAAGTCTTGAAGAGATCAGTGATACAAGGCACATACCTAAACATAGTAAAGACAATATACAGGAAGTCTATAGCTAACATCAAACTCAATGGAGAGAAACTTAAATCAACCCCACTTAAGTCAGGGACAAGGCAAGGCTGCCCATGGTTTCCATATCTTTTCAACATAGCACTTGAAGTCCTAGCTACAGCAATAAGACAACTAAAGGACATCAAAGTGATAGAAATTGGAAAGGAAGAAATCAAAGTATCACAATTTGCAGACAATATGAAAATATACATGAACGACCCCAAAAATTCAACCAGAGAACTCCTTCAACTGATAAACACTTTCAGCAAGGTGGCTGGATACAAAATCAACTCAAAAAAAATCAGAAGCTTTCCTGTACACCAAAGACAAAAGGGCCGAAAAGGAAAATAGGGAAACAACACCCTTCACAGTAGCCACTAATAACATAAAGTACCTTGGGGTGACTCTAACCAAGCAAGTGAAAGACTTGTTTGAAAAAAACTTCAAATCACTGAAGAAAGAAATTGAAAAAGATATCAGAAAATGGAAAGACCTCCCATGCTCATGGATTGGTAGGATTAACATAGTGAAAATGGCCATTCTGCCAAAAGCAATATACAGATTCAATGCAATTCCCATCAAAATACCAACACAATTCTTCACAGACCTTTAAGAAAAAATTCTCAACTTCATATGGAGAAACAAAAAACCCAGAATCTCCAAAACAATCCTCTACAACAACAAATCATCTGGCAGTATCTCCATCCCTAATCTCAAGCTGTAATACAGAGCAATAGTAATAAAAACTGCATGGTATTGGCATAGAAACAGAAGCGTGGATCAATGGAACTGAATAGAAGACCCATAAATAAACCCACACACCTACGGAAACTTGATTTTTGACAAAGAAGCCAAAACCATTCAATGGAAAAAAGATAGCATCTTCAACAAATGGTGCTGGTCCAACTGGATTTCTATATGCAGAAAAATGAAAATAGATCCATATTTATCACCCTGCACAAAACTAAAATCCAAGTGTATCAAAGACCTCAACATAAAACCAGACACACTAAACTGGTTAGAAGAAAAAGTAGGGAAGACCGTAGAATTCATTGGAACAGGAGATTACTTCCTGAAAGAACACCAACAGCACAGGCTCTAAGATCAACAATCAATAAATGGGACCTCATGAAACTGAAAAGGTTCTGTAAAGCAAAAGACACTGTCATCAAAACAAAACAATAGCCTATAGACTGGGAAAAGATCTTTACCAATGCTACATCTGACAGAGGGCTAATATCCAGTTTATATAAAGAACTCAAGAAGTTAAAAAGCAAGAAATCAAGTAATCCAATAAAAAATGGGGTATGGAGCTAAACAGAGAACTCTCTGTAGAGGATTGTAGAATGGCAGAAAAACATTTAAATGAATGCTCAACATCCTTAGCCATCAGAGAGAGGCAAATCAAAAGGACCCTGAAATTTCACCTTACACCTGTCAAAATGGCTAAGATAAAAAAACTCAAGTAACAACACACGCTGGAGAGGTTCTGGAGAAAGGGGAACTCTCTTACATTGCTGGTCAGATTGCAAACTGGTACAATACTCTGGAAATCAATTTGGCACTTTCTTAGACAATTAGGAATAGTGATTCCTCAAGACCCAGCTATACCACTCTTAGGCATATATCCAAAAAGATGCTCAAGTATACAACAAGGACATTTGCTCAACCATGTTCGTAGCTGCTTTATTTGTAAAAGCCAGAAACTGGAAACAAACCAGATGTCCCTCAGTCGAGGAATGGATACAGAAATTGTAGTACTTTTACACAATGGAATACTACTAAGCAATTAAAAATGAGGAAATCATGAAATTTGCAGGCAAATGGTGGGACCTGGAAATTATCATCCTGAGTGAGGTATCCCCAAAGCAGAAAGAAACACTTGGTATATACTCACTTATATAGACCTATAGGTTAGGATGGATATGCTGTAATCTATACACCTAGAGAAAATAAGCAAGAAGGAGGACCCAGAGTGGGATGAGCAATCCTTACTTAGATGGACAAACGGGATGGACATTGAATGTAGGAGAAATCAACATGACAGTTGATGACAGTGTCTTTTGCTTTACAGAACCTTTTCAGTTTCATGAGGTCCCATTTATTGACAGGAGCCTACCACAGAGGGCCTCTGAAAGACTCTAACAGTGAATCAAAGCTGATATTAAGAGTCACAACCAAGCCATCACCAGAATGCAGGGAATCATATGAAAAAAGGGGGAGTTAGTAAGAGTTGGCAAGGACAAGAGCTCCACAAAGACCAAATAGATCAGGGCACAGGGGTCTTCTATGAGACTGTTTCTCCAACCAAGGACCATGTATGGATACAAACTATAACCCCTGCTCGGATGTGGCTCATGGTAGCTCAGTACCCAACTGGGTACCCTAGTAAGGGGAACAGGGACTATTTCGATCATGAACTCAATAGCTGGCTTGTCCACCGCCCCTCCCCCCCCCCCCGACGGAGGAGCAGCCTAACTAGATCCCAGAAGAGGACATTGCAGCCAGCCCTGAAGAGACATGATAAGCTAGGGTCAGATGGAACGGGGGGGAGGGGAGGTTCTCCCCTATCAGTGGACTTGGAGGGGGACAGGGAGAAGATGAGGAAGGGATGGGGAAAGTGGAGGGAGGGGGCTATGGCTGGGATACAAACTTTATAACCTGTGATTAATATAAAAATAAATAAATTACTTAAAAAAAAACAGTAGACATTCCACTGAACTTTAGTGAGAACCTTAGACCCACTACTCCACTTAGAAGAAGAATCTTATGCCTGAGATATGTACACACCAGATATGACTTTGCATAGTCCTCAGTGTTACAGAGCAGCTCCTTCTCTAAAATCCCTGCCTTTTTCCTCTGTTTCCTCTGGAGTTCAGGAAAAACTGTTCAACTCTTGATATAGTCTCTTGAATAATAAACAGCAATCCTCCAATGATTCTGATAGCTAAGAACTTCATTAGGTTCTTTTCACAACTACAGGCCAGCATTGATAGCAAGACAGTACAAACAGTTCTTGTCCTGCTTCCTCATTTTTCTGCCTCACTGTGTTTAAGCATCTTGCCCTCCAATGTTATAATATGCACCACAGATGTAGTCAGCATCATCCTCTGGCTGGATGTTGGAGATGCTCAAGTAGCGGTCAGCCCCAGAGCTGGATCCAGAAAAGCGATCAGGGATCCCATCCCCCTTGCTGTGGCTTCCATAACTCTCAACATACATCAAATACTTAGGAGCCTTGTCTGGCTGTTGCTGGTACCATGCAATGGTGTAGGTGCTGTGCTCACTACTCAAAGTGCAGGTGAGCTTAGTTGAGGCGCCAAGGGGAGCAGAGGCAGAGGGTGACTGAGTCAGCACAGGTTGGGAAGAAGACCCTGAAAATAGAAAACAATTGTTATATCCTGGTGTTAGAGAGGAAGGGAGAATATATCTGGCTGTCAGATGGTTTCCCTGAACTGAGGATCAGAGTGCAGATGACTTTCCTGACCTGTAAAATGAAGGAAGAAGAAGAAGAGAAGAGGAGTTCAGGCCATGGTGCAGACACCACTGAGCTCTGCTGAGAAAGACATGGTGCAGGTCTCTCTTATCCTTCAATACTTCTCAAAGATGTGATAGGGCCCTTTATGCAAATTTTTATTGGTCAAGCTAATAACTTCTTAGGTGTGTGTACCATGAAAAGTCTGGGTGTCACTTCCTGCCTGAGGCTGCCCAAGGGACCTCACTGGCCCCAGCTGCTGGGCCTGTTGAGTCCTGAGCAGTGAAAAGAAATAGATATTTGTGTTCTCAGCTGACACTCTTTAGTGGCACCAATAGGAACTCCTCTGACCAGGTTTAAATCTATGAAGTCTGTGTTCACATAACTTCTTGCAAGGCTTTGATGACAAAACAGTTTTTTATCAAGGTCAGAGGACTTCCATCTTCTGCGGCTGACTTTTACAACATCTGTTGTTTGTTTGCTTCTTCTCCGTGGGAACAGTATGAACACTTTAATGTATGAGGAACTCTTTATCCATAAGCTTCTCCAAACAACTACTTACAAAGAAAATTTCTCCAGGAGTTCCTTGTCAGAATTCTCAAGAAACTAAGCTTCTCTTCCTGTCTACTTGATTCTTCATGAGCCTGACCCATGGAGACAAACTCATGCATGTTTGTATTTAGGACAACAAATATTATATCACAGAACTACATTGATGCAATAGAACTAAATTTTTTTTTTGGAAAATCATGAGGCAGAACACAAAGAATGTAACTGGATTGGAAGAAAGCAATGGGTCTACACATGTCCTTAATTAAGAATTTGAGGGGATCAATGTTGAATGAATGTATGTGATGACTTCTAAATAAACTCATGGAAACCTACACACTAGTTCACTAATACAAAAATACTATTATCTAACTGCCAAGGCTTTAAAGGGGCAGATTATCAGAAAGGGGTGACAGCCCTAAATTTGAGGCAAGAATTAATGTATCAAGTACAAAATGCTACTTGGATTTATCCCATCATAACTTCTTTAGAGATATATATGTTAACCCAATGTCAGAAAAGAAATTATTTCCATTTTTATATGTATATTTACATATATACAATGTATTCATAGTAATTTTAAACTATTTTATGATTTGCCCTTCAAAGGAAAGCTAATAAAACAATATTCAGAAAATAGAATGGAAAGATACCTGGTTAAAATAGTATGAAGAATATCATTTAAAATACTGATTATAGGGTCTCTGGCCAATGAGCACATCCAGCACGTCTCTAGGAGGCCCTTCTCTTCCCCTCCCTCTGCCTTGCTAAAAACAAACAAACAAACAAACCAAAACATTAGATTATATTCCTCCTGGCTGGCGACTAAGGTCTAGTCCCTTCTTTGGCCACTTCCTCCACCTAAGGCTGAATACCAAGATTTGGCTATCAAAGTATTGAAGTCCTGAGTCAAAGGCCCCCATTTGCTCACCTAATCAACATACTCAATTAAAATCAAACACCTCATCCTAACTCAAGGCTTTCCCTTTTCCATTTACAAACTGCCATTTACTGCATCTGTCTTCACCTTCTCCCTTTTTTCCTTCCCTTCTCCCTCTTCATCTTCTGTCTTTGTTCCTTATCCCTGCCCTTTGTCCCTCTAGGGCAACTAAATCTCCTTTGTGCTAGGAACTTGGTTTTGGGTATCTTGAGCTAACTCTAAGTTTCCCTATACTTTGTTTTGGGAGACATGTTGACTCTATTCTTACAAACAAACATATCTAAAAGCAAAGTAAAATATTTGAGCTCTGTTTTTTTCCATCAAAATGGAAAAAATATCTCCCCCCTTGTGAATCTAACTAGAACTCAAATGGTGGCAGAGGCTTCCTTTCACCTCTTATCTCTGGTGAGTCAGCCTCAGAATGACAACAGGGCCTGGTCCTGGGTCCCTCTATCACAGCACAGTGCTTACAAGAGGCTCAGGCCAATGTGTGTTCATGTCTTCTCCATCTGTAGCTCATGGTGCTGAGCTTCTCTTTAGTGTAGAATGCAGTAGCCTTCAACATTCTCCTCAGTCTTGTAGTCCTAGAACCCTAGGAAAACATTATATTAGAGGGAAAAAGTGACAGTGAGAACAAATGTAAATTGTTGGGTGAATCCAGGCTTACTGGCATGGCCAGGCTCCTTTTGGATCCAAGTTGGAAAGGGAAAATCAGCAACTTTTGGAGAGATTCATTCCTCAGCATCACCACTTCCTGGGTGAGAGACCCTGAAAAGAAATACCTGTTACAAAAGTGTCAAGACATGAGAGGGACCATTCCAAAGACAGGCCTCATTAAAGTCTATGAAACTTGAAATAAATAGGTTAGAAAT
The DNA here is from genome assembly GCA_028658305.1 of Pachyuromys duprasi. Taxonomy (NCBI): domain Eukaryota; kingdom Metazoa; phylum Chordata; class Mammalia; order Rodentia; family Muridae; genus Pachyuromys; species Pachyuromys duprasi. Next base: position 41,845,406 of record CM053753.1, on the reverse strand, counting down.
GAGGACAGATAGGAAATGAGGCAGGTACCCAGATCATCATGTAAAATGTCCAGAAATCCCCAGCATCCAGAGAAGCTGCTGGACCCTGGTGTTCTCAGGATATTGGATTTGGTGCAGTATGAATCTTCTACTGTTACCTTCACCAGTAGTACATTGCATCTCTTAAGTCCAGGAGACAACTGTATTGCCAAGGAGGCTGGGAGAGCTTTGAGGAAACTCTGCTGATCTAGGAACTCTAATTCTAGCCAGTTAGTTTGGTTCAGGAGTTAAGTGTGAGTCAGGAGTCAGCTTTGGGCCAATTTCTGAAAAATAAACAGTGCCCCCTGCTGGTCTACAGATATTTTCTTCAACTATCTCCTGTAATGAATTCAGTTCTCCAATTATAGATTCCTCAGTTCCTCTCTAAAGTTGCTATTAACTTTAATTTTTAATGTTAAAATTCTATAATTTTAATTTTTAGCATTTTCATGAATTCTATGCCATTTTTAGTAGTTACTTTCCATCTAATTGAAAAATATCTGCACCTGTTTATCAGTAGGATTCTGTACATTTGGAATATATATATATATATATATATAAAGATAGTGATCCACCTCAGCTTTGGTGTATGTGGATTTCACACTACTCATTAGTACCATAACATTTCTGGTGTATACTAAAACTGATGTTTTGTCATTTGAGTTTTGTGGCACTTAGTTCTCTAGAATTTCATTAACAGACCTGAAATAATCTGCTCTTGGTTCATTAATTTTCTCCACTACTTGTTGCTCTTCTTGGGAAATATGAAATACTCTTGATTTGGGAATATTTATTTTCAGATTTTAAAGTCAATGGGATCTTATTAGGCAAGAGTAACCCATGGAAATATTTTTTGTCACAAAGCTAATCTCTAGTTATTGCCTATGTTGAATTTTCTGATTAATGCTATGTGATGCTAGAAATTTTTGTTGTTGTTGTTGAAGGTATTTTTATGATGTGGTTAGGCAGCCTGAGAGTCTGTGTTATTCAAGTTGGCCACATCCTATTCTTCATAGAATGACAAAGGAAAAGAAGAAGAAGGAAAAAAAAAAAGAAGAATTAACGGCCCATAGGTATTGACCAGTAACAGAGAACATGAGGAGGATGTGTCGAAACTTGTATTCAAGACCTGGTACTGAAAAGGGAAAGTATTTTTGAAGGCATAATTTTTTTTCAAATTTATTTTCTTATACATTATTTGTGTTCCCATATACATGAAAACACACACACACACACACACTGATAGATCCTCCTGGAGCTAGAATTGCAGGTTTTTATGAGCCATCTTACATGGGTGCTACGAATGAACTTGAATCTCCTGCGGTATGTCCTCTTAATAACTGCACTGTCCCTCCAGCAACCCAGAATATTTTAAAATAATGCTTCCATCCTAAAATAATATTACTCAAAGAAAATTTCACACATCAACTTTGCTATATCAGTTAATCTACTCTATTATGTAAACACACTGTATCAGTGCAGTAACATAACTACAGTTCATGAAAAAGCATATTCTTATTAAATCTTCAATATTTTAGTTGATTAGTTCATATTTTAAACACTGTTTTTTTGAAACATTCCATGTTGGAAGGTTTTATTAAGCCAATTAAGACTGTAAAGAGTCTTCTAGTTATCTAGGAGAAGCTTCTGTCTGGGAAAGATGAAGAAGTGTAGGGGTTCAAAAGCAAAAGGCTTCAAACACATCACAACTGTAGCAGGTTAGAAGGTCTGTACAATGTACGAAGGCCATTCCTAAAGAGGAAGAAAACTGTTTTTATACCTCAGGACTTTTATTCATTAGGAAATGTAATCCCTTTTGCTGTTGTAAAACAATTTATCAGACAGTTGTTTACCAGCAAATATGGCTCCCAAGTGGAAGAGGTACAGGGATAGGGCAACCTGAGAATTTTAAGGTTATTTCAGTCAATAATAAATACATTTCTGTGAAACTATATTTATGACCTAAACATTTTAATTGGTAGTATGTCATGGAAAATATCATTTCCCAAAATTAAAACACTAATGTGTATCCCTGGAAAATAATGACTATTAGAAGGAAGAAAGACTGATGAGGTCTTACAGGGAAGTCCCACAATTTGCCATACACTATCTCTCATAGGAGAATTAACATCAATTCATCCAATCCTGTAATATGCTCAGGAGAGACAGTGGTGACCTGCTTTCACTTGAAGTCTACCTGTATTTCACATTCACCACTCAGCCAGAAAATAACCTGTGTGGAGGAAGCTGCAGCTGACCAGGAAATAAATGCCTTCAGCCTGCACAGGCAGCTACAGTGGAGACAGCCTCCATGAAAAGTTTTAGAAAAGTTCTTCTCTGAAGAGAATTTTTTCAATATTCAGTAATGACACCCGAATCACTTCACTACATTAGTCCCAGAGAAATGTGCCAGGTCTGAGGACAGTGTCCTGTAGGGTCTCAGATGAGCGTGTGTAGTCATGAAGAAGGTTAGGCTGATCAGGTCTGGTCAATAAGCAATTTTCCTAGTACACCTAAGAATACTGGATTCTCAAGGTGCTGTCCATAATCCATATGTATTATACAAAGGGCCTGTCTTTTCCACAAACACACCTAATATGCAGGACCATGGACTCACATTCCTGCAGAAATGCAATGAGACACCCTGTCATGCCTTCCCCACAATGATGAACCCTGAACCTTCAAGGACAAAGCAAAACAAAACAAAGTCAAGTAACTCAAAAACCATTTCTTACCATAAGTGGATTTTGATAGGGATTTTAATCACAAAACCTGTAATTAAAACATTGGATGCAGAATAGAATTAGATATCCAGAGCATCACCGGATGGTGTTGGGTGTGTGAGACCCTGGAGTTGCATTCTCACTTGATCTCCCACACTAGGTTCAGCACAAAAGGGTTTTTGTTTGCTTGTTTGCTTTGTTTTGTTACAGGGTTCCTCTGTGTAGCCTTGGCTGCCCTGGAACTTGCTTTGTCTACCAGGCTGTCCTGAAACACAGAGATCCACCTGCTTCTCTTTCCTTAGTGCTGGGATTAAAAAGTAAACACCATCATCACATTTTTTTTTGTAACAGGTTGTAAGTTAATGTTGAGATTTTAATTACATTCCCAATTGTCTTACAGATCCTGATGTAAACAGAGGTTATATTTCAGCAACAACTTAGAAGATATCCATGGCCCTGACTGAATTTTTTTTTTGTAAATTAAAACCAAAAAGTAGGGAAGTGTTAAGAGAGCTGTACATGTGTAATTACATTTAGCCATTTTCATTTTATGACTGAATTTATCTTCATTTAAATGTATTAAATACCACAAAATAAACTTGACTGATCTGTATTCAAACAGTTTATCTCTTAGCTGTTCCAAAGTGCATAATGCCTTTTTCCTAGTCTGACCTATTATTCTCCTTCTTCCTATCACAAAGTGAGGATACAGGCTTTGAAGGAAACTTTATGCAAATACATTTGGATAAAGTGGACAAGCCATATCTTGGCTCAAGAGACAGCTCTTCAATGAAGCAAAACAGCAAAATAATTTTCCTACATTATCCATTCCCATAATATGTTTAGATATCTGTAAGGCTGAATCCAGTGGATTACACATCTGTATGTAATTTGTGTGTGTCTGAAAATTAGAGCAGACAAACTGAAAAGCTTAACAAGTATTTTTTTTCTCTTATGAATCTGAGCCTGTAATTTTGACACACACTTTTGAAACTAGGACTTGGGGTACCTTCCAAGGTCATAGACAGTCTTGTCTATTAAGTGAGTTCCAGGACAGCCAGAGCTATATACTGAGAGCCTGTGTTGGGGGGTGGGCAGTAAGTTTCATATGATGTAATCTGTAACCTAAAAGTCTTCAAATAAAATACAAAAACTCTAGCAGTATTGCTACATCTTGATGTAGCAGAAGGAAAAGCAGATCACAGACAGAAAGACTATAGAAGTGATGTTCATTCAATGTATTAAGTTCATTGTATTGAGGTATGTTTTTGGTGAACTGGAAATGAGCTAAATGCTAACAGATTGTGGTATTGTAATTTCTATTGAAGAATCTCCCATATCAATGTTGTCTCCTGTCTCAATTTTCATCACCTCTGATTGGTAAATAAAGAGCTGAAGAGCCTATATTGGGCAGGAGAAAAAAAGTTGCTGGGCTAAGATGAGATGTCCATGAGAAGGTCTCCATGACAAGGTCTTCAGGAGGACAAATACAGAACAAGAGCAGCCAGACTGAGAGTATTTGGCAGGTGTCTGGGAAATAGGCAAGGTTAGCATTGTCAGGTTAGAACAGATAAGAATCGGCCCAGCTATAGTGAGTAAAGATTTTAATAAATATAACAATTCTCTGTGTCATTATTTGGGAACTACAATGAGATTAGAAAAGGTCACAATTTAATAAGAAAAAAAACCTGCCCTATCCCATTTTGATTAAGTAGGCTTGGAGACCCTATAGAAACTAGAGGCACTGAGATGAAGTATAGCTTGGATCTTTAGTTTCCCTTCCAAATTGTACAACCAAGGAACATTCTAGGTATAAGTTCCTTGCCTTACATTGGAAAGCTGGCTCTACCCTCTGTGGCTTTTCTCTATAGGGTCTTTTGTTGGACTCCCAAGGTGGGGAGACCCTCCGTTTCTCGGGATAGACGCCAGACCCCAATAACCCACAAAGACGGGAGCTTGATGCAACAGCAAGAGGTTTTACTCAGTAGCCAGCGAGCCGGGGCTCTGCACACAGCTCCCACACAAGGGGGTGGTGCAGAGCCCTGAGCAGCAGAATCACAGAGTCGATAAAGGCAAAAACCGCAAAACAGGAGGGGGTCTAGGGGTAAGGGACTTTTCTAATGGGGGTGGTCACTTATTGGCTGTGCCCAGGTGT
>CM053753.1:41819170-41840010 GCA_028658305.1 Pachyuromys duprasi | reverse complement strand
TTGATGCAACAGCAAGAGGTTTTACTCAGTAGCCAGCGAGCCGGGGCTCTGCACACAGCTCCCACACAAGGGGGTGGTGCAGAGCCCTGAGCAGCAGAATCACAGAGTCGATAAAGGCAAAAACCGCAAAACAGGAGGGGGTCTAGGGGTAAGGGACTTTTCTAATGGGGGTGGTCACTTATTGGCTGTGCCCAGGTGTAGTGACTAGGGAAGGTTAGGGACTGTTTGCACTTTTCAGTCCAGGGACAAAGAAGGGCGTTTCTTAGAAACGTAAGTTCCCATGGTTAGGGCCAAGTTAAAATTTTCTACCCTTACACTTTCACTGGATGGCAAGGCAGCCAGATGTCCGGGATTGGAGAAATGGGAGAAACTGCTTATTTCTTATTCTTACTAGCTACTGCTTTGCAATTCCTGAAGCCACTCTATGCCCTTTGCAACTGACTTTCCTAGTTGGGACCTCATCATGACTTTATGGCTTATTTCCTACAGGGGAGTCTGTGGGAGAAGGGGCATGAGAGTTATGTAGTTGCATGTTCTGTTCATGCTTTTGTGCAGGAGATGAGTCGTTAGGATGAGAAAAGTTGAGATGAGTTGGAAGTTATAAGTGTGTGTGTGTGTGTGTGTGTGTGTGTGTGTGTGATCTATTCCATCTTATGAAGTTATGTAAAACTGTTTAGATATTAAAATCAATGGTTCTGAATTCAGGTCAGCAGAGGCCATTATCCAATGGACAGAGACAAGATTTAGACAAAGACCTGAGGAAGTGACAGGGTGGCAGGGGTGTGCCTTGGTCTATCAAATGCACCTCTTCTAGATTAGCCTGTAGGTCAACCTAATTGTGTGGTTTGGAACACACAATTGGAAAATCATGTTAGATGAAGAATTAAGGTAAAAACAGGAGTCAAATACAGCCACCTGGAGGTGCCTCTTGGGTTTCTGATTGACCAAGTGTGCCTAGAAGGTAGGAGCCTCAAGAAGCACACTTAGTTCAACAGAAACAAACTTATAAATTTAATCCACCATATAAATACACTGAAAGACAGACCAAAACAAAACAAAACCAAAAAGCCCACATGATCATCTGATTATTTTTCATAAAGGACATTTTACAAAATTCAATATCTATTCATAATAAAAATTCTGGAGAGTGTAGGGATACAAGAGACCTACCTCAATATAGTAAGGGCAATGTATGGCAAATGCACAGCTAACACCCGCCTAATGATGAGAATGGGAGAGAGAGCTAATACTAAGTGACATTAGAGAGATCATACGGAAACTCACTATACTAGAAATTTATACATATATATATGTATATATAAATTTATATATACATATATATACAGTGTTCAGATGTAATACATTCAGTAGAATTGTTAGGTAAACATGCTTCTGAATTTCAGAGAATTACATTAAAGACAGCTAACATTTTTTAAACTATTTATTGATTTATTGTACAGAGACACCATGACCACAGCAACTGTTCTAAAGAAAACATTTAATTGTGGCTGGCTTACACCTACAGAGACATACTTTCCTCTGAAACCTATTCCCTTCAGACTACATAGACCCTCTTGAAACCAAACTATCTCCCTCACTCTGTCTCTTTGTGTTAAACACCATTACTTGAGGCATGCAATCCTTGGAACTTTTTAGCCAAACTGGTTGGGAATCAGATGAGTAATCTACTTTCCTTCCTGTTTTTCAATGCAATTCCCCTATCTTACCCCAGCCTAGTAGACAACCAACTGAAGAGGCCTACCTCTCTATCTAACTCTATGCAGAATCCCATAGAATCTCTTTGCAGATTCTCCTTTCTCCCTTCTGTGGACTCTCTGAATACACACTTTCATGTTAGCCCATATTCATTCATATCAGCCTCCAGTATCTAAAAGCAGACACGTCCTAGTTCCCGAGTGGCTATATCTGGAAGGGAGTCAGAAACACTGTCTACTAGGCAATCCACATCTATCATACCCTCCTAAAAATCTAAAAATCTTGCGAGAACAGCAGAAACCAAGAAATAAAGCATCTATTCAGCAAACAAAATTCTGGTTATTAAGACTCAACATCTACAATTGTAGTCATCCCAAACCCAGATTCTTAGACACACCAGTATGAAAACACAACCAAATAGCAGCCAGCACAATATGGATCCACAAGAACTTAGAGACCCTATTACAGTAGATCCTAAAAATGCAACATAACTGAAAATGAAGACAAGTCCTACAAAATACCTGTAATTAATGTGTTCAAGAACCTTGAAAAGATATAAGTAAAACAATAGATGAAATCTACATGAACCCAAAACAAAACAAAAACAAATCCAGTGAAATACAATGAAGAAAACAAGTTGTTGAAAGTCGAAATAGAATTTCTAAAGAAAGCCCAAATTCAGGTAAAACTGGAAACGAAAAATCTATGTAGTCAAACAAAGTGTTCAGAGGTAAGTCTTAGCAACAGAGTACAAAAAGTAGAAAAATGAATCTCAGGCATTGAAGGTAAGATAGAAGAAATGGATACCTGCATCAAAAAATGTTAAATCTATAAGACAGCAGAAAACAACCATGAATTATGAGACATCATGCAGACCAAATAGTGAAAACAGGAAGAAGAAAACCAGGACAAAGGCATGACAAATTCCAAAGTATGTCTCTACAAATCTAGTTCAGCCAAAGATGCCAGGGAGAAAACATCAATCAGAAGGAGTTATCCACACTCAGGAACACAAGTAATAAATAAACTCAGGCCAGTAACTCAAAAGATAGAGGAAAAACACACACCAGAATGACAAAATAGAACAAAACCCACCAATTAATATTTCTCATCATCACTGGACTCAATTATCCATTAAAATTACAAAGGCTAACAGAATGGATTTGTAACCACGATCCATTCTTCTGTTACATACAAAAAACATTTGAAAAAGTGGTATCACCTCAAAGTAAAAGACTGGAAAAGAGATTCCAAGCAAGCCAACACAAGAAGCAGGCAGGTGTGGCAATTTTAGCATCAAACAAAATAGAATTCAAACCAAAACTAATTAGAAAAGATAGGAGCAATATTACATACTTATCAAAGAAAGAATATACCAATAGAATATTTTAGTTCTCAATATTTATACACAAAAACAGAATGGCACCCAAGTTTATACAGAAAGCCCTACTATGGCTTAAATCACAAATTTACTCTCACAAAGTGATAGTGGATGACTTTAATACCCCATTATCACCAGTAGACAGGACATTCATACAAAAATTAAGCAGACAAATGCTGGAGCTAACTTAGGTCATAAACTAATGAACCTCCCAGATGTTTACAGAACATTCCATCCTATTACAAAAGGAGATTCCTTCTTCTTAACTACTCATTGTTCTTTCTCTAAAACTTACCAAATACCATATACTTGGACATAAAGCAAGTCTCAAAAGATACAATAATTTTGAAGTAATACACTGCATCCTACGTGAGCACAGTTTAACCATGTGTTAGAATTGGATATCAAAAACATTAGGAACAACAGAAAGTTGACAAAGTCAGAAAAATTGGACAACACATTACTGAATGAATGATGAGTGAATGAATGAATGATGAGTGAATGAATGAGTCATGATAGGAATTAGAAAAGAAATCAAATTTTTTTCACATTAAATATAAATGATAACACAACATGGCTTAACTTAGAGGCAGTTCTAAGATACAAGTTCATAGAACTAACGGCCACATCAAAAATTGAAGAGCTCTCATATTAGTAAAATTGTACACATGAAAGTTCTAAGAAATAAAAAAAAGAATCTTTTAAAGGATTAGGTGACAAAGTTTAATGAAACCCCAGACTTAAAGGGGTAAAATGGAAACATACTGACAGGGAAATAAACAGAATACAAAGAGTCAATGAAACAAATTGAGAATTCAATGAGAAAATCAATAAGATTCATAAAACTTTAGCCAAATTAACTAAAAGGTGGAGGGAGAAGACTCAAACTAATAAAATTAGAGATGTGACCTAGGCCCACACACAGATGTAGCTGGTGGACAGCTTGGTCCTCATGGGGGTTCCCTAAAAGGAGAATAGGTTTTGACTCTGACATACACTCTGCTACCTGTTTCTGATCACTTTCCCTTGGTGGGGTACCTTGCCAGGCCACAGGGGAAGAGGATGCACGCCATCCTGATGTGACTTGATAAGCAGGAGTGGGTCCACTTGTGGGGCTCCCCTTCTCTGAGGAGTAGGGGAGGGAGATTTAGGGGAAACGAGGAGGAGGCGTGGTGTCAGGAAGAGAGAAAGAAGGGAGTTCCAACTGGGTGCAGAATGAACAAATAACAGAAAACTAGAGAAGAAAAGGGGGACGGGACAACACCCAATGAGAAAATACAGAAAACATTAAGGCTGTACTTTAAAAATCTGCACTTCAAATTGGAAACCTAAAACAAAGGGTCAATTTTCTCTATACATACCTCCTACCAAAGTTAAATCAAGATCAGACGAGCAACTGAAACAGACCTATAAACCTTAGTGAAACAGTAGCAGTAATTAAGCCTCCCAACCTAAAACAGCCCAGGCCAGATGAGTTCAGTTAAGAACTTTACCAGGCCTTCAAAGGAGAGTTAACACTAATGCTCCTCAAGTTAATCCACAACACAGAAATGGAAGGAACATTGCCTTATGTCTTTAAGAGTCCACAATTTCCCTGATACCTAAACAACAGTAAGGAGAAAAACCCATGGAGGGTGGGGGGACTACAGACCAGTTTCCTTTTTGAATATAGATGCAAAAAGTCTCAGTAAAGTACTTGCAAACTAAGTGTAAAAATATAGCAAAGAGTACATCTACCATGATTTAGTATACTTCATCCTAGAGATGCAGGGGTAGTTCAGAATACCTACATCAATAAATGTAGTACAGCACCTAAACAGACTGAAGGACAAAACCACATGATCATCTACTTAGACGCACTAAAGACCTTTGACAAAAGTCAACACATGTCCATGTTAAACACCCTGGATTAAAGATACAAATGGCACACCTCAATTTAAAAAAAAGATAAATATGCAATGAGAGGAAGCAAAACAGTGTGTAATGAAGGGAACACAAAGGAGATACAGCTAGTACTAATGGCCATTTGCAGTGATGGATTAAAATGTAAAACTTCTTCAAATAATGACATATATATATGAGAAATCTAAATGGATTCAACAAATAATGGGGTATATGAAGCTGAGCTAGACTCCTTTTGGCATCAAGTGAGACCTGGAATACCAGGAATGGGATAGATCGTATTGAATTTTTAGCCAAAGTAAACTCATGAAAACTTCTAAACAATTCAGGCTATTGCCAGGCGCATTAGTTGCTATCCACAATTTTTAAAGCTTATTTAGCTAGCTAGCTGTTGTTACAATTTGTTCACTTTTATTCTGGCTGTAACCCTTCCCACTATCTCCTCCCAGTCCTACTCACCCTTCTTCTTCTCCCCATATGCTCCTCACCTAGCCACTAATAGGGGAGGATCTCCTCCCTGTCTATCTGACCCTAGCCTTCGAAGTCTCATCAGGACTGGCTGCATCATCTTTCTCTGTGGCCTGGCAAGGCTGCACCAGCCAGGAAGATGTGATCAAAGAGCCAGCCACTGAGTTCATGTCAGAGACAGTCCCTGATGCCCTTACTAGGGAACCCACTTAGAGATTGAAATGCCTATAGGCTGTATCTGAGCAGGGGATCTAGGTCCTCTCCATGCATGGTCCTTGGTTGGAATATTGGTCTCTGCAGGGGTCTCTGGGCCCAGGTATTTTGGCTCTATTGGTCTCCTTGTAGAGCTCCTGTGCCCTCCAGACTTTCCTAACACCCCCTTCTTCCATAAGATTTCCTGCACTCTGCCCAGTTTGGCTATGAGTCTCAGCATATCCTTTGATACCCTGATTGGCACTCTTTCAGAGGCCCCTGTGAAAGGCTCCTACTCTGTTCCTTGTCTTCTCCTACTTGAGATGTCTATCCTGTTTGCCTTTCTGAATGAGGTTTCAGCCTATTCTCTAGGGTCCTTTTTGTTGCTTAGGTTCTTTTTTAAGTTTATTTATTGTCTTATTAATTGGTTTATTCACTTTGTAGTAGTTGTTTATCTTCTTTAGGACTGTAGATTTGAGAATGTTAATCCTATTTTATTCGGCAAATGTCCACTTATAAATGAGTATATATGATATGTGTCTTTCTGCTTCTGGGTTACCTCTCTCAGGATGATCCTTACTAGTTCAATCTATTTGCCTGCAAATTTCATGACTGAGCCTAGAGCTGCTCCAGTGTCTCAAAGGCTTCCTTAAGAGGGTAAAGGATGGGATTTGGGTTCCAGGCTTGGCTCAGCTCCGATGGGATCACTGTCTGTGCCGGCCTCGTTCTTTCTGACCCAGCTGGGCTAGGCTGCTGAGGAACATTGCAGAAAGATCTCCTAGCTTATAGCTGTTCCAGTGCCCCACAGGCCTTCTTGGGGAGAAGGACAATGGAACTTGGGTTCTCTGTCGCTGTTTCTGGCCTAAGTGAGCCAGGCTGCCGGGGAGCCAGAGGATAGATCTCTGTGTCTAGATATGTTCCAGTGTCCCACAGGCTTCCTTTAGATGGTGGGGAATGGAACCTGGGTCCTATTCCTCTCTCAGCTCTGCTATGTTCACTGTGCTGTGCTGGCTGATTCTGACCTTAGTGAGCCAGGCAGGAGGGGCACAGGCAGAATGGAGCGGTGCCTCCCCAACAGTACCAGAATGTAGCCCCTTCACAGGGTGGTGAGACTGATAGCCACTAGCCTCTGAGACCAGGAAGGTGTCCATAGGATGTTGAATGTGGTCTCCTGGGTTTGAAACCAGGAGCAGCTAGTACTCAGAAGGTGTCCTCAGGCAGTGAGAGTGAGTGCCCAGGGTCTGAGCCCAAAGTCCCAGGAAGGTATCCACAGATGGTGGATTTGGGAGGGTGCCCTAGGGCTGTGGGAATGCTTGGTGGGAGCCCAGAAATTTTTCCCGGTATTAGCTGGGTGGCCTGAAGATGGACCTTCAACTATCCCCATGGATTTGCCTCTCATCTGTTCTCACTACTGAACCCCTGTTCAGATAACTTGTTTGGTCAGTGCAGCCATCCTGGATCTCCTTCAATATCTACAATTTGATGATAAAGTCATATTCCATAAAACAATACTTACTTATCTCAAGAAACACAGAGAATCCAAGATGGTCTCTAATTAGATACTCCTGATACAGAAATGTACTCTGCATGATACCAGAGGAGAAAGCTAAACACCAACCCAGCTCCAAACCATTTGGTCAACAATGGTGACGTGTCTGTATGTTGAACGTGTCTGTATGTACAACTGTCACACAAAAGTTGTGGCTATAACCAACTACAGTCTGAATGGATTTCATGCCCACTTCATAAAAGGAAACCCATGGCCTCACACTGCTCATGTAGCCCAAAATCTGAGACTAGTTTGGTCATAGACCAAAGGAAATAAATCAAACACTATTTTATTGTTAAGTGAATGTAGCAATAAAAATACTCCTTAAGACATGTTGATATACCCATTGATCAGTGTTTCACTCAGCCGTCATAAGAGAAGCTGTTTTCTGAATTAGTTGGGAACTAAGGGAGAGACTCACAACTGGACAATATGTAGACAGCGAGAAAATTTTGAACACTCAATCCTAACTGGCATCTCTCCGTCAAATCTCTCTCTCTCTCTAAGTCTCTGGACCTGTGGAAAAAGACATAGATACTTAAAGCCAGTAATACTGGAAGACACTAAGGAAAGAGTGCCTTCTAGACACAACAGGACTGATTCACAAATGACCTCTCAGAAATTATAGGAGCATGCACAGAGCCTGCAAAGATGCAAAACAGAGAAGATCCCAGTGCTGAGAGCAGAAGTGGACATGAGATCTCAACCTCAATTCAGAAGCTATTTCCAATTGAATGCTACTCACAAGGTGGATTTTTGTTCTGTTGTGGCTCACTGAGTATATCAATCAGAGCTAAAGGCAGGTCCTCCTAGTAAGTAGTAGGTGCCCAACACACACACACACACAAATCAAGCTTATTTTTGAATATTTTTCTCATAATGCATTAGTACTATATTTGTTATTTTTTAACCTTATTGGTTTTTTTAAAATTTTGATTACAAAATTTGTGTTTTACACTGTGAATGTTTCTGTGTGTGAGTGGGTCTATGTGCTGTGTATTTGTTTCTCCTGCTTTTGATTTTTTTCTGTTTGTTTTTCATTTTATTTTATTCAAGTTTTTTTTCTTGACTGCTTTCTAAAAAGAGAGAAAGGGCATAGTGTTGGATAGGTGGAGAAGTGGGGAGGCTTATTGGAGCAGATGAAGGAAGGGAGAACATAATCAGAATATATTGTACAAAAGACAACATAATTCTCAGGAAAAAAAATAATTAATTAAAATAAATTTAAAAACAAAAAGCATTACTAAGAGCACAAACAACAGCACCAGAGGTCAACAATATAATGACTACAATTAACAAACACATTTTCATAATAACTTTAAGCCTCCACCCTACAGAAAGAAGTTTAGGCAAGCAAGGAATGCTGAGAGTGTGAGATAGTCTTCTCTAGGGAAGAGAACACCAATTGGTTCTCCAACACTAAATCAGTCCTGACACATACAAGTAACAGGATAGAGACTGATCAGGTTGTATTCATGTAATGATGAATACACATACATACATGTGTATTAGAGCAACTAGTTTTTAGAAGAGGCTATTTGATAAGGAGCAAAAAATAATATACAGGCAGATTTGGTGGGAGGAAATGGAAGAGAAAATGTCATGAATGTCAAAGATGAGCTTCGACACCATAGAGTAAACTGAGGTGGGCTTAGATAGGCAGCTGGCTGATCACTCTGCAGCCTTCACTCTCTAGGCCAGAACTGATTGTTAATAGGGGCTTCTACTGATAGTGGCAAGCAGGGGCCAGAACTAATCATTTAGTTCTAATTAGTTACTGCAGTGTAAGAGCTGGTGGCTCCTGGTGGGGCTTCCATTGATTGTGGCAAGCATCTGGAAAAAGGAAAGAAAGATAAAACAAACCACACACACACATGCACACCACACACAAACACTCACACTTACACTTATGTTTATACTTAATGATAAAGTAAGACATACTGCAGTTACCAAAAACCTTCTCTTACAACTTTCTGTAAGCTCGCACATAAACATGTAGGCATACACACATCCACATTCACACATTGGTTGCATGGAGACTATGCATCTCAGAAATGTCTTTTAAGTGGAACAAAAATCACAATGTAGTTACATCCTATTTTTCTCTAACTGAACGATTATAATGAATACATATGAGAAAAACATGTTCACCAATTATCTCACATGATCAAATGTTTTTAGGAAAGAACCAATTATCTTTTTTCTTTTTAATTAATTTTTATTTTATACTAATTACAGTTTATTTACTTTGTATCCCAGCTGTAGCCCTCTCCCGCGTTCCCTCCGAATTGCACCCTCCCTCATCTCCTCCCATGCCCCTCTCAAGGTCCACTGAAAGAGGAGGACCTCTTTCCCTTTAGTCTGACACTAGCTTATCATGTCTCATCAGGACTGGCTGCATTGTCCTCCTTTGTGGCCTGGCAAGGCTGTTACCCCCTGTGGGAGGAGGGGACCAAGAGCCAGCCACTGAGCTCATGTCAGACACAGTCCCTGTTCCCATTACTAGGGAACCCACTTGGATACTGAGATGCCATGGGCTACATCTGAGCAGGGGTTCTAGGTTCTATCCATAAATGGTGCTTGGTTGAGGTATCAGTCTCATAACCAAACCTTAGGCAGAGTGCATGGAATCCTATGAAAGAAGGGGAAGAGAGTAAGAGCTGGAGAGGACAGGAGCTCCACAAGGAGAGCAACAGAACCAGGAAATCTGGGCCCACGGATCTTTTCTGAGTCTGATACTGAAACCAAGGATCATTCATGGATATAACCTAGAATCAACTATCTTAAAAGGAAATCTTATAAAATTTTAAAAGAATCACAGATCTAAACTTTTATATAAAACAACCAGCCCTTCCTCTTTAAATCCTCAAGGTGCACATCTATTCATTTATAATTTTCATTAAGGATATCAGAAAGCTGAAGGCAAAAAGGGGTACAACAAATTAATCACCTTGAAGCCCAGCTTTAGTGAGAAAGTTACATCAGCTAGTGCCAACTAGGGTATTGTTCTTGATTGCCAATATCAAAAGGTCCCTAGCTCAAATATCAAGAGTTTACTTTTCTGAACTTCAGATTGTTCCCTAAGATTTTCAACATCAGAGCCACTAGCGAAAACATCTTTACATAACCTTGCTAAACTATCTAATTTTCCAAATTCTTTCTGACAGTAGTGGTCATTGCTAACACTCTACATCTCTAAGTTCTTTTCAAGAGTGATGGTAGAATCATTAATCTGCTGCAGTAGCAATGCCTGAAAGAGATCAAATATTATTATTGTGAGCCCCAGTGGTACTTCCCAGTGAGGGGCTGGAAGACCCTTAGAGATCTCATACAACTCATACACTATGAGGGATGAGGTGACCACAAGGGCAATAAGCAAAGCATGCTCCATGACAGCATGAAGTCCTCAGGACACATAGTCCTCAGGGCTCTGCCTCCTGAGGCACACCCATCATAGTTGTGTTAACTGGTGGGTCATATTCCACGAGTTCTAAGCTGTTTTGCTGTTCTTCCTGCACAGTCCCTGTCACAAAGTCTTAATGAAAAGGACAAAATACACTAACAAAAATGAAGCATATTTAATGAATGGTGTTAAGAAAACTGGACTTCCATATGCATAAGGACAAAAGAAGACTTGTGTGTATTACCCTAAACTAAAATTATTTTTGAGTGGATCAATCCTGCAACCCTAAAACTGCTAGAAGGAAACATAGGCAATACCCTACATGATATAGATGTACTAAAGGATGTTCTAAGTATTAGTCCATTAGCTAAGTGATCGAGGGCAGCTGTTTGCAGCTGGGACTTCATAGATCTAAAAAGTTTCTGTACAGTTAGGGAAACAACAAACTGAGAGAAGAAGAAAGCCACAAAATGGGAAGATTTATCATATATATTTTTATATATATATATAAATATACATGTATATATTTATAGGGAAAGGAAGCAGTCCAAATAATAAATGTGGCAGTGATATAAAAAGAGAACATGAAGTAAAGAATTAAAAATGGCTCAGAAATTCCTCAAAAATTGTCTATCATCCTTAGCAATTGGGGAAATACAATTAAAAACAATTCTGAGATTTCACCTAGCTCCATTCAGAATGACTAAGATGCATAAAAGAACTGACAAGAATGTGGTGAAGCTCCTTAGGAAACCATTGTGAAGAATGTTAAAACTTACTAAAATCAATACACCATATGAGCCAGCTATACTATTTCTAGATATATGTTCAAAGAACAGACACCCTACTCTACAGATACTCACTAAGTGATGTTTATTACTACTCTATTCACAATAGCCAGAAATGAAAATGAAATCAAAGTGTTTTGGTAGATGAACTAATATTGATAATGTGATGCATATAGAGAGTGAAATACTATTTAGATGTAAAATAAAACCCGGTTCTTTATTTTAAAAACCATATTGAGTCTACCTGGAAACTCTTAGACCTAGCAAATCCATGAAAGCTACAGGATGCAAAATTAATACTTCAAAAAACAGCTTCTGGCATTATAACAGTCTACTCTCTGAAAAAGCAATTCAAAACTTGGTTTTTTCTTTTTTTAATATTAGTTACAGTTTATTAACTTTGTATCCCTGCTATATGCCTCTCCCTCATTCTCTCCCAATCCCACCCTCCCTCCTTCATCTCATCCCTGCCCCTTTCCAAGTCCACTGATAGGAGAGGATCCTCCCCTTTCATCTGACCCTGGTTTATCAGGTATCTTTAGGACTGGCTGCAAAGTCTTCCTCTGTGGCCTGGCAGGGCTGCTCCTCCCTCCGGGCAGGGGAGGTCAAGGAGCCCGCCACTGAATTCATGTCAGAAATAGTCCCTGTTCCCCTTAATAGGGTACCCACTTGGATACTGAGATACCATGGGCTACATCAGAGCAGAGGTTCTAGGTTATATCCATACATGGTCCTTGGTTGAAGAAAACGCAGTCTCATAAAAGACCCCTATGCCCAGATATATTTGGTCCTTGTGGAGCTCCTGTCCTCTCCAGATCATACTAACTCCCCCTTCTTTCTTACGATTCCCTGCACTCTGCTGAAGGTTTGGTTATTTCTTAGTATTATCATAATTAATTACCCTCAAAATGAAGTATTTAGGAATATGTCAAACTAAAGTAGTGAAGGACTTCAACAATGAAAATTTATTAATACTGGAAAAGGAAACCACAGAAGATAATAGAGTATGAATAAACACCCGTTAATTGGCAGAATATATATTTTGAAAATGTCTATATTATCTTAATTAATTTACAGAATTAAAGCAATAACTACTAAAACTATCGTATCATGTTTCACAAGTTTAGAAAAAATGAGGATTGCCTCCAATTATACTATAAAAGAGCCTAGTACCAGCATTATAGACACACTTGCAGACTAATGGGATAGCATAGAGGAACCAGAAATCAAATGGCAAAGACACACCCACATAATTTTTACAAATAAAACAAAAACATACTTGGAGTGAAAATGCCCTGTTCAACAAATGATGCTGGCAAAACTCAACTTGCACTTGCAAAACTTGAAATTTGATTTGTATCTTTTATCTTATACGTAAATAAATCCAAGGTAGGTCAAAGACTTAAATTTAAACCCTAAAACTCAGAAAAATTTCAAAGAAAACCCAGGAGATGCCCTTGAAAATGTTGTAGTGGGTACAAAAGTTTTACATAGAACACCAACAGCACATGTGCTAATACCAAATACCACCAGATGAATACATAAAAATAAAAAGTTATCTCTAAAACAAGGGAAACAGTCAGCAAAGTAAACAACCTACAGACTGGGAGCTGTGAATGAGCAGGGGCCAATACTCAAGAGCTTACAATGACTTGAAGACATTAAATAGCAGCACAATCAAACCACCTGTGAACAAGTAAACAAAGGAGATGCATAGACAATTTGAGAAACAGAAACACAAATTAACAATTACTATTTCTTAAAATGTTCAGTATCCCTAGTCATTGGAGAAATTCAATGTAAAACTGCTTGAGATAGCACCTCACCCAGTCTGCATGGCTGCCATAAACAAGTCTGACAATGAATGTTCAAGAGAAAGTGGAGCAAAGGAAATACTTACAGTTGGGTAAATAAATTAATTCAGACATTGTAGAAAAAGGTTAGGGATTTGGCAAAAAAATAAAAATAGAAATAGAACTGCAATGCTACCCAGTTCTTTCACTCCTGCACAAATACTCACAGAACTCTAGCATAAAGATATTTGCATCCCTTGTTCATTTCAGCTTCATTAGCTATAGCAAAAAACTGGCACCAATGTAGTTGTTCATAAATACATAAGTGGACTGTGATATTCTAGTAGACACACACAAATTCTATTTAGTTTAAAGTACAAGAAAATGGGTGGGCAAAGACTGTACAATATTAGGAAAAGTCACATCCTAATCTTTTTTCATATACAACGTTTAGCCAATAATATCTGAGCTTATATAAACAAACTTGCATTTGCGTACAGTTTAACATGAAGAAAAGAGAATAAGAAAGGCTGTATGTAAGGGTAAGTGGGACAACTGAATGCAAATAGTGGGCATGAGGTATGAAACAGGACATATGGATAGATGTTTTTCTAGTTCTAATTCTGTCATAGAAATTTTGGTTTGGGTGATGGGTAAGTATATAAAATACAATTGGTATTGAATGTGTGAAATCTAATGTGAAACTGCAGAACTTTGATTCAAGATGCCTATTCTGACTTTACAGAATTTTCTTGAGTTTTTATTATATCAAAGAAAAAAGCAAGCTGCTTTTCACCCACAAGCAATTCATTTGTATGAGCAAGTATATAGAGCCTGACTGAATGTGCTGTGGTCTTTTCTTTTGTTATTTAGGTATCTGCCACCGCAAAAGAGGTACATTTGGTGATCTATTTTCTTCTATAGATATTTATGTGTATTTCCTAACAGTTGGAGGCTGTGATTTTTTTTTTGTTTTTTGACCATGACAGTCAATATTTGTTTGTTAGTTTTTGAGACAGGTAGTCCTGACTATCCTGGCGTTCACTTTGTAAAGCAGGCTGCTCTCAAACTCAGAGATCTGACTGCCTCTTCCTTCCTGGTTCTGGGATTAAGGGTATGTGCCACCATGTCCTGCAAGGGGAAGTTCTTATTACTCCTTCTTGTATTCCTACAGCGAGGAGCTAGGTAGAGTTCAGTGCACCTTTCCTAAACATGCAGTAGACTCTTGCAATTTCTGGGCTTGTGGCAGGATTCTGCAGATCTTCACTTTCATTCCTTTGTATACCATCTGCTAACTTCCTCTTCCTCTTTGGAAGCTCTAGTAATGACTGTCCCTATTAAGAACCTGGCTGTGTAAGTGACCCCACCTCAGACAGGTTCCCATAGCAAAGAGCCCTTCACAGTGCTGAATGCCACAAGAATTCTGCAGATGATCTTTTATAAATGATTTCTACCACTGCTGGAAGGTATATTGCAAATGTTATTAACCTCCTTGTCTTTAACCTTGGCTAATGCTCTCTGTAGCTGGACTCATTCAACAGTCATAGTCTTCCACTCAGTCAATGTCTGGTTTAAAAATATTTCCTCTCTTACACAATATTCCTTTCCTTCTCTATGCCTGTCTCTTCCTTTATTCTCTCCAGCTCTAATCTGTCTTCTACTGAGCTACAATACCTTCCCACAGTTGCCCACATCTCAGGAGAGCTGCTGTATAAGCCATCTGATTTATTCCACAAGAGACTCCCTTCAGCAGTACATGCACATCATCTGCCTTCCAATCCTGCACACCACAAACACCTTGTCAAGAATCTGGATGTCCAATGTGGAACAAAGTAACAAAATACTTACATATATGTATACACATACACACACACACACATGTACACTGAAAAGTTCCCACAATTTTTTTATGTATCATTAAAGTGAATCTTAAGATCTAACCATATTAGGGTTCTTCTGCTAGTGCATGATGTCCTGTGAGAGCTCATCTAAATCCCAACTAGACTGTAGAGACATCTTAGCTGCATCCTTTGATCTATTCACACAAAAAGCACTTCTCCATATATTCTTGTTCCGCCTTCATGCTGATCCTAATATGACCCTTTTCCTCATTCTTTGTTGCTGTAATGATTTTAGTAGAAGACGTGTTTTCACATAACTAATGACAAGTATTATCTAAACAATTTCACTCTTTACATCATTGCCTCAATTTTGAGGAATTCATTATCTCTATCAGAGGGATGGGAGAGATGTTAGAAAGGGAGAAATATATAAGAAAAAGTTTAATAACCCAGAAATGAAAAATTACAAGAAACTGAAAAATTGTGAGGGGAAAAATGGTTGGCTGAGTAGTCCATCTATCCTTGGTAGTGATTTTCATTTTGTTAGTAAAATAAATTAGAGGATAAGTAAAAGTATACTTCGTTTTGGTTTTGAAATATGTTTCATTTCTCACTGTCATAAAATTATTGCTCAAATGTGATGCACTTGAGTATAATCACTACTTTTATTTCTGATGTAAGTTCTAGATAATTTTATAGATATAAATCTTAATAAAGCATGATTTGTTGTTTTCTTTGGCTCTTTTGCTGGGCATTCTCTCTCAACTTTCCTTATTGCAGTACCATGTTTTTGTAAGTTTTACAGATAAAGGAGAGTTCATGAGATGAAAAGGTTTTTTATATTTTTATGCCCACTGTATGTATATATTAATATATCATTATAGACCATGGTTGGGTCTTCTATACAGATGCATAACTTGTGCTTTGTCCTCATTGTTTTTGTAGTCACCAGAAGCTGGAAACAGCCCAGATGCCCCTCAGTTGAGGAATGGATACAGAAAATGTAGTACATCTATGCAATGGAGTATTACTCAGCAATAAAAAACAAGGAAATCATGATATTTGCAGGTAAACGGTAAGAACTGGAAAATATCATCCTGAGTGAGGTATCCTAGAAGCAGAAAGACACACAGGGAATATACTCACTCATAAGTAGATAGTTGACATATAATATAGGATAAACATACTAAAATCTATACACCTAAGGAAGCTAATCAGGAAGGAGGACTCTGGCTAAGATACTCAATCCCCATTCAGGCAAAGAGGATGGATATTGGAGGAGGGAGAAAACAGGGAACAGGACAAGAGCCTACCACAGAGGGCCTCTGGAGGCTCTACCCTGCATGGTATCGAGGCAGATGTTGAGACTCATAGCCAAACTTTGGGCAGAGTACAGGGAATCTTATGAAAGAAGTGGGAGATAGTAAGACCTGGAGAGGACAGGAGCTCCACCAGGACAGAGACAGATCCTAAAAGTCTGGGCACAGGGGTCTTTTCTGAAACTGATACTCCAGCCAACGGCCACTCATGGAGATGGCCTGGAACCCTTACACAGAGGTAGCCTACAACAGTTCAGTATCCAAGTAGCCCCCATCGTAATAAAGACAGGGACTGTCTCTGACATGAACTGATTGGCCTGCTCTTTGATCACCTCCCCCTGAGAAGGGAGCAGCATTACCAGCCACAGAAGAAGACAATGCAGCCACTCCTGATGAGTCCTGATAGACTAGGGTCAGAGCAAAGGGGAGGAGGACCTCCCTTTTCAGTGGACTGGGAGAGGGAGACGGGTGGGAAAGAGGGAAGGTGCAATTGGGGAGGAAGGAGGGAGGTAGAGGGGGGCTACAAAGTGAATAAACTGTAATTAATAAAAATAAAAATATTTTTAAGAAAAGAATGTGATGAGGAGGGGCATAGGGAAAGAAGAGGGAGGCAAGGTGAGAGTAGGAGGGGATGACGAGGGGATACAGCTGGGATACAAAGGGAATAAACTGTAACTAATAAAAATAAAGTTAGGAAAATAATATGACACTCTCATCAGAATAGTCATTTGAATATAGCACTATTGTTTTCTGGAAGTGGGGGCTGCAACTTGGGGACATAAAAACTTATCTTTGGGTATTAGTGACATAAGTAAGAGTCAAAGTCAGCCACTTCTTAAAACTTACAACTTCTTGAAACAGAGGCTTCTTTTTCCATATTACAGATATATTTGGCAATATACAGTTGGTGATGTCATAATGGAAGGAAAAATAAAAGTAAGCAAGTGACTCTTGGTCAGAGATGATTGTAAATACCTCACACATGTAAGTAATTATCTGGTCCAAAATGTCAGTAGTAGTCTCCTCTGTTTTCTACCATTTCCACTCCATAGATTGAACTCAAATGTGCAAAGAAGTCAGTTATCCTCATGATAGGGGAGAGGGGAGTCCAATCTGGAGGTGAATCTAGAGGAAATTACGACCTAACAACACCAATAGCAGAAATGGCAAGAGTCCTTTTAACAAATGATCTCACAGC
Source organism: Pachyuromys duprasi (assembly GCA_028658305.1). NCBI lineage: Eukaryota > Metazoa > Chordata > Mammalia > Rodentia > Muridae > Pachyuromys > Pachyuromys duprasi. Next base: position 41,822,460 of record CM053753.1, on the reverse strand, counting down.
TGGTGCTTTGGGGACTTTTTGTCTCACTTCCTCCATGGTTCACATCACTGTGTTTATAGTCACTTTCACCAGATTGACAATAGTAGTCAGCCTCATCCTCAGTCCGCAGGTTACTGATGGTCAGAGAGGCTGAGTTGGAGGAGCTGTCAACGGAGCCAGAGAACCGATCAGGAATCCCCGATGGTCGCTCTTCATCTTCATATATCACAAGAGTAGGGGATCTTCCCGTGTGCTGCTGGTACCAGTGCGTATAGTAGCTTTCAACGCTTCCACTGCTGCGCTTGCAGGAGATGGTGACTGTGCTTCCTGGAGACCCTGACACAGAGTTTGGCTGAGTCAGCACAAGCTGGCCACATGACCCTGTAAGAAGAAAATAATAACTGTTAGTAAGAACAAGGCAACACCATTCACAGACAAGCCTATGCGCCAAACATCCCAAGCAACAGGCAGTTACTCTCCCAGAACTCCTCCAGTCACCTCACCTGCTAAGTAATTAAGGAAGACAAGGAGTATTGGAGCCAGAGTCATGGCGAGAACACTCAGATTTGGCTTCCTGAATCCAGTGGACAAGATATAGCTCAACAACCCTTCTTATCTGTCTCTGGCTGTATGCAAATACCCATTTTCCAGTGATGTTCAAGCCCCTCCTTTTATTTCAGACTGAGTCTGACTGATAGATGGAGAGATTGCTTATGAAGAAAGTGTGTGCTTCACCAAGGGGCAGGACAGAGAACCTGAACATGAAGGGAAACAGGAGAGGAGTGGGGAGCTTGGCCATGACTCCCAGGTCAACCGTGTCTTGTCACCTGGTGTGTGACTGCTAGGCTCCTAACTGCCAACAGTGCGACCATTTGAGAACTCACACAGCCACTGTCTGGAGTCTGAGTGAACATAAATTGTCCCTTGATGTAATTCTGTCAATGTCAACTAAAGCAGTGGGTAACCCAGGTTACTTTCGCAGAGAGAATCAATGCCTGGTTTGAGAAGAACTATCATCTTTTATGCTAAAACTCCTGTAATTATAATTGTGGCCATTTCTAGGTAAGAATTTGTTAGAAGGATGTAGTTAAGAGTTTATCTCAGCAGTTAAGAGATCTTGCTATTTCTGCAGAGTATGTGAGTTTGGTTTTCAGCACCAAAGTCAGACAGCACCAGAACCTCCTATGATTATAGCTCTAGGGGATTGGATGTTCTATTTTGGTCTCCTCAGATATCCAGACTCATTTGTTTGTACACATACACATACTTTTAAAAATAATTCCTTAAAAATAAACAAGAATAAAGAGTACCTTTATTATACCTGCCAAATATTGGGAACGGTATCTGTGGTAGCCATGTAAGATTTGGGAGAAAAAAAAGTCTTTGTAAATGGCAATCATTAAACTGAAAGATTGCTCTATAAACACGTATAATTAAAATACTATGAATTTTTTCATTTCTAAAATGTGAATAGATTAAAGCTTTATTTCACTTTGCAGTTATAAATATTTTATCAATTTTGTTTCTGAGTCCTCAAATATATGCTTTATTAAATTCTATTTTACACACTAAACACAAATACTGCTTAGCTTCTGATTTAATACATTTTGTGCATACAAAATTTGATAATGAGTGCTACAGACTAAGGCTTAAGCAAAGACTATATAACAGAAGTTTGTAAAAGTACAAAATTCCAAAATGTACAATAAATTCTGGAAAAAATGAGAAACATAATCACATAAAAATATCACTTAAACTTAGATATGTTATAGACAAAGAAAATTCATCAATTTTAAATCTGATAATGAGTATGCCAAATGATTGGATCCTGGAAACATCTCTGTGGTATCCCTACAGGCCGTCTATGAAACAACCAAACAACATGGGGCAGAAAATGAATCCTCTTTGTGAATAGCTAAGCAGGAACTGCAAAGAAATGTAAAATGGTTTGAAAGTATACTGAAGAATAAGTCACAGGAGTAGGAGTCCGCCACAATGTCAAAGCAATAACGAGTACATTGCTGTGTACCTCTTCAGCGTTACTAGCAATTAGGCCATGATTCATCTTTAAAAGACCATGTTTCTGTGTTATGCCATGGTAGACATAAGTGAATTCAGTATCATGGAATGGTTTTCATTAATTGCACATTTTTCTCATATTTTGAAGATACGTGGTTCTGAAAATTCAGAAGTCATGCACACAGTTGGCACAACAGATACATTTGCCAGATCGTTGTAATTCTTCTCTCTGAAAATGTGTGATGTCATGCTATAAAGAACGTAAAAATGTATTCTGATCCCTCCTAATGGTTACAATGAATAACTATCAGGTTAATATAGGATATAGTTGGTAATCATTTGAGTAAAACTTTTTCTTTGTTCAATAGTGAGGTAGACTTGTAATATAGTAACATGTGAGTGATGTTTGGTTTTAAATTCCATAATTATTTTAAAAAAGAAAATCATTAAGGTTGCTTCATATATGTGTTATATTATAAGTGGTATGTAGACATTATATATCTGACTGATGCAAGCACACTTGAATACACACAGTCAATATATTGATAAACTACCATCTGCCACATATTAGGTTGGAAGAAACAGTGAAAATAAAGAAGCTGAATTCTTCATCTAGCATTCTAAGGGAATCCCTTTTCTAACAGTTGAAAATTTGTAGCATTGGAAGAATGGAAAAAAATGGAAAAGAAACTATCAAATTGTAAATGTTGAGATTAGGTTATTAAAATAGAAACTATTTAATTTCTGAGTCACCTATGCTAAGGAGGTGTTGTCCAAGAAGTTATGAATTTTTTTGTTAATAGAAATATTTTTCTGGACAATGACTTCATCCATATGAACAAGAAAGTATAAATCATAGTTGTGAATTTTCTTTTCATGTGGCCAATGGGACCCAGGAGCAGGAAGGTTCACAGGGAAGCTCTTGGGTAACAGTCCTCAATGGCATCACTACCTTGCAAGTGTAGGGAGGGAAGAAGTGATTTCTGAATGATTTAGTCTTGTCAGCAGCTTTGTCTTCTCAAGAGCAGCCCATCACTGCCCCCTAATGGGCATGGGAATTGCTATGAGAAGTGCGAGATTGGTATGATCAATGCTTGTTTGAATGAACAAATGGGATGGACATTGAGTGGAGGAGAAAACAAGCAACAGAACAGGAGCATGCCAAAGAGGACCTCTGGGGGGGGGGGGTGTCAATGTAGCGATGTATCAGAGCAGATATTAAGACTCGACATCAAGCCTCTGACAGAGGGCGAGAAGTAACGATAGATCTGGAGGAGGTTGTTGAGACTTGG
>CM053753.1:41802008-41819070 GCA_028658305.1 Pachyuromys duprasi | reverse complement strand
TTCTACAATCAAGGACCATGTGTGGATGTGGCCTGGAACCCCCGCACAGATGGGGCCCATCATAGCTCGGTGTAGGACTGAACACCCTATGCAGGGTCTTGCAGTCATGATCTTGATGGCTGAGTCTTTGACCCTCCCCCATACAAGCCGGGGAGTGACAGACTGGCTAGATCCCAGGGGAGGACATTGCAGCCAGCCCTGAGGAGTCAGGATAAGCTGGGGCTGGATGGAAGGGAAGGAGGTCCTCCCCTGTGGGTGGACTTGGAGGGGTCGGGGAAGAGGGAGATGAGAGAGGGAGTGGGAGGGTAGGAGGGACTGAGGGAGGGGGCTAAGCCTGGGATTCAAAGTACCTAACCTGTGATTGAGATAAAAATAAATAAATTAAAAAAAAAAAGAAGTGCTAGCAGCAGCATGGTGGTCAAACTATTTCTTACAGGGAAGGGATTGTAGCTGGGCTAAAGGAACATGGGTAACAAGGAAAGCAAAACCAGGCTTCCTGAAATGGCCTTTTCTTGTTCCTAGAAAACTCTTGAAGGAGAAATAGATACACGTACAGGGAGCCGAGAGTATTAACACAGAACCAACATTGACAAGGGGAGGATGCAGGAGCCCTATAAATTACCCAAGCCGATATCTAGTATCTGTGTATCAGACTCCTGTCATTTCTCATTCTGAATAAATAAAACTGCTACTTTCTGCTTCTCTCCTACTTGGCCTTCTGTATCTCCCAGTCATTCAGATTTTTCCTCAAGACAGAAAATAAACTTGCCAATTCGCTAAACACTTCCAACACCCCACTGACGTTTCTTGGGGTCTCTCCTCTAGGATTAGACATGACCTTTCCTCAAGCTGATATGCATAACTGAAAATCACAGAAAAGAACTTGGAATTAAGCCATGACCCAAGAAGCACTTGAAGGCCAACTTCCACACTAAATGAGACTTCTCCACAAGTACATAACTCCAAGATATGACAGTTTCCTGTTCCCAGAAGACTCTGTGAGGAGAAACTGCACTGAAAGCACAGATGTGGGTTTCCAGACAGGACAAATATGGGGAAAAGCAGGACCCTGGATCCCTATAAAATACCCAACAGGCAAATGTTTAACAGACCTCCAGCCTCAGGCTACTCTCTACCTGAATCTTCAAAACTGTTAAATTCCCTTTTGTTGTGGCTAGGAATATGTCCTTGTTAGGCATCTGGTACTTTGTCTTTGACAGCAAATGTGCTAGAAAATCCTACAGACAGATAACACAGCTGTGTTAAAGGAATGACAACTAAAAGGAAACTAGTTTATTGCTCTGTGATTAGGTGACCAGATGATTATATGCTGCTTAACAATTCAGATTGCTTATGTCATGTGCCAGAGTGTAGTCGCCCGCTACCACCAACAGTAACTGCGTGCACAAGGGGCTGGGAATTAAAAGAAAAGACAGAGAACATGAAGAGGTGACACCAAGACAGTGCTCTGATCAAGGCGCTATTTTTATTACAGAGTAAACCACTTATATAGGTTTCCAAGTAAACATATCCAAGCAAAACAGGAAAATTAACCAAGCAAAACAGGAGGTTTAACAGAGCAAAACAGGAGGTTTAACTGAGCAAAATAGGAGGTGTCTGCTGAAAACAACAAGAATAGTGAGCCAGCATGACTTACACCCCTGTGACCATCTCAAGTCCAATGGAATGGCTACCTCACCTGAGGACATATGGCCAGTTAATCTGCCATCTATTTATCTTCAAAGAAAGTATCATTTAATACAGTGGTTTTCAACTGGTGGGTCATATATCATATATCTGACATATCAGATACTTACATTATGATTCATAGCAGTAGCAACAAAAATAATTCTATAATCACCACAACATGTGGAACCATATTAAAGGGTCACAGGCTTGGGAAGAATGAGAACCTGTTGGGAGAGACATATTTATCATTGACTATTATAATGGTTGAGAGAAGGAAATCTTCATTGTGGTCATCACTATCATAGATGCTCTTTTTATCACGATGAAATGATAAAACAAAGTACCTGTCACGCACATTCTTGCATGAAATAGAAAGAATAAAGCATATGTGAATGTTTGCGTCTGAAGGTGGATATGGGGAATAGCCAAGAACACACAGTCAGAGCCAGCATCATCTGTTTTTATGAGGTGATATCTATCCTTTCTCGCCCACAAAACCGGAAATAGATGTGAAAACCACAAATATTTTGATAGGTGGGAAAAAAGAAAATGATACCAGAATATTTTTCTTTTATTGAAAACATTTTATATAATATATTCTAATTACAATTTCCTATCCCCTAACTCCTCCCATTTTCTCCTCAATTCCCTTCCTTTCTGGATCTACACCCTTCCTGTCTCTCATTAGAAAACAAATACTGACATAAGAAATATTAACTAAAAAAGAAAATATAAGTACATTTAAAAAACATGAAACAGGAAAAAGCAACCAAATAAGAAAAAAATCCAATGAAGAAGTAGAAGAAATGTATATAGATGAAGAGACACAATCATTGACATACACAGACATCCCATAAAAATATAAATCCAGAATATTTGACGAGACAAAGAAACTCCAAAGATACCTTTAGGTTTGTTTTGTGTTGGATTTATGTATGTTTAATGTTGGTCTTTTAATGCTGAGCATGGATTCATTCTGCCCTTAAATATGGTTTGTATACTGGGTTACACTCTCTAGACAAAAACTATTATTTTATTAGGAAGTGCCTATTAGCTGGAGATAGCTTGTGAGTTATGGATGTGTGTAGTGTCCAGTTCTCCCTTCAGTTGCATGATCTCATATGACACATTCTGACACAGTCTCTCTGAGGTTCCACATCAGTCCTGTTTGTCTAGAGGCCTTGATTTCTTGGTGTCCTCCATCCTTTCTGCTTCTTTTACTCTTTTTATGTCCTATTCTAAGAGAGTTTTGAACCTTGATGAGAGGTATTTGATGAAGAAATCCCTTTTAGGGCTTAGTGGTCCAAAGTTTCTCACTCTCTGCTGATTGCCTGGATCTCAGTGTTTGCACTTCTTTTCATCCTTTTAGGAGGATGCTGCTCTGCAACTGGAACAGCAAGGAATGGATCTACAAGCAAAATGTCATTCGGAGTTTCTTTGTTGCTGTGTTCCTTTTGCAGAATTTTAGGATTTCTTTTGTCAGGTTCTAACCACCTAAGCAGCATGTAGACTGAGTTACATATTGTGGAGGAGGTCTTAATTAAATCGGATGCTGGTTGATTACTACACAAGCATTGTTCCACTACTGCACCAGCATATCTTACAGGAAGGTCATCATTGTACATCGAAGGGTTTGTAGCTGGGTTGGTGTTTACCTCTATACTTTGGCAGTATATAAAACATCTCCTACTATGAAAAATTGTCTCTTGTGATAGTTCTAAGCAGACATCAGCTCTACCTTTCTTTGTCCAATGAACTATGCAGGAGTTGTATAATGAGTCTCCAGCAAGATGGCCTTACTGTGAGTTTTTGATGAGCCTTCAATAGCTTTGGCAACACCATGGGTTGTTTGAGTGTAATTTCTACTTGTTGTTCTGAAGGTTAACTAATTTAGTTACTAATATGAGAGTGTTTGTTTTAAATAAATGTAGGCACTTAGTACTAGGATCTTGCCTATTAAAAGTGCCTTCATTGGTCCAAGATGGTGGTGACCAGTACACACAGTATCTGAGGGGCAGAGAAACTGAAACTGAAATGCTGAGTGGAACAGCAGCTAAAGCCAGAACATTCACACTGAGGCTTCCATAAGCTGGATAGTTTGGATCCGGGTCACCTGTGGATTTCTCTGGGAACTGAGAGTGGCGAATATTCAACCCCCCTACACCTTCTCATACTGAAAGCATGGGTCTCCCTGCTTGGCGGAGGTGGTTGGCAGTGGATTCTGCCCCAAGCATGAGCCTCCTGCCTTCCTGCTTACAGAAGGCAGCAGTGGTTGCACTATGCAGGAACCTCTGAGCTCATTGACTGAAAGGGCACAGGCAGGACTCCCAGAGCTGCAGCTTCAACTGGGTGGTGTCTAGCCCAAGGTGAAGGCTCCTTGCTCTCCAGCTGAGACTGCAGAGGCAGCTCTCCCAAGTACAGGCCTCCCTGTCCAGCAGTCAAAGAATGGGCACCATGGACCTAGAGAATGGGAGGCAAGGACTTCATGTAGTGTCCAAGTTACAAGGTGTTCCCAGGTAACAAAGAGTGCTTAGGGCCTTTTCAAGGTGGTTACTAAATTATTGTTTCTGATTTTTCAGGGAGGTTATTGAGTTACTGCATCTCGTTTCCATGTTCTCAGAAATAGAAATATGACCTAAGCAACTGTGGGAACATTACTAGGAAACAGAAAGTCAGGACTACAGTATCTTATGAAGCCTGTCATGGCAGCACAGCTGCTGCAGCACAGATGCTTGGGCCCTCCAGTTTCCTTTGGCTTGTAATGTCATTTAATCCAATGCTTCTCCTTTTAAGATTTTTTCAGATGACCTTTTTATTTGGAAAGGTGAGTTACTGAGGCTATTGGGGCTAACCTATGGACTTAACATCTAGTAGTATTTCTTTTATGAAATTGAGTAAAGTGAACTTAGTATGTATTTCTTCTGATTAATACAATTTTGTCACATATAAGAATATTGATGTCCACTTGTTTTTAGATCCAATTGCTTGAAATATTTTTCCTTCCTCTTATCCTAAGGTGGTATCAATTATTGATTAAATGTGCTTCTTGGAGCCAGCCAAAGGCTTATCCCATGTTCTTTTCTTTTTCTGTTTTTGTTTGTTTTGTTTTCTGTTTGTCTGCTTTTCAAGACAGGGTTTCTCTGTGTATGTTTGGCTGTTCTGAACTCACATAGTAAACCAGGCTGCCCTTGAACTCACAGCTATTTGGTTCAGCCTCCGTGAGTTTTATTTTGTTTTTTTAATCTACTCTGCTAGTTTGTGTCATTTATTAGAAAATTGAAACAATTAATATTCAGAGTTTTTGACAGGTGTATGTATACTAATCTTTTGCACATTGCTTATTTTATGATTTTTCTTAGAGCTCCTTTGACTATCTGTTCCAGCTTTGTTTGTTTGCCTGGACCTTGGGTGACTTCCTATGATACCGTGTGTTCATGCTTCCAGTCAGACTGAAGTAGAGCTCTCTTAGTGGTCCTAACTTCTTTTAATATGTTTATGCAGGCATTTGCTTATCCCTCTATTTTAATACAAAGTTTTGCTGTATATAATAAAATAGATTATCAGTTATTATCTTTTAGATCCAGTGATTCATCTCTCCAGGTCCTTTAGGCTTTAATTTTTTTTTTGTCAGACAATTATGGAGTTGTTTGGGTTTGCTTGCTTTTCAGTTATTTGGCCTTTCTAACTTACAGTTTCAGTAGCCTTTCTTTATCTTTGTCCTTACTATTTAAAATTTAATATGGTGCTGAGAGCTGTGTGTCTTGTTCCTTGGAAACCTACCTAGGCACAGCAGGGCTATAACAAAAGAACCTACATAGGGACACACATGAGATGATCTTGAGTTCCTCAGCATTAACACATAGAGCCTCAGTGAATTGGTTAGGCACAGCATGTGGGATGCTTAGCTGGTCTAAGTAAGACATCTTGGGGTATGGATACACAGCAGGAAAAGCCACAGGTTTTAATTGTTTGCACAAACTAACCAATCATCTTTCAAGTGTCGTCCTTGGACTCCTATGGAAACCTTTGCACACCCCTTGAGCATGGTCCATATGGGGAACATCTTTGTGACTTTACCATGAATTAATTAGTCTTAGAGTTTTTAAAAGGCCATGGTCATGTCAAATACACATTCCCGAAGATTCTTACTCAAAACAGTTCTTCCTCTGATCCCCGTAATGTGTCGTGGTAAGTTTCTCTTCTTGTCTTATCTATTTTGTGTTTCCTGGCTTCTTGTGCTTGGGTGAGCAGCTCTTCACTGTTTGGAAATTTATCTTCTGGTATTTTATTCAAAATATACCACATATTTTTGTGCCTTTCTTTTCCTGTTATCCCATAATCTGAAGGGTAGAGGTTTTTCTGATATCCAGGAACTCTCCCATATTCCACTCATATTTTAAATTCATGATTGGTCTTTCTGAGTAATCTAATTCCTCTGTCATGTCTTCATTCCCTTGATAGTCTTTTTACTATGTGAGTCATTCCATTCATTAGGTTTTCCATTGGGCCCAAATGGTTTTGTTTTCCAGCAGATTTTCAGTTTGGATTTACTTCTGTAATTCTATTTCTTTAGTGAATCATAGTTTTATATTTTGTATTGATACACTTATGTCATTCAGCAACATTTTGTTTTGGAATTTATATTAATGTCTTCTATGATCTGTTTGAACATAAGTATAATATTCTTTTGAATTGTTTTCCTGGATTTTATTCAGATAATTGTCATTAGGTGCCAATTTGATGGGGGCGGGGCTCTTCAGTAATGGAGGAGATTTGTTGTCTTTGGCATTTTGTATTGTTTTGTTTCAGTCCTGGGACTGGCAAATCTGGAACAGTTTATTTATTGAATTCTGGCTGATTCTCTTTTCTTATTCAAGTCACCTTTCTTCTTTTAGTAAAAAAAAATTACATGTTCAGAAGAAAATTATATGCCATAATCTACTGTGGGGCTGGTACGAAGTATATCCTGGTGGCATATATAGGCAACACAGGGGAAAACATGGTTTACTTACAATCCATATGAGCTGAAATCCTGATGAAGTTTTCTAGGATCTGGGAATGGATATGGTTCAGGAGACTACAGAGTTTGGCCTCCTGGAGTAATATTCTTGGTAGGTACTTTGGGGTGTGAACATCTGTAACCAGGTTCTCTTACTTGGTGCAGGAGACAATGTGCTCTAGACTTTTAGTGAATTAGGATCCAGGGTAGCATAAGAAAGCATTATCAGAGAAATCCAGGCTGCAATATATTTAAAATGAGGACATGGTGGCTGGGAACATGCAGCAAATTGCAGAAAACAGTACACAGACCTGCTGCAGAAGCCATGTTGTCCCAGCACCTGTGGAAAAGATCCTGGCAGTGAAGGCTGACATGATATTTTAAGTGGCTTTATTAACACATCTATCCTAGTTTCATTCTATTGCAGTAATAAAATACCAGGACATAAAGCAACTTGGGAAAGAAACGGAATGTTTCTATTCACAATTTCAGCTCACAGTCCATAATTTTGGGGAATTTACAGCAAAGAGAATGTACAGCAAAGGCACCTGGTCATATCACACACACAGTCAAGAACTCTTTCCCACATCATTCAATTAAGAACATTGTTCAGGCCTCCACAATGTAGACAAATTCCACATTGAAACTTTCTGTGAAGGTGATTCTGTGTTATGTGAAGTACTCCACTAAAGCTTGTTATCACATAATTGTCACAAAATGTGTTGAAATAAAACATTTTGTAGCTTCAGTCAATAGCTTCTATGAAGTTCTCTATAGTTACTGAACAGACACTCTGAGCTTAAGACTTGTAGCCACATGGTTAAAAGAAAGTTATGCGGCTGTACCAGGGGGTTGTGTTCTACTTCCCCATCTGCGTGTGCCATTGTGGAAATGGTTGCTGAACCACAGATCATAGTAATACTCAGCCTCATCCTCAGGCTGGGCCCCTGTGATAATGAGGGCAGCCTTGTCTCCAAGCAGGGAGCCTGAGAATCAGGCAGGAACATCTGGGACTCGGTCGCTGGTACTACCTATAAGACCCTTGTGTACATGGTGAGGTTTTTCTTGGACCCATCGGGCATAGTTATTGGTAATAACAGCCCCAATACTTGAACCACAGGTGAATGTGATTGTCCCCCAGGAGATGTGGTGAGTGAAGATTCCTGAGTCACAACAGCCTGGGACATGACTCCTGTAAACAGGTGAGAAATCTAGTGGTCAGTAGCAAAGCAGTGACAAGATGTGCACTGTTACATCTCACAGCAGCCCAGAAAGCCCCCTGACCTGTGCGGTGAGCCAGCAGAGTGATTAACAGAGAAGTCCAGGCCATCACTCACAGTCCATGTCTGTTCTTTTCAAGACTACTCAGTACCAGGCAGTGCCACAGGCTTACTATAACTCCTATTGCAGACAAGGAGGGGCTGTTAATTCAAATGAGCTCCTCTACCAAGCTTATTATAAGCTGTCAGGTGAAAGCTACTGAGCTGACACAAGTTACTGATCCCATTTTAATAAGAACCAAGGCCAGAAGCATTACTCTACAGCTGCCTTTGCTTCTCCAGAGCCATACACATATGCTGGCAAAGTCCTAGAAAGACAGCAGCAATAAAAATCATGTTTCACCAAGGCTTGCCCTACTCACAGTGTGGAGTAATTTTGGAATATGCACTCAGTGGAAAGGAATGAAAAAGGAGAAAGAAACAGAATAATTGCAAGAGGTCAGAGTGAGTAGGTTAATGAGGGGAAAGTGACGTGTGCTTTGTTTCTTCATCATACTTGTCACTTCATGGTAGAAGATGGATGTGGTTAGAAAAATGATTCAAAACCTGCAAAATCAACACGTGGTCAAGCTTTGCATGAACACCAGGATGAACTGGGGAATGTACTAACAAGGGGAGAGAGTGGGAAAGTTACAAAGCAAATGAGTCTGATGCACTGCTGGAGGTGGCAAATATTTTTAAGCAGTCCATTTCAGAGTTAGGACAAAATATTTAAATTGTTGTCATTCTGCTCCAGTCTATCCATGAATTAACACATGGAAATATTAATACATGATAAGAATTTTGCTGGTTTACAAGGTTCTCATGTGTGTAAAGTAATAACGAAACCATAGTATAGTACATAATAATGCCCTGCACAGACTAGAAAGACCAAGTGCATATACACACCAACCTATACCTGGGTTTTGAAATCAGCTTACAGGTAATTGATGATGGTTATTTCACTGTGTTAAGTGAATGTTTTTGTCAAGTTAGAATGCATTTTAGAGCACCAAATCAGAAAGAAGATTGGATCTAATCTTTATAGGACAAATGAAGGTGTAAGGGAAAATGTATGGTGATAGAATCTAACATTAAAATTTTAAAATTAAATATATATGTGTGTGTGTGTATCTTCATACTAGATACTCAAAGTTCACATTTATATATGAGGACCACATGAAAAATTTTGTGTTTAACATGGACATATGTTTTTTTAAATTTTCTGATAACTAAACTAGTTTTAAATATATAACAATAATGTAATTCTAAAAAGGTTATTAACACCAGCCCTATGTTACAGCTTTTGCACAAAAGTTTATTACTAGAATTCTAGTTATCCAAAAAAATTGGGTTGCGTATTTCTTGCTTTTGTTTCTGCTTTTACATAACATATGAATATTTCTAACACAATGTCAGTATTTGGATTCAGGATCTGGACTCTTTGGAAGCAAAACACTGATTGGGAGACAGGGGAACAGATAAGGGTATCTTCCTATGAAAACCAAAGCTATTCCCAGGACTCAGGGACACAGAGACAGACAGACATCTCTGAACCCCCAGCTTATGGCACTTCCCCACCATCATGGAGCCTTTTCTCTCTGAAACCATAAGTCAAGACTAAAACTTCCCTTTGATGACTTGCCGTGGTTATGGTTTTATCAAGAGAATAGAAACTTAACTAATACAATAAACAATCAGCCACATATAGAGAGGAGGGATTTATGGGAAGAATGAGAAAGCCCAAACACCAAGGGGAAAAATTGATGCGTTAGGCTCTGGCCACCATTGGAACTAAAGAAGCAAAAGGCAAGAAAAAACATTATACCATTTGCAAGTAAGGACTCAGAAAGGTGGCTGAACCAAAAAGAACCCATAGCAGTCTCAGAAATTGTTGTTGAGGGATGCTGCTCAATTGAGATGCCTAGCAGGCTGGAGGTCCTGCTTTGAGATTCTGACCAAGAGTTGGCTTAGGAGGCTTCTCCAGGAAAAGAACTTTAATATTGTTGGCTGTTAAAAAGAATTAAGTCCCAGTCCTGGTGAAGTAGGATACTTCATAGGAATTTTCCTTTACTTTTCTTCCACACTTGGTTTTTTGTAATTTGATTGGTTATTTTTAAACCTAAGGTGAGATTTTAAAGATGAGCTGGATGTGAAAAAAAGAGGGGCCTCAAGAAAAATAACAAGATCACACACAAGCATTTTGACAGAGAATAAACAACATGGTGGACAGTTTGTCCTTTCTTCAGTTTCTCAGAAGGCTTATTCAGTAAAGAGGGAGCTGCAGAAAAGACATGGAGAAGGTCGTGTGCATTCCAGCACAATGCCCAGCCCTTGCTAATATTTTGATTTTCCATTTTCCCACTATGTCTCATTAAATGTTCTTGCACTATGCTTATTGGAAATTTTCCAGAGCTACTAAGGACATAGGGTAAGAAAGCTATCTTACAAAAAGTAGACATTCCACAGAACTTTAGTAAGAGCCTTAGAAACACAGCTTAGAATAATCTTACCCCTTCAGCTATATACACACCAGATTTGACTTTACATAGTCCTCAATATTATAGAGCAGCACACTCTATAAAATCCCTGCCTTTTCCCTCTGTTTTGTCAGGAGTTCAGGAGAAATTGCCAGACATATGATATATTCCCTTGAGTAATAAACAGAAAATCTCCAATGATTCTGATAGTTCTTTTCACTACCATAGGCCAGCATTGACAGCAAGACACACAGTTCTTGCCCTGCTTCCTCATTTATCTGGCTCACTGTGTATAACCATATTGTTCCCCGATGCTGAAATTAAGTTCCATTGGAGAAGAAATCATTTCCATTTTTATATGTATATTCATATATATACTCATAGTATTTAAAACTATACACTGATTTGCCCTTCAAAGGAAAGCTAATAAATTAATAGTCAGAAAATAGAATGGAAAGTTGCCTGGTCAAAGTAATATAAAGAATATCATCGAAAACACTTAGTGTAGGACTCTGGCCAATGAGCACAGCTGGCATGGCTCTAGGAGGCCTTGCCCTTCTCTTTCCCTCCCTCAGCCTTGCTAAAAAACCATTAGATTATTTTCCTCCAGCTGGCCACCAAAGTCTAGTCCCTTCTTTGGCCACTTCCTTCACCTGAGGCTGAATACCAAGGTTTGGCTATCAAAGTATTGAAGTCCTGAGTCAAAGGCCCCCATTTGCTCACCTAATCAACATACTCAATTAAAATCAAACACCTCATCCTAACTGAAGGCTTTCCCTTTTCCCTTTACAAACTGCCATTTACTGCATCTGTCTTCACCTTCTCCCTTTTTTCCTTCCCTTCTCCCTCTTCATCTTCTGTCTTTGTTCCTTATTCCTGACCTTTATATCTGTAGGACAATTAAATCTCCTTTGTGCTGAGAACTTGGTTTTGGGTATCTTGAGCTAAGTCTAAGTTTCCCTACACTTTGTTTTGGGAGACATGTTGACTCTACTCTTACAAACAAACATATCTAAGAGCAAAATAAAATATTTGAGCTCCGTTTCTTTCTATCAAAACGGCTGACAAATATCTCCCCCCCCCCCTTGTGAATCTAAGTAGGGCACAAAGGGAGGCAGAGGCTTCCTTTCACCTCTTATCTCTGGGGAGTCAGCATCATAATGACAACAGGTCCTGGTCCTGGGATCCCTCTAAAACAGCACAGTGCTTACAAGAGGCTCAGGCCAATGTGTGTTTATGTCCTCTCCATCTGTAGCTCATGGTGCTGAGCATCACTTTAGCATAGAATGCTTTCAATGATATCCTCAGTCTTTTAGCCCTAGAACCTAAAGAAACATTATATTTAAGGGAAAAGGTGACAGGACAGTGAGAGCACACGTAAAGTGTTGGTAGAATCTGGGCTTACTGGCATGGCCAGGCTACTTTTGGACCCATGTTGGAAAGGGATAATCAGCAACTGCTGGAGGGAGTCATTCCCCAGCATCACCACTTCCTGGGTGGGAGAACCTGAAAAGAAATACCTGTTAGAAAAGTGTCAAGACATGAGAGGGATCATTCCAAAGACAGGCTTCTTTAATGCCTGTGAAACTTGAAAGAGATAGGTAAAAAATGAGGACAGATAGGAAATGAGGCAGGCACCCAGGTCATAGGGTAAAATGTCCAGAAATCCCTAGCATGCAGAGAAGCTGCTGGACCCTGGTGTTTTCAGAATGTTGGATTTGGTGTAGTATGAGTCTTCTACTGTTACCCACACCAGTAGTACTTTGCATCTCTTCAGCCCAGGGGACAACTCTATTGCCAAGGAGGCTGGGACAGCTTTGAGGAAACTCTGCTGATCTAGGAACTCTAATTCTGGCCAGTTAGTTTGGTCCAGGAGTTAAGTGTGAGTCAGGAGTCAGCTTTGGGCCAATTTCTGAAAAATAAACAGTGCCTCCTGCTGGTCTATAGATATTTTCTTCAACAATCTCCTGTAATGAATTTCAATTCTCCAATTACAGATTCCTCTGTTCTACTCTAAAGTTGCTATTAAGTTTATTTTTAATGTTAAAATTCTATAATTTTAATTTTTAGCATTTGCATGAATTCTATGCCATTTTTAGTAGTTACTTTCCATCTAATTGAAAAATACCTGCAACTGTTTATGAGTAGGATTCTGTACTTTTGGAGTAAAAAAAAAAATCTTTCTTTACCTTATTACTAAAGATAGTGATCCACCTCAGCTTTGGTGTGTGTGGATTTCACACTACTCATTAATACCTTAACATTTCCGGTGTATACTAAAAACAATGTTTTGTCATTTGAGTTTTGTGGCACTTAATTCTCTAGAATTTCATCAACAGACCTGAAATAATCTGCTCTTGGTTTATTCATTTTCTCTACTACTTGTTGCCCTTCTTGGGAAATATGAGATACTCTTGCTCTGTGGATATTTATTTTCAGATTTTAAAGTCAGTGGGATCTTATTAGGCAAGAGTAACCCATGGAAATATTTTTGTCACAAAACAAATCTCTAGTTAGGGCCCATGTTGAATTTACTGATTAATGTAATGTGATTCTAGAATTTTTTTGTTGGTGTTGTTGAAGGTATTATTGTAATGTGTTTAGACAACCTGAGAGTCTGTGTTATTCAAGTTGGTCACATCCTATTCTTCATAGCATGACAAAGGAAAAGAAAAAAAAAGAATTAATGGCCCATAGGCATTGACCAATAACAGAACATGATGAGCATGTGTGGAAACTTGTGTTCAAGACCTGGAACTGAAAAGGAAAAGTATTTTTGAAGGCATAATTTTTTCCAAATTTATATTCTTATGCATTATTTGTGTTCCCATATACATGAGAACACATACACACACACACAAACACACACACACACACGCATGCACACACACTGATGGATCCTCCTAGAGCTAGAATTACAAGTTTTTATGAGCCATCCTACATAGGTGGTATGAATGAACTTGAATCTCCTGCGGTATGTTCTCTTAATAACTGCACTGTCCCTCCATCAACCCAGAATATTTTAAAATTATGCTTCCATCCTAAAATAATATTACTCAAAGAAAATTTCACACATCAACTTTGCTATATCAATTAATCTACTCTATTGTGTAAACATACTGTATCAGTGTAGTAATATAACTACAGTTCATGAAAATGCATATTCTTATTAAATCTTGACTATTTTATTTGATTAGTACATCTTTTATTAAACACTCTTTTTTTCTGAAACACTCCATGTGGGAAGGTTTTATTAAGCCAATTAAGACTGTAAAGATTCTTCTGGTTGTCTAAGGAGAAGCTTCTGCCTGGGAAAGATGAAGAAGTGTAGGGGTTCAAAAACAAAAGGCTTCAATCACATCACAATTGTAGCAGGCTGGAAGGTCTGTACAATCTACCAAGGCCATTCCTATGGAGGAAGCAAACTGTTTTTACACATCAGGACCTTCTATCATTAGGAAATGGAATCCCTTTTGCTGTTTTAAAACACTTAATCAGACAGATGTTTACCAGCAAATATGGCTCCCAAGTGGAAGAGATACAGGGCTAAGGCAAGCTGAGAAATTTAAGGTTATTTCAGTCCAATAAAAAATACATTTCTGTGAAACTATATTTATGACCTAGACATTTTAATTGGTAGTATGTCATGGAAACTATCATTCTCCCAAACAAAACATTTTAATGTTCATCTCTGGAAAATAAAAGACTATTTAGAAGGAAGAAAGACTGATGAAGTCTTACAAGAAAGTCCCTTCACTTGCCACACACTATCTCTGGTAGAAGAATTAAAATCAATTCATCCCATCCCGTGATATGCTAAAGAGGGACAGTGTTGACCTTCTTTCACTTGAACTCTACCTGTATTTCACATTCATCACTCAGCCAGAAAATAGCTAGTATGGAGGAAGCTACAGTTGATCAGGAGATAAATGCCTTCAGCCTACGCAGGTAGCTACAGTGGAGACAGCCTCTATGAGAAGTTTTAGGAAAGTTCTTCTCTAAAGAGAATGTTTTCAAGTATCCAGTAATAATAACATCAGACCCAGAGAAATGTGCCAGGACTGAGGACATGACCTGCAGGGGCTCAGATGGGCATGTGTTGTCATGAAGAGGGTTAGGCTGATCAGGTCTGGTCACTAAGCAATTTTTCCAGTACATCTTAGAGTACTGGGTTATCAAGATGCTGTCCATAAGCCACAATGGGCCTGTCTTTTCCTCAAACACAGGTAATATGCAGGGCCATGGACTCACATTCCTGCAAACATGCAATGAGACACCCTGTCATACCTTCCCCACAGTGATGGACCGTGAACCTTCAAGGAAAGCAAAGCAAAACAAACTCAAATAAAACATAAAGCATTTCTTACCATAAGTAGATTTTGATAGGGATTTTTTAAATGTAATTTATTTATTTTTATATTAATCACAGGTTAGGTACTTTGTATCCCAGGCATAGCCCCCCTCCTTTATTCCCTCCCACTCTCCCCATCCCTCCCTCATCTCCTCTCTGCCCCCCTCCAAGTCCACTGATGTGGGAGGACCTCCTCCCCTTCCATCCAACCCTAGCTTATCTTGTCTCTTCAGGGCTGGCTGCAATGTCCTCTTCTGAGAGGATTTTAATCACAAAACCTATAATTAAAACATTGGATGAAGAATGGAATTAGATACCCAGAGTGTCACCGAATGGTGTTCCGGTGTGTGAGACCCTGGAGTTGCATTCTTGCTTGAAACCACACTAGGTTCAGCACACAAGGGTTTTTGTTTGCCTGTTTGTTTTGTTTTGTCACAGGGTTTTTCTGTATAACCCTGGCTGTCCTGGAACTTGCTTTGTATACCAGGCTGTCCTGAAACACAGAGATCCACCTGCTTTTCTTTCCCTGGTGCTGGGATTAAAAAGTAAACACCATCACCACATTTTTTTTGTTACAGGTTGTAAGCTAATGTTGAGATTTTTTTAGATTTTTAATTACATTCCCAATTGTCTTACAGATCCTGATGTAAACAGAGGTTATATTTCAGCAACAGCTTAGAAGATATCCATGGCCCTGATTGAATTTTTTTTTGTAAATTAAAACCAAAAAGTAGGGAAGTGTTAAGAGAGCTGTACATGTGTAATTACATTTAGCCATTTTCATTTTATGACTGAATTTATCTTCATTTAAATGTATTAAATACCATGAGATAAACTTGACTGATCTGTATTCAAACAGTTTATCACTTAGCTGTTCCAAAGTGCATAATGCCTTTTTTCTAGTCTGACCTATTATTCTCCTTCTTCCTATCACAAAGTGAGGACACGGGCTTTGAAGGAAACTTTATGTGAATATGTTTGGATAAAGTGGACAAGCCATATCTCAGCT
Organism: Pachyuromys duprasi; assembly: GCA_028658305.1. NCBI lineage: Eukaryota > Metazoa > Chordata > Mammalia > Rodentia > Muridae > Pachyuromys > Pachyuromys duprasi. Next base: position 41,803,283 of record CM053753.1, on the reverse strand, counting down.
CAAGAGACAGCTCTTCAATGAAGGAAAACAGCAAAATAATTTTCCTACATTATCCATTCCCATAATATGTTTAGATATCTGTAAGGCTGAATCCAGTGGATTACACATCTGTATGTAATTTGTGTGTGTCTGAAAATCAGAGCAGACAAACTGAAAAGCTTAACAAGTATTTTTTTCTCTTATAAATCTGAGCCTGTAATTTTGACACACACTTTTGAAACTAGGACTTGGGGTACCTTCCAAGGTCATAGACAGTCTTGTCTATTAAGTGAGTTCCAGGACAGCCAGAGCTATATACTGAGAGCCTGTGTTGGGGGGGGGAGGGAGCAGTAAGTTTCATATGATGTAATCTGTAATCTAAAAGTCTTCAAATAAAATACAAAAACTCTAGCAGTATTGTCCATCTTGATGTAGCAGAAGGAAAAGCAGATCACAGACAGAAAGACTATAGAAGTGATGTTCATTCAATGTATTAAGTTCATTGTATTGAGGTATGTTTTTGGTGAACTGGAAATGAGCTAAATGCTAACAGATTCTGGTATTGTAATTTCTATTGAAGAATCTCCCATATCAATGTTGTCTCCTGTCTCAATTTTCATCATCTCTGATTGGTAAATAAAGAGCTGAAGAGCCTATATTGGGCAGGAGAAAAAAAGTTGCTGGGCTAAGATGAGATGTCCATGAGAAGGTCTCCATGACAAGGTCTTCAGGAGGACAAATACAGAACAAGAGCAGCCAGACTGAGAGTATTTGGCAGGTGTCTGGGAAATAGGCAAGGTTAGCATTGTCAAGTTAGAACAGATAAGAATCGGCCCAGCTATAGTGAGTAAAGATTTTAATAAATATAACAATTCTCTGTGTCATTATTTGGGAACTACAGTGAGATTAGAAAAAGTCACAATATAATAAGAAAAAAAAACTTCCCTATCCCATTTTGATAAAGTAGGCTTGGAGACCCTATAGAAACTAGAGGCACTGAGACGAAGTATAGCTTGGATCTTTAGATTCCCTTCCAAATTGTACAACCAAGGAACATTCTAGGTATAAGTTCCTTGCCTTACATTGGAAAGCTGGCTCTACCCTCTGTGGCTTTTCTCTATAGGGTCTTTTGTTGGACTCCCAAGGTGGGGAGACCCTCCATTTCTCAGGATAGACGCCAGACCCCAATAACCCACAAAGACGGGAGTTTGATGCAACAGCAAGAGGTTTTACTCAGTAGCCAGCGAGCCGGGGCTCTGCACACAGCTCCCACACAAGGGGGTGGTGCAGAGCCCT